>LR749588.1:1834775-1864775 GCA_902729485.2 Mus minutoides
TTTTCTTAATTGTTTCTACTTCCATTTTTAGGTCCTGGATGGTTTTGTTCCATTCCATCACCTGTTTGGCATTGTTTTCTTGTAACTCTCTACGTATTTCCTCTTTATATGCTTCTAGTTGTTTATCTGTGTTTGTATTTATCTGTTCCTGTATTTCCTTCTTATAGTCCTCCATCATCATCATGACGAGTGATTTTATTTCCATGTCCTGTTTTTCTGGTGTGCTGTTGTATCTAGGACTTGATGGGGTGGGTGAGTTTGGATCTGGTGATGCCAAGTACCCTTGGATTCTGTTGCTTCTGTTCCTACGCTTACCTCCTGCCATCCCTGCCCAAGGAGACCTGTTGTTGGTGCAGACCAGAAGGGAGTGTCTGTCTTGTCCTGGGCCTTTCTCAATCTCCTGCTGTTGTCTCAGGTCGCTTGCGATTGGGCTGGAACAGATGCTGAGTTCAGCTGCTCACCAGTGGTCCTTAGATTGTTAGGAGAGTCCCCCTGGAAACCTGGGTGGGTGCGCGGTACCCAGGCCTTGTGCCCTGCACAGTGGTCCGGAGATCGCTGGGAGAGCTGGAAACCTAGGTGGGTGCGCGGTACCCCGGCCTTGCGCCCTGCTCTGGAGCTGAGTGGTGTGGGCCGGAAGGGAAGGGGTCCGCTCTCCGCCCTCCGCCTGTCTATCTCCAGCTGCAGACTCAAGTCCCACGAGTTTGGACTAGAACAGATGTGTGTTCCTCTTACCAGTGGTCCGGAGATTGCTCGGAGAGCTGGAAACCTGGGTGGGTGCGCGGCCCCCAGGCCTTGAGCCCTGCCCTGGAGCAGAGCAGTGTGGGCCGGAAGGGAAGGAGACCGCTCTCTGCCCTCTGCCTGTCTATCTCCAGCTGCAGACTCAAGTCCCACGAGTTTGGACTGGAACAGATGTGTGTTCCTCTTACCAGTGGTCCGGAGATCGCTGGGAGAGCTGGAAACCTGGGTGGGTGCACGGCACCCAGGCCTTGCGCCCTGCGCTGGAGCGGAGCGGTGTGGGCCGGAAGGGCTTTATTTACATTTCTAATGCTATCCCCTTTCCTGTTTCTCCTAGGAAAACCCCCTATTCCCTTCCCCTCCCCCTTTTCACCAACCCACCAACTCCAGCTTCCTAGCACTGGCATTTTTCTGCACTGGGGTATAGAGCCTTCACAGGACCAGGGGCCTACCCTTCCATTGATGATCAACTAGGCCATCCTCTGCTACATATGCAGCTGGAACAGTGAGTCACACCATGTGTGTTCTTTGATTGATGGTTTAGTCCCTGGGAGCTCTAGGAGTACTGGTTAGTTCATATTGTTGTTCCTCCAATGGGGCTGCAAACACCTTTAGCTCCTTGGGACCTTTCTCTAGATCCTTCATTGGGGACCCTGTGCTCAGTCCAATAGATGGCTGTGAGCATGCACTTCTGTATTTGTCAGGCACTGGCAGAGCCTCTCAGGAGACAGCTGTATCAGGCTCCTGTCAGCAAGAACTTGTTGGCATCCACAATAGTGTCTGGGTTTGGTGGTTGTTTATGTGATGGATCCCCTGTTCCATACATTGTAAGTCCTTCCAATGGTATTTTGTTCCCCCCCTTTCAAGAAGGATCAAAGTATACACACTTTGGTCTTCCTTCTTGAGTTTCATGTGGTTTATGAATTGTATCTTGGCTGTTCCAAGCTTCTGGGGTGATATACAGTTATCAGTGAGTGCATATCATGTGCGTTTTTTGTGATTGATTTACCTCACTCCTGTTGATATCCTCCATTGCTGGTGGGATTTCAAGCTGGTATAAGCACTCTGCAAATCATTTTGGCAGTTCCTAAGAAATTTGGACATAGTACTACCTGAGGACCCAGCAATACCACTCCTGGAAATATACCCAGAAAATGCTCTTACATGCAATAAGGATACATGTTCCACTATGTTCATAGCAGTTTTTTTTTTTTTATAATAGCCAGAAGCTGGGAAGAACCCAGATTTCCCTCAGCAGAGGAATAGATACTGAAAATGTGGTGCACTTACACAGTGGAATACTACTGAGCTATTAAAAACAACAAATTTATGAAATTCTTAGGCAAATGGATGGATCGGGAGGATATCATCCTGAGTGAGGTTGAAGTCTTAACAAGACACCTAAAAATTGCAGCATTCAACAAACATTGGCTATTATTTAAGAAACACTGTAGATATGTGCATACTTTTGGTTGTTTGTCTTTTGTATCTCACTAATTTTATGCACTCATATTTCCAAAGGACTTCTTATGGTTTACCACCGGGTAGCTTAGATAATCATTTGCAAATATAACAAGAAATACTTTTAAATGGAAAGTCATTTGAAGCCATGATTGTACATTAGCAAACATGTTATTGACAAGTATATTATTATTTAGAACCTTCTATGTAATTTCTGTTAATGTAATAATAATATAATACCAATTATATCTCATTTCAGAGTGATTTTTGAATATCAAAGAAGGGTGTTAATATTTAAATCAAATAAAAATTTACAATCAGAATGTCACCAGTAATCTTATATTGGACATTAAATTGCTATGAAACTGATCATCTAATGCCATTGCTTTAATTTGTTTTTCATATTTTATACCTAGTGATCAATGAAATGTGAGGGAAGTAACCTTCCCCTTAACAATACTATTAGGTACATGCAATAATTGATGAATATTTAAATTATGCAGTAACATTACAGAGGAGGTGATATCTTATGAACTCATATATGTTTTTAGTACACATGATAATTAGGCTTTCTTATTTCCTAAAGGTACTTTAGCCAAACAGTAATTCTTGTTCTAGCCCCTTTCCCTGAACACCATAAGTGACCATTTGAAATATGATATAATTTTAATTAGAAAAATTTATCATTATGACATCTAATTTCAAAGGACATGAGATGACAGTGTAGTGCACAGATAGTTGTTCAGCCACAGATTTTACAAGAGTACAGTGTTATCAGGGACAAAGTTCACTGCCATCCTTCCCTTCCCTTTTCTTCTTATAATGTAGAAACAGTACAGCTACAGGTATATAAAATAAGATTTTATTATCCCTTCTGTATTACTTGGAAAGACAAAAGCAACATTTATTATATATTACATCAAATTTAATAATATTTTATAGACATGTGGTGACCAGAGCTTATAATACAGTTATATATGAACAAACTGATTTACATAAACATTTGCATTGCTTCTTTTCTTTCCATTGACTAATGAGAATGGGCACATACATTGGTACATTCTTCCTTAAAATTAATTTGTACTCCTTTAATCTCTAATGTCTTGTCAAATCACGTTTTAGAAAGAGCACATGAATAATGGTATGACAAAGCACTCCTCATATTTACTCAAATATTTAAATTCTCTGGGAATCAAGTTCAACAGTATTAAGGGATAGGTAACCTTCATAGCCATTAGCATTGCATCCTATAATTCTGTGCATATTCCAATAAGTATATGGAGCTCTTTATTTTTATTTATTACTATTTATCCACTGTATTAAAAGGAGGTCTACTCTTTTATTTATACTTTTTTTTTCTTCAAGACAGGGTTTCTCTGTGTAGCCCTGGCTGTCCTGGAACTCACTCTGTAGACCAAGCTGGCCTCAAACTCAGAAATCCCTCTGCCTCTGCCTTCCAAGTGCTGGGATTAAAGGCGTGTACCACCATTGCCTGGTGATTTACAGATTTTTCATCATAATTTTTCAGTTTCATGTGAACTCAAAATAACATGTTGTTTATCTTTAAAATTGTGTAAAATTGAACCAATTTTAGATTGTGACCCTAGAATTTGCATGATTTAGGAATGGATGCAGAAAATATGGTACATTTACACAATGAAGTAGTACTCAGCTATTAAAAATAATGAATTCATGAAATTCTTAGGCAAATGGATGGAATTAGAAAATATCATCCTGAGCAAGGTAACCCAGTCACAAAAGAACACACATGGTATTCACTCAATGATAAGGGGATATCAGCCCAAAAACTCAGAATAACCAAGATAAAAATTCACAGACCACATGAAGCTCAAGTGTGGAGCAGAGACTGAAGGAAAGGCCACCCATAGGCTGTTGCACCTGGGGATCCATTCCACCTACAGGCATCAAACCCAGACACTACAGCAGATTCCAAGAAGTGCTTGCTGACAGGAGCCTGATATAGCTGTCTACTGAGAGGATCTGCCAGAGCCTGGCAAATACAGAGGCAGATGCTCACAGCCAACCATTGGACTGAGGATGGAGTCCCCAATGGAGGAGTTAGAGAAAGGACTGAAGGAGCTGACGGGGTTTGCAACCTATAGGAAGAAGGACAGTGTCAACCAACCAGAGATGCCCCCTCCCACCACTGAGCTCCCAGGGACTAGATCACCAACCACAGAGTACACATGGTGGGACCCATGGCTCCAGCTGCATATGTAGCAGATGATGGCATTGTCAGACATCAATGGGAGGAGACACCCTTGGTCCTGTGAAGGCTCGATGCCCCAGTATAGGGGAATGGCCAGGCAAGGAAGCTGGAGTGAGTGGGTGGTCTAGGAGAAGGAAGGAGGAGATAGGGGGTTTCCTGAGGGGAAAGGGGATAACAATAGCAATGTAAATAAATAAAATATCCAATAAAAAAGAATGCACACTGAAAAAATAGTAATGTTAAAGTCTCTTGCAACTTTTATCAAAAGGGACTTCCTCAGATATCCTTCCTTTATAAAAGTGAATTAAGTCCAGTGATTGTTAAACCCAATGGTAATGGAGAGATGGCTAGGTGAGTAAAGTAAGTGCTTTGCAGGTAAGAGGTCATTAGTTGAATGCATGTACAGCCAGAAGCAGTGGCACACATCTGCAATCCCAGTGCTTCTGTGATAATGTGGGGAGTGGGGGCAGGAGAATTTCAGGAAGCTGAAAACTACCAAGCAGTCAATAAGTTACATCACAGACAATAAGGCATTAGACTAGATCTGACCCTGAGGTTGTCCTCTAACTCTCACATCCCAGGGCACATATAAACAGGCATGCACTTGGACACACACACACACACACACACACACACACACAGAGAGAGAGAGATGGGGGGAGGAAGAGTGGGAGAGAGAGGGAGGAAGAGAGAAGGGAAGGAGGGGGAGGGGAAGGGGAAGGAGAGGGAAGAAGGGAGGAAGGAGGGAGACAAAGGAGAGAGAGACAGAAGAGACAGGAAAGACAGGCAGAACAGAGACACAATGACACAGTGACAGGAAGACACAGAGAGTCAGAGACAGAGAGACTATAAATAAACCTGCAGAAGAGTTCATCTTTAAATCCTTCCACATAGATATATACTAGGAAGCAAAATTTACTACACTAGTGACAGAAGACAGGAATAAGGAACTCATATTTTATTTAAAATACTGGAAATAAAGTATCTAGGCATGTCCTCTTAGATATATTAAAGAGAGTCTATTCTTTATCAAAATAGACTAAGATATTAATTTAGTTAGTGTAATGGTATCTATTTAAAAAACTAAGCCAGTGCAAGGGATGTTTCTGGTGACTAATGTATTAATTAATCTGATTAAAAGTAACATTTTACTGTCTCCTTTAAAAATACTAAACATGATTGTAGTGACTAGCAAATATAGTAAGCTCAAGATATCTATTCAAGTTTGCAATTTTTGTTTCATTTCAACCATGTCGTAATCATTTACCAAGAAAATAAAATAAAAGATGTCATATTAGACTTATATGTCACATCTTCTCAGGAAACACAATATAGCTCACCCCACATTGAATACACACACAACCCTAATCTCCCTTGAGTCTTTTGACTTCCCAGGTAACATATGAAAAATGAGCTAACTCTTGTCAACATAAAAAATAGAAGTTCTGCCAGTGAATGTAGTATCGGTACTACACGAATAATTCTGATGTCTCCCCACCTCACCTATTTGAAGTTCATGTCAGTTACAAATTACACTGCTTTAGGGAAGTGGCCATAATAGGTCCTGTTCTCAGTCCTGGCACCTCACCATGTATAAAAGCTTGCATGTATTTACAATACTAGGAGTGAATTACCTGGTATTGAACAGGCCCTAATTACAGTGTTTGGTTACCCCTTTACAACCTCCTTATTCTCAGACTTTTTATAGCGTGGTAGTAAAAGAAAAATCAGGAGCTTTGTTATCAGGATGCACATTTTTTTTTATGAATTATTGTTTGTCATGTAATTATTAGTTAAACCAGCAGTTTAGAGAGGGGTCTCATAATTATGAAGCAAGGTAATATTTGTAAACCATTTCTAACGATTAATGTTGATGAATTATTGATGTTATTATTGATAGAGTTCTCAATAGGGCCCATATCTTAGACTCTATTCTTTCATCCTAACTGTTCAACTTATAGATTTCTTAGAATAACTTTGTAGATGAAGTTAAAACCAATTAAATATTAGAATTTTCAACTATTTCTCATAATTCACATAGTTTAAATTGTTTCAAATAAACTACATTAGAAAACTGATATGAAGTCTAAAGTATTTTGGTTAAAAGAATAATAAAAGATTCATGCCTTTTCTAATGAAAATCTCATTAGATTATCATCAGGTATATGTTTTTACCTAAAATATTTACAGTAAACAAAACCATGAAGTTAAGAGAATGAGATAAGTGTCAAAACTAAGCTATATTCTTTCTTCTGTCAACAGCCACTATAATATTCTAAAAGGGATATTTTAAAATCAAACTCAAGTTTCTATTCTTTGCTCACAGAGTAGATTGCAAATCAAAATTGCTGACTTGGGAATCGACATTTTATTCAATTGAAACTGTTAATTGACATCACAAAGGCAAATGAATCCGAGCAAATAGGTGTGTTTTTAGTAGGCGATAAAGATTTTCCCTTACCTTTTCTATAAATATGCAATATGGTACTTATGGTTACTATAATGCCACAAGTCAAGCAAAATGACTCAACTTACAAGGAAATTAAATAATTTGTTGCATAAAGTAAAGAAAAGAAAAGAACAGAAAAGAACAGAAAAGAAAAGAAAAGAGAAAAGAGAAGAGAAGAGAAGAGAAGAAAAGAAAAGAAAAGAAAAGAAAAGAAAAAAAACAGCATTTCAGAGCTGGTGGAAAACATCCATCATTGTCTTCACTTGGAGCAATGAGGAAGAGAAGACAGATGCTCTTTTTGCAATCACTGGCTACCTCAATATTCCCATCTAATTGGTGTAAATTAAGAACATATTTTAAAGGAGATTCTTAAAAGGAGGAATTATTTTCCCTATTTGAACTGTCTGCTCATTTGTTTAGCTTATGATTAAATAAATCAGTTAAATTGTATTAGGAAAATAATAACTAAAGATTCTTGATTTATAACATTTATAACTTAGAAAACATTGGGCTTATATATTTTCTTATCTGGTCAAGAGGCTGCTTCTCTCTTATGTTTATCATTAAGTAAATAGGGGGGGGGGGTGAAGAAAGGGAGCTCTCTACAGAGACTTGGAGAGCTTGGTGACACAGAGTGTCCTAGGCTCATTTCTGTTGTAATGATAAAATACTCCAACAAAAGCATCTAGACGAAGAAAAGGCTTATTTGTCCTATGATACTAAGTTATAGTGCATTGTTTCAGGGAGGAAAAAAAAGGAAATCAAGCATCAACACAGTTGCAGTTTCCTAATCATTTTCATGGCCATCTAGCCATATCCCCTGTCTTTTCCTACACTTGATCCTGAATTCCCCATTCCCCTCCCTATTTTACCTCCCTCCTAGTTCCCTCCCTCGATTTGCCTGTTATGACGATCCTTCTTGTTTAGCTTCTTCAGATCCACGGAGTATAACATGGTACCCATGCTTTATGACAAATACCCACTCATACGTGAGTACATACAATGTATGTCCTTTTGGGAATTGGGTTACCTTACTCAGGATGATATTCCCAAGTTCCATTTATTTGTCTGCAAAATTCTTGATAACTTGGTTTTTAATAGCTGAACCATAGGAAAGCAGCAATCCTTAACACAAATGATACTCTGTTATGCTTGCAAACAGGAGCCTCTGAGAGACTCTACCGAGCAGCTGATTCAGACAGATACAGGAGCTTGGGAACTTTTATGGAAGAATAGGAGGACAGCTAAAAATCACCACCATTGTTTTTGGGTGCCTCCATTATTCCAGGTCTCTGTCTTGACCTGGAGACAAGACAGGCCTCAAAGGGGATAGGAACTGCACAGGAAGACCAACAAAGTCAGCTAGCCTGGATCCTTAGGGCTCTCAGAGTCTGAACCACATACCAAAGAACATACATGGACTAGAACTAGGACTCCCCATCCATATGTAGTAGATGTACACCTTGGCCTTCATGTGGGTTCTGAAAAACTGGAGTGCATGCGTTATCCCAAAAGCTGTTGCCTATATGTGGGCTATGTTCTACAAGCCTTGTCTGACCTCAGGAGGAGTGGAGGGATCTAGCCTCACAGAGACTTGAAGTGCTTGGGAAGGAGGATACCTTGGGGGACCCTACCTACTCATCTGCTCAGGGGAGGGAGGATGGGAGAATGATTGTGGGAGTGTGTGACAGAGAGTGGGATACAAAGTGAACTTAAAAAAAAAAAGTCCTCCCCTCACTAAATCTAGAACATGTCAAGTAGACAGTTAAAAACTCACCAGCAGCTGACTGAGCAATGCTTGCACAGAAAGAACTCAAGGGTTTTCAAGGTTGCTTTCTGTCATAGACAAATTATAGTCTTGTAGCACTTTTTTCTTTCACTGAAGCAACATAAGAAACAGCACAATCACTCAGATGCCTCAAAGGGTAAAGGCACTTGTTACCAACCCTGGTGACCTGAGCTTAACACTTTGACCTCAGGTCACATGGTGATGTGAACTGACTCCTAAAAGTCATCTCTGACCTCCACACATGGTCATGATAAATGAATGCTTCCCTCCTCCCCTCCCTAACTAAATGTAGTGAAAATTGAAATAAACATTAGGACCAACTTTTGACTAGATACTGATGTTGTTAAACTTAAGATCAAAAGGTAATCTACACTTAAAGATTCTCATTTTAACACTATTACAAGATTCTGATTTTTATCACTATCACAACTGTCAATATACAGCCTATTTAGAACCAATTAGAACCCTTAAAGTGTGAACTACAAACAGGCTATAAGTATAAAAAAAACCCAAACCTACATGTGGTATTTTAATAGCTTTGTGAAGTAACCTTATAGTTTTTGATTATAAAAAACATATTGGTTCTATTTTGGTACTCACCAAAAGCATAATAATAATAATAATAATAATAATAATAATAATAGCAACTGCAACAACAACATCATCGTCAGAGAATTCACTTAATACTAACAAAACTGAAATGAAAGAAGTCCATGAGTTTGGAAAAGAGAAAAGAGGAATATATAAGAAGGTCTTAAGTAAGGAAAGGAAAAGGGACATGAAATAATTATTTTACAATCATAACAAATACATTATTTAAATATTCTAATAATTGCATTATATAAATATTTTGTCTTGATATATGTATTTTCATTACATGGGTACCTGCCACATGAGGCAGAAGACTACATTGAATCCTCAAGAATTAGATTTATGGATATTTATGGGCCATCATTTGGGTGCTGGGAACTGAATTCAGGTCCTCTCAAACAAACAAACAAACAAACAAACAAACAAACACCAATAAAAGTCTATGCTCTTAATTCCTCAGCCATCTCTCTCTCTACACACACACACACACACACACACACACACACACCCTATGAACATGCACATGTACACCACACACAAATACACTTGCACCTGCACACACACACAAAATATTAATTA
Organism: Mus minutoides; assembly: GCA_902729485.2. NCBI lineage: Eukaryota > Metazoa > Chordata > Mammalia > Rodentia > Muridae > Mus > Mus minutoides. Next base: position 1,844,610 of record LR749588.1, read on the forward strand.
CATCTTTTAAAAATATGTGACAGCTTAGAGTTATCACAGTGGTTAGGGAAACTGACACCACTGAGACTTAGGAAGTAGAAAAACTTGCCTCAGAAAAGGACTTGACAGAAGAAGTCAGACCAGGAGTAATTCTCTCATCGTCCCAGTTTTCCTGTTTGTCATTACTCGCTTATTACCTTGGCTTAAATAAAGCACGCTACTCCACTGACTAACACTGTTGGCATATACTCCACATGACTAAAGTAACTATAATTACATAAATTATAATCAATTTCCCCAATTGTACTAGCCTTAATTCAATTGTTTTATATGGCAACCGACTACTTCATTGTACAGGACAATGTAAAAATAACTTTTTCACAGAAATTTCCATTGAATAGTCATATGTAAGAGAATGCAGCATATGAAACTGAAGTCTCCTTGCACAGCAGATACACTTGACTGCAGAAATCATATTAATCATGACTTGTAAAATCACTTTCCTGTGCTTACACACTACAGCCAAAGGGTAAATACTTGACAGAAACAAAATATTTACCATGACTAGACAGGTATATAGAGATATCTTAGAATATCTCATATTTAGCACAGTGTTTTGAATATACAAGTAGAATAAATCAAATTAATGAATATTTGAATTGACCTAGCTTTTGAAAAGAATCTTGAAACTTTTCCAGTAATATTGAATCAATTAATATGCTTGCCGATAATGGTTCACAAGCTAATAACATTTATGGAAAATTATCTACAGTTCAGTTAAAGTGACAATAGAATAAGTTCATAGAGTTCTTACATTTAAATCAAATCAGTATCTGCATTACTGACATTCTGTGCATTTGCTTGTATTTTATTGCCAACTTACCATTAATCATATAAACAAACATTATACAAACATCTTAGCAATAATTCTTTCTGAACTGCACCCTTTAAGACTTGAAGATTGGTCTGTTTTTCTTTTTCTTTACAAGGAATTTAGTATTTCTTTAATTGTGATCTCGGAGAAACTGGCTTAAATAATTCTTGGAAATAATAGAACACAAACAGATTTGGCGATTGTAGAACGTGGTGCACTGTTCAGTTATAGAACTGTATGTAAGGTGGATTTCCACAGATACAATCAAATTTCCAGACAAATGTTTGTCAGGTCAGCATCCTGGGACAGCATGTGAAATAGGAACAAAATGTACAATTGGGGTCTCTTATACTGAATAAAAACCTCAGTAACTATGTATACTATACATATGTTCAGTAAAGTAGAAGACGTGTTTCTAAGTTCTTATAGCTCAGAGAAAGGTTAGAATCTGTCTACTGGGACTAGTCTTCTGTAATTAAACCAGAGACATTTAGAACAACAGAGACATGGATGGGATGTTATTCAGCCTTTGTTCTTTCCAATGATAGAGATGGGTTATTTCTAAACAGTATTTATAAACCTCGGCTGGAAAACCAGAGGTCCTTACCCCAGCACTGCTATTCCTTCCTTGGTGTCTGGAATGAGACATGGTAAGTTTGTCACGTATTCATAGTTCAGGTCTTCAAATGGTACAAAATGCTATTATTCTGAGGTAAAGGAGGAGGTGTGAGCATTCTGATATAAACAGCAATTTCTCTGTTTTAGAATCTCAGTGCCTTAGTGAGGAATCGGCAACCCTTCTACTGCTCCTAGGATCCTGAGGACCAAAGTTCCCCATGGTAGAAGTATTCTAAACAATCATGCTAGCTTATTAAAATGAGTTTTAGCAAAGGTCTGACTTATACTTCCTCTTTCTTGTCTTGTAAGTTATATGCCTTCTCTTATGAAAAGAAGCATACAGATATTTTACCTTTTAGGTAAGAAATAAAACTCAACCTTAAAAAAGAATCTATGTAGTGTATAGTTGTGAGAAGCCATCATAACATTAAATGTCCCAAAGATATTCTGAAAGACACTTCAGGTATTTAATAAGATTAACTTCAAACAGTGCATTTTATTAAGGATCCCTGAGCATGACAGAGGTTATGAGGACTCCAATTTATACTTAACATATTTGCTTTTGTTTATGGTTTTTGTGACTACATGTAAGTCTGTGTACCATGTTCATGCAAGGTCCTCAGAGACCAGAAAATTTGTCAGATCCCTGTCAGTTGCCTGGATCTGGAATTGCAGAGTGTTTTAGCTTGTAATTGGGCTACTTGGGACAAAATTCAGGTTCTTCGAAAGAATAATAAGTATGTTTCACTAGTGAGCCATTTCTGATGCCCTACACCCAAGCACACCATTTTATTAGGCATTACTAAAAGACTATAGACCAAAAGAAGCTATGAGTGTATTGTGTGCAAAGCCTATCTAGTAACCGCTACCCCCCCCCCCCCGCAGCCCCTGCTATGGTTCATTTCATTATGGTCACGACACTTTCTTATTAATGGTAGAGATGATAGAAGTTTTCCTTTCCCTCGTGCCATTCCTTACATTCAGTTACCAGTAGTCTAAACCTTTGGGTTTGGAGAGAGCGAGAGTGACAAAAAAATGACAGTTACAACTCTTTGATTCCATAATTAACTTCCAGTCTTTAAATATATTACTATTTTCTATCCAATATAAATAGAACATTATGCTTTTCCTTCTAGTCAATTCACACTGTCTGACATGACAAGCAAACAGTATTTTATAAGAGCATTGATTGAAGTATCGTTTCTACAAATTACAGACTCTTCACAAGAAACTGCCACTCTTCTCACTGATTCTCTGCTTCACAGGATGTTCACTGCAAATTTTACTTGATATGATCACTTCGAAGGAGTCTATCCTTTATCTGAGAGAATTGTTGTGATATCCTTTCCCCAAATATCAGAATATTCGAGTATGTGTCCTAATGTCAATGTGAGTTGTGCCTTTGACAAGCATTCTGTTCAGTCACGGTTCCCAAAATGGCCAGGTTGACCCCACTTAAACAGCTTTCTGCCCTTTCACTGACCAGTTGAAGGATGCTCCACAGGTCTAGTGTCAGAAAAGGAACAAGAACGAGTATGTCTCTTGTCTAAGTCAAGACAAATGTCAGGGCCCAGGAAGGGCAAATGTGGAGATGGGGTTTGAAATGAAGGGCTGGGGCAATGAGCCTGTGCATAAGGGACAGGATAGCAAGCTAGTGCTGAGAAGTAGATAGTGTCTGCTTAGAGAGCAGAGGAAGGAAAGCCTAGAGCTTCTCTCTGCCTTAGACAATAAACAGTTCCAAGGAGTGTCAGAAGAGACTATAGACATGGAAGTAGTTTTGTTTCCTAAACGAGTCACATTCAGCTTCCAGCAATTGAACTGGAATCCTTCTGACTCTGAAGGAATAGGCAGAGGAGTTCAGGCAATGACTTGATACAAAGGTAATAAAAAAACAGAAATAGCAGAAATAGTATCAGGGAACTCAGGAAACTCTGGCTTTCTACCATCTATGTGAAAGGTGCTGTAGTTGTCAGTTCTCTGCTTTCTTCCTCTAATGCCTACAAGGAGACTTTGGCATAACATATTCTTCACAATTCTCATGATAAAGACTCAGTTTCTGAGATTGTCAGGCTGTGCGGAGCAGATAAGCATTAAACGGAAAATTCTGACTCCACATCCTTGCTCCTTGACACTCATTGAGTAAGCACAGGTAGTCTTCTTGTTTTGATACCAGTGATTTATGTGAGCACTGCTGAATAATGTAGGAGGTCTGCGGCTGTTAAATACTAGAAGATAGATATTGTGTTAGTTTAATGTACTACTTTAATTAGTGTCCCATGTGCATTTCAATTATCAATGGTAATTCTCACAATTTCTGGATTAAATTTTACATCACTGAGTTGTAAAGCTATGTGTAAACTCCACTATGCAGTTCAGTATTATACTACTGGAATCCATAAAATATAATATGTTCATTATAATATTGTTTAGCATTTCCAAAACTACTGGCACATAATATTTATTTTATATATTTTATTTCTTTATATCTCAAATAAATATCTAATTAAGATAATCCAGTAGAAAGATGCACAAATGATTATATTATTTATAAAATAGTGACTTTAGGAAAAAACTTGAGGATATTGATTTGAAATATAAATTATTGCCATGTATGATCTATATATATGCATTGCAATTGTACATAGCTTATTATACATAGCAATTATAAAAGAGAATTCATAACAAAAATGCATGCAAATTTAAGTATTATTCAATGATTCCTGCCTATATAAATTGCAATATATATATATATATATATATATATATATATATATATATATATATATATATAATCAAATTATCCATTATAATATGGATTAAATTTATAATTATAAATTGTTATAATTATGTGTCATGAATTCAATCTCCTTTTTGACACAAGTTAAATTACTAACTATACATGTAGACGATTATAAATTTTAGATACAACATTATAGTTTGACATGAATTTGCATACACATGGTTGGTACCAGAAAGAGCTGGTGGGACATCAATTTGGGGATTACTAGTAAAGACAACAGCCATGTCCTAATGAACTTAGTACAAATGTTCTGTCCTCTTGTGTTAAAGCCTATACTGTCTTAAGTAGAAGTGACATTTCCAAAGACTTTTAGAGAGGTTGACCCATTCATGATCATGTACCCTGGTCAAAATGTACTTTTGCCCTAGGCAGGAAAGAATGTGCTATGTTAACAGGGTATCCAGACAATGCTGGGATTTTCTTGGTCAATTCTTTACCTCTCCTCTACTCTAGGTCTACTACTACTAACCAACCACCGAGATGTGATTGGCAGCAGTTCAACACAGTTTTCTGTTTAAACATCAATGGGGGGGGGAGCATTTTAAGTATATTTCATGCTTTTAACAAAATCAAAAGGACCACTGGTTTGGTTTTGTTTCCTGATGTTGTGTTAAAATACCACCATAAAAGGAACTTGGGGAAAGGGATTTATCTGAGCTGAAAACTGCAAGTTATAAGTCATCATAGTAGTGAAATCACTGTAGGAGGGGATTGAGAAAAATGGCCATACTATATCAAATGTCAAATCAAGAAAACAATCAACCAATATACATGTGTGTTCGCGCTTAGCCTGCTGTCTCAATTTGGATTCCATCTATGCCTTGTCTCATAATGGAGCTGCCCATATTCTGGGTGGGTATTTCCATCTAAATTGAGCCCATCCCTGATATGTTAATAATATCTTACTATACTTGCATACAGAAGCCTATCATAACCATCATCAGAGACGCTTCACTTATCAACTGATATAAACAGATACAGAGACTCATAGCCAAGCATTAGGCAGAGCTTGTGGAATCCTACAAAAGAGGAGGAATGAAGGTGACAGAGTGTCCAGAATACCACAAGAACACCCACAGAATCAAATAATTTGGGCCCATGGACCCACAGAGATTGAACAACCAACCAGAGACCATGCATGTGACTGACCTAGACCCTCTGAACATATGTAATAGTTGTGTAGCTTGGTCTTCATGTGAGATTCCTAATAGTAGGGGCAAAGGTTGTCTCTGACTGTTGCCTGCCTTTGTTAGCATTTCCTCAAACTGGGGTGTCTTGTCTAGTTTCAGTAGGATAAGATGTGCCTAGTTCTCCTGCAATGTGATATTCCATGGCTGATTGAAATCCATGGAAGTCCTCCCTTTATCTGATGAGAAAGGTTGGTGAAGTGGATGGGATAGGGGAGGAAGGTATGTTGAGGGTGAATGGCTGGGAAGAGAGGAGGGAAGAGAACTGCCATTAGGAGGTAAAATAAATAAATACATTCCTTAATTAAAGAAAATAAAATTCTCTATGAACTCTCACAATCTTTGCAGATGTTTCCATGCAATAATGTTGTTACTAGATAAAATGAAACAATGTTTATCTTGGCGTATTCCTCATGTCTAAAGTGATTACTTTTTTTCTTTATACATATGTTCTCTTATAGCCAAGGCTGGCTACTAACTTAACTTGCTGTATATTTTAGAATAAACTTGAATTTCTAACACTCTTTCCTAGCTAGTTTCATGGGTGTGACCTAGGAGTATATGTCAGTATATCTAGCTTTATTGAGGAGCTGGAGCCAACAGCAGAGCTTCTTGCATATAAAACAGGTATTCTATGAACTTGATACATGTCCAGCCCTCTTGGACATTTAATCCACTTTTGAATCCTGGAGCTCACTGTGTTTTTATACTCTGAACCCAACCTGGAGTATAATTGCCAGTGTGCAATGAAAAGAATACTGTTTCTGTCTAACTCCTTCTCCTTCTTCCATAATGATAGATGAATGAAAATTACTTTTGTTAAAGAAGTGTGAAAAGGTTAACTAGACATTGTGCTATTGCACTTTGGAAACTACACTTTAATTCATCTGGACAGTAAATTCAAAGCCTCCATAATTAGAATCATGTATAGGTCTATAAACGCACATTGGTAACCACCATATGCCCACAATTAGGTGTCATTCAGAACATTTCAGATGCAGTCTGTGATTTGCAGTTAAATATCCAATACACTATTCTTAAGTCAACTATATCATGGTAGGCTAACACATTTGTTTTTAAATTATGTTATTTATTCCTATGAGACTATAATTAGGGCAAAACTCATAGTCCTGCATATAATCTAATTTTAAAAGTTATAAATTCTTTTGTCGATCAATAGAAAACTATATAAAAACAATACATTTTCAAAAGCATCAACCAACCTTACCAAGATAGAATTGTGATTTGTAATATTTACTTCTTATTTTAGACAGATCAACTAAAATATTTAGCTTTCCAAAATAGAACAAACTTTTCCAAAACTCCTTTTTTATATCCATAAATTGATGTCTTCAATTTCCTCAGACACTATCACACACAAATGCAACTGATTTCTGCATAGATCATAACTCTGTGAATTGTAGTCATCATTATCAAACATGTGACTGCACAAATATTTTGACATTAATGTCAGCCTCCAACTAAGTTAAATACTTGAAAGTGTCTATATTGCACAGAATTCCACCATATATTTTATCTCATAGTTCTTTGACTCCCACTTTAGAGCATGCAATATTTTAGAGTAATATTAATAAATTAACCATTTCTAAAAATATCCAGAAATACCATAGCACTATTTGAATGATAGTGTTTTAGTTCAGTTTATCAAAAAATAATCAGTTGCATGAATCATATTAATACTGCAATACATTCAGTTGCTAAAACATATTAATTGGGACATAATTTTCTTTAAAGCCTTTGGTCATTATTTTAGAAGTACTAATCTTAAATATGGAAGTGAATATGAAGAAAAATGAATGGAAATAGGTAGCCTCTGGATGTGGGAGGTAGAGACCCTCTAGGAATTACCAGAGATCTGGAAGGTGAGAGACTCTCAGGACTCAATGGGGATGGTATTATCAAAATGCCCAACAGTGAGGAGAGGGAACCCGAAGAGTCTACCTCTAGTAGATAAACAGGGTCTCATATGGAGGGATGGGGTTACCAAACCACAGTCAAAATTTCTGACCCAGAATTGTTCCTGTGTAAAGGAACTAGGGGACAAAAAAATGGAGAAGAGACTGACAGAAAGGAAGTCCAGTGATTGGTCCAATTTGGATCCATCTCATGGGAGTGGTGTGAACCAAGGCCTGACACGATTATTGACATTATGATGTACTGACAGACATGAGCTAGCATGGCTGTCCTCTGAGAGACATTACCATCTGCTGATTAGGACAGGTGCAGATATACCCAACAATTGGACTGAAGTCAGGGAGCCCTATGGTTGAATTAGGGGAAGGATTGAACAAGCAGAAGTGGGTGGGGAGATCTCATAGGAAGACCAGCATTATCAACTAGGGAGGACAGCTGGGAGTTCCCAGAGACTGAACCACCAACCAGGGACATACATGGGTCTGGTCTGAAGCCCCTGGCACATATATAGCAGAGGAAGGCCTGGTCTGGCCTCAGTGGAAGAAGATATGTCTAATCCTCCAGAGACTTGAGGCCACAGGAAAGGAGGAAGCTGCGAGGGGGGGGGGGAGCAGAAGGGGAAGTAGAGGTAGAAGGAGAGCACCCTCTCAGAGGCAAGGGAGAGGAGGGATGGGATAAAGGACTGTGGAAGGGAGTCTGGGAAACAGGGGACAAGGGCTGGAATGTAAATAAGTAAAATAATTTTTAAAATAAGATTCTAATATCATAAAAACATCAAAAATGATTGTATTCCTTTATTTCCTAACATAAATATAGAAAATTCGTGAAAGACACACAATGCTTCCTAAGTAAAAGTGTAAGTTTTAGTTGTTTTGTCTTATTTTAGATTTCTAATTTGAGTCATTCAGTTTCCTTTCCCAAACCAGCTTATTTTCAAAAATGTTTCTCCTCTCATTACTTTTATGTAAGTAGCAATTAGGTCTGAAAAGACATTTGTTTGGTAGAAAAAAATATCCTAGAAAAAAAAAAAAAACTGAAGTAATAGTGTTGGTATAGGAATTGATACATTTTTAACATAATCACTTATTATCATTCCATCAACTCAACAACAACTGTTCTGATACCATTATCATTATGTCACCTGTATTTTCATTATTACTTTCTGGACCCTAAATTTCCATATTTTATGTCACAAGTCTAGATGATAATGCAATTAAAAGTCCCATCTTTAAAACTATATGCTACATATACTATGAATACTAAAAATTATCTCAGTAAGTTAACAATGTCAATGATATTTTTAGCAAAGTATTAATTTTTTCAGGGTGCATAAATTTTACTGAGTGGACCCCAAGTAGGCAGAAATCACTGATTATTTTATGTAAAACTTACATACGTGTTATTGATTTTATGTAAATTATAACATAAGCTACTGAATTGCAACAGTAGCTTTGAGTATTTTATTGGCACATTTTAACTATAGATATATTCAGCAAAATTCATGATTATGTAAAAAATTCTATCAGAATCTGTATGAATTATAACAAACGTAAAGTGAAAAATATAATTGTAAAGTTTGTTATATAGATGATAACTCTAGTTTGTTAGCAGTGTGTGTCTGTAGCAATGAAAAAATATCATGGATGACACCAAAATAACCATAGCATTGGTGACGGTGCTGGGTGAGGTACTAAATGTGAGAAATTCAAACGGAATGAATTAGACTGTTCTCCTAAACTCAGGCAACCCTGTAAAAATCTCAAAACTAGTCGAACTAGATGGACTAGCTTGAGCATTACTAAGCCCTGTCAGGCATGAACACTGTGGTGTTATCGCAGGCGTTTGATGCTATGTCAGGCATGAACACTGTGGTGTTATCGCAGGCGTTTGATGATCTGGTCCACCTAGCTGCAACCACCAAACAGAATTCTTAAGCCTGCTTCCTATCTCTGTTTTCAGTCACTGAGCATTTTCTTAGAGTGTACTTCTGTTCAGCTGAGATATAATATTCTGCTATCTTTTACACAGCACTTACAATATCTGTAAATAAAAGTGAAGGTAGCACAGAGACATCATTTCTCATGAAATGAGTATGCAGTTAAATGTTGCATACACTCCCACGCGTGCACACTTGTGGGCATTGTATCATATACTAGTTTTCATATTTTCCTTACCGGTCAGGTTCTTTAATCCAAGTTCTTGGAGTCCAAAGTTGCCATCTTTCCTGTAGTTTAAGAATATCGCTAAGGCATAGCGATCTTCATACAGTTTTGTCCCACGAATAATGCGTAAATTCTCCAGAGGCAAGTAACGAAACTGGTTGAGGGCCACCAGGACGTAGCCTGTGACTTCTCGAATAGACTGGGAAAACATAAACAAACGTCTATCTTAGAGATAATGAAATTAACTTGACAGGTTATAACACAGTCATTCAAATAAAAATGTATTGACTCTAATTTTCAGCTCTTAATTTAATATACTAATTTCCTCATGATATTCATATTCATATTGGATTAATGGAGGATCACAAAGGGTTAGAATTTAATTTGAATATATTGTATTTCTTTTTAAAAGTCATAAATGTGGTTATATTAAAACAATGGATTTTATTTTATGAGGCATTTCTCACACCTGAGACATGAATACATTTAACGGAAACAAGGTGTCATTCATTGATAAGCTACAATGATGTGACATCAAGCCACCAGTCAATTGACAGATGAGAATGCAACTGATAAGTATTCCAAAGTAGAACCAGTCTACATTGTTTATAGACCCTGGGACACAGTTTAAATTATTCTATGAATGTTTATTACCATACGATTACATTGGAACTGTAGTTTTTCCTAATCTTCCTGAGATCAAGGGGTTTTGGAGTAAGAACATAAAAACAAAGAGAAAGGAGAAGTGAAGGACTACAGCATTGAAGAGGTGGATGGCTCTGGTTAGCATAGCACATCTTGAAGTCATACCTGGTGCATTGGGTCAAGCTCTAGAAATCTAGAATCCATTACCCACTCTTCCATTGTTTGATTATAAACAAGTTCTTTAAAGGCAGGTAAAAGTTACATGGTTTAAAGAGTAATAATTATACAGATGCACTTTAGCTGATATATGATCATAGTTAAATATTCTAGGATACAATGAACACTCTGTAGTATTTGGAGACTTTGCTGTGTGATGAATCTTTTATCTAGATTATGTCACTGTGTCTTCATTCTCTCCAATTCCATTCAGGAATGATTCTTTACCTGGTAAAACTTGAGACTCATTCCATGGACAAGTACCAGTCCCTGCAACTGTTAATGAGACTTTGTTATGCTTACGGACAGAAGCCTTGTATAACTCTCCTGTGAGAGACTCTACCAAGCAGCTGACAGAAACAGGTGCAAATCCCCTGAGCCAAACCTTGGACTGTGGTTGATGTCTGGGACCATTATGCAAAAGGGAGGGGGGGATTGAATGCCCTGAAGCAATAGGAACTCCACAGGAAGACCAACAGAGTCAATTAACCTGTACCACTAGGATTTTTCTGAGACTGAGCCACGGACCAATAAGCACACATAGGCTGGAACGAGATGACATTCCAAGCATTTACGTAGCAGACATAGAGCTCAGTCTCCATATGGGTACCCCAACAACTGGAGCTGAAGCAGGGACTGTCCAGAAAGCTGTTGCCTGTCTTTGGATCCTTCCTGTACCTGGGCTTCCTTGTCTGTCCTCAGTGAAACTGGATAAACCTAGTCCTGCAAAGTCTTGCTATGGCGGGGTAGAGGGATAACTAAGGGGCCCTCACTGTCTCAGAGGTGGAAGAGATTGGGGCAAGGTGAGAACAGGGCCCTGGAAAGAGGGAGTGGGCAGTGATCTGGATGTAAAGTGAATAAATAAATTCAGTAATGAGAAAAAAAGTGTTTTTTCTAGAGAGCTTAACAAAAACAATCCATCTTATAAGAATTATGTGAGATAATGTTCAACATCTAAAAGTTATACAGGGTACCTTGATTTTATGCTCTTATTTTTTCTAGTATTTACAATATCATTTTCCCAGATATTTTAAAACTGCTTCTGTGGAAAAATATTCTGAAATAGTTCAAAATGAAGTTCTGTCAGAGATACATATGTTGAGTGCCAACAAAATCTCAGGCAAAGGGATTTCCTAATGCTTCAAAAATCTCAGTTCCATAATTTAAGCTAATATCGGACTATTTGTATAATAGAGATCAACATCAAAGAGTATAGACTAAGTGTTGAACTATCTTATAATCACATCTACTCTTCCTTGTGCCAGTCCTTAGGCTATCAGAAAGAATCTCAGTAATATAACACTTTAATTGTCCCACAACGTTGTTATGAAACTCAATACAATTTTGCTATATACACATATATCAACTATTATATATAATATTATAGTTTTATATATTTCCTAATATAAGGGGTACAATAGAAAAGCATAACTTCTTGAAGTATGAGCTGGCCTGACAGGCAAATTTGCCTTAATTCTAGCCTTTGTCCTTACTCGTTATATAAACTTGTTGAAGCTTTTAAGTTTCAAAAATCTTCAGTCTTTTCATCTCTGAAAAAATATACCTATTACAAAGCTATTATACACATTGTAAGATAGAGAAAAGGTGTTTAGCAAATTGTATTTAATAGATGTGAGCTATTATAAATATTACCTCAGAAAATAGCCAGGCAAACAGATTGTCTCAGGACAATTAGTTGAAGATGAAGTGGTCATAATATCACAGCATAAGAACTATTGTTTTTAAACTCTCTATTATATAATCTTCAGCATGCTTATATCTTACATTTAAAGTCAACAACTTATTTCTCAAATTCAGAAATACCTCCTACATTTTTCTGTATGCATATTTAAGCTCTTCCTACGGACCCTGGTGTGGAATAGACATTCTTTAATGACCATTTAATAAAGTAGAATTCAAATTCAAAGAGTGAGATGCTTTTAAGTCCTTGTAGCTATTATTTTCCACAGAAAATGATTTTGTGAGCTTGCTGTTAATAAAAAAAAAAAACATTGAAAGATGAAATCATGTTTGTTCTTCTGGACCATTTTAACAAATAGGAATCACTACAAAGTTCACCAAAGAGAAAACTTTCACCCTGTTTTTATCTGAAGAGGTTCAGGCCAGAAATGTTCCTTGTCTCATCAAATACAAAGGGTATGTGCACCTAGAGATGCGCCATCATCATAAAGAGATAGCACGTGCTCCATACACAGATCGTTACCTATTATCTACACTGGCTCTGTAGCAGCTCTGCTCAGGGAGTTAATGAAATTGAAGATCATTAAGACCTTGCATGATTGAGGAATCTCCTAACCAATGAGAATGCCCCTTTAATTCTAACATATATGAAGAAATTCAAGGATAGATATGAAAACTCTGCTGGTCAACTATGCCATCCTTATATCTGCTGAGAATTCCAGAAAAACCTGTTTTTGTTATTTCCAAACTTATGACCTATTTCACAGTTCTTTTTTTGTTTNGTACTGGGGCACAGTTCCTTAAATTGATGAAACTCCCAATTTGATAGTCCCCCCCTTCTTCCCTCTTCATCCCTTTCTCCCTTCTTCCATCCCTCTCCCTTCCTTGGTCCCTCTTTCCTTTCCTTCCTCCCTCCACCACTTTCTTTCTCTTGCTTTCTTTCTCTTTCTTTCTTTCTTTCTTTCTTTCTTTCTTTCTTTCCTTCTTTCTGTCCTTCATTATTGCCTAAGTGGAAAGGAATAATAGCTTCCCAAATATGTCATAATCTTGCTTAAGACTTATCTGCATTAAATCTATCCTTCATAAATTCCACATACGCATCTCTTGGAGATTCCTGCCATTTCCTATTTATTTATGTTTAAAAACATCCTTAGCTAGTTAAAATAGTTTTAAATTGTTCTACTGCTGTGCTCTATGTACCCAGATCTAATGAGAAATTACCTAAACACTAACACATTCCATGAGTAAGGACGTTCATAAATATAGTAGTGATTAGGGTGCTGAGGAGACTGGAAGTTAAATGGCTGTGATATCATGAGGAGAGGGAATAGAAAACTCCAGTGACAGGAAAGAGGATGGCTGAAGGATAGGAAGTTTCCTTGGCTGGTAATGAATGCAGAAATTATGCCTTCTCTGACGGTGACAAATGTAACAGCAAATTGTGGCTTCTGTATCAGTAAGATTTTCTATTAACTTCCCTAAGGCAATTACTTTCTGTCCCTGCCCCTCCTATCATGTCTAGGAATATCTAAAGCAGACAAATTCTTAACGATGACATAATATTAAGAAGTTTACAAGAAAAAATTAATAAGCTAATAACAAGCATTGCATATTCCTTCTGCTTAGAGAGATACTGTTTTGTGCTTTGGGTTTCTGCTTCGGGTTTCCACTGTTTGAAACTCATAACTATACCACTCAGAGAAGCCAGGACTCAATATCTGATCTAATTATATTCGAGGAAAAAAAGAGCATGTTAAACGTCATGTACCTAACTGCAGCAGTGTGGAATGCTTGCTCACTGTACCCAGCAGGAACTACCACTGAAGGATCAGAAATACTGATCCATAAAAACTACCCCCAGCTAGTATGAGCCAGTTCTACGGGCTAAGCCTGCCATTATCCTTGGAACCTGTAGGCTATTCCTTCAGTATTGACCTCTTAGCCAGCACTGAACACAAACACGATTTATTTGCAATGAACACTTTCAGCCATGGTAAACAGACCTGCTTCTCTCCTTCTCCAGAAATAACCATCTTTATATTGTCCTGAGCAGTGGGAGAAAACTTAATAGTACTTATTCAGGTCTGTTTCCAGTTGTTTCTTTTTTCCCTGAGTTTTATATAGACTGTATCTCCAGCTCATGTACGTTTGTTAAAGTATATGTGGCTCTAAAATACCTCTTCACTTTGACTGCCTTAATAACAAACTATAATGAAATAGTATAAAACCAGAAACAAGAACACCTTCGTTACTAAGAAGCAGAGCCTCAGGCAATCCAAAACATTTAGGTCAGCTAATTATAGGATACCAACTGATCAATATGAGCACAAAATAGATCATCTTGCAAATAGGGGGAGTGGATAGTAATAACCATCATATGCTTTCTTTGCACCATTTCCATTACCTACCTAAAAACACCACCTTCATTTTTGCTAACTAGAGGTCCATGAGCTTGCCTACCTTCTGCAGATGAATTTAAGAACTGAAAATTATTCTTTGTTCTAAATTTCTGCTTTTTAAATTTGCCTAAAGATACCTCTAATGAATTACACTAGTTAAAATATACCTGCATACCCCTTTATGTAATCATACAAGTGCCCCGATTTTGTAGTGTTCTTAGAAAGAATCAAGGCATTACAAATTCCATCATCTATAAATAAATATTTATATGTAAACTAACTGCCTTTGTTATAGTAGAGGTAAGCTTATATTTTAAAATCTTAATTTAAATGTATATTGTAACTTTTTAAATTATGTGTTTAATAAATTAATATTTCACATCAAATACGTATATTAGGCCCCAGTGAAACATGGAATCAATATTGTCTGGTTAGAAACATTGTATATATGAAAAAATGGAAATAATATTTGAAAAAACATTTACACTTAATAAAATTATAAAAAGGTTTTAATGAAACTTTGTCTAGATATACTAATGACCTTTTTATTAGATATTTACTTTATTTACATTTCAAATGTTATCCCCTTTCCTGGTTTCCCTCCAAAAACACCCTAACCCATCCCCCTTGCCCCGGATTCTATGAGAGTGTTCCCACAACTACCCACCCTCCCACCCACTCCAGCCTCCCTGCTCTTGAATTCCCCTATATTGGTGCATCGGGCCTTCACAAGACCAAGGGCCTGTCCTTCCATTGATGCTCGGCAACGCCATCCTCTGCTACACATGCTGCTGAAGCCATGAGTCCTTCAATGTGCAATCCTTGGTTGGTAGTTTAGTCCCTGGGAGCTCTGCTGGGGAGCAAGGGGGGGGGGAGCGGGTAGGGAATCTGATTGGTAAATATTATTGTTCTTCCTATGGAGTTACAAACCTTTCAGCTCCTTCGGTCCATTTTCTAACTTCTCCATTGGTGACTCAGTGCTCAGTTGGCCTCTGTATTTGTCAGGCTCTGGCAGAGCCTCTCAGGAGACAGATATATGAGGCATCAGGCTCCTGTCAGCACGCACTTTTTTTTTTTTTTTCCTTTTCCTTTTATTTTCTTTTTTCTTTTTCTTGGATATTTTCTTTGTTTACATTACAAATGTTTCCCCTTTTCAAAGTCTCCCCTTGGAAATTCCCTATCTGATTCCACCTCCCCCTGCCTCTGTGAGGGTGCTCCCCCACCCACCTATTCACTCCCATCTTCCCTCCCTGGCATTGCCCTACACTGGGGCATTGAACACCCTCAAGCCCAAGGGTCCAACAAGGCCATCCTTTGCCACATATGCTGCCACCAGACCCATGGGGTCCTTCCGTGTGTACTCCTTGGTTGGTTGTCCAGTCCCCAGGAGCTCCAGGGTCCTGGCCTATTGATACTGTTGCTCCTTCCATGGGGCTGCAAACTCCCTCAGCTTTTAAAGCTCCTTTTCCAAATCCTCCATCAGGACCTTGCTGCTCAGTCCAATGGTTAGCTGCAAGAATCTGCCTCTGTGTTTGTCAGGCTCTAGCAGAGCATTTCAGGAGATTGCTATATCAGGTTCCCTTCAGCTTCCCGGCATCCACAATAGTGTCGGGGTTTGGCAACTGTATATGGGATGGATCGCCAGGTGGGGCAGTCGCTGGATGGCCTTTCCTTCAGTCTCTGCTACTCATTTTGTCTCCATATTTCCTCCTGTGAGTATTTTGTTCCCCTTTCTAAGAAGCACTGAAGCATCCAAACTTTGGTCTTCCTTCTTGGGCTTCATTGGTCTGTGAACTGAATCTTGGGTATTCCTAACTTTCGGGCTAATATTAATTTATCAGTGAGTACATACCATGTGTGTTCTTTTGTGACTGAGTTACCTCACTTAGGATGATATTTTCAAGTTCCATCCATTTGCCTGTGAATTTCATTAAGTCATTGTTTTTAATGCGTGACTAGTATTCCATTGTGTAAATGTACCATATTTTCTGTATCCATTCCTCTGTTGAGGGACATCTTGGTTCTTTCCAGCATCTGGCTATTATAAATAAGGCTGCTATGAACATAGTGGAGCATGTGTCCAAATTATATGTTGGAGAACCTTTTCGGTATATCCACAGGAGTGGTATATCTGGGTCCTCAGGTAATACTATGTCCAATTTTCTGACGAACTGCCAGAATGATTTTCACAGTGTTTTACCAGCTTGCAATCCCACCAGCAATGAAGGAGTGTTCCTCTTTCTCCACATCTGCTGTTACCTGAGTTTTTTATCTTAGCCATTCTGACTGGTGTGAGGTGGATTCTCAGGGTTGCTTTGATTTGCATTACTGTTTGATTTAACTAAGGGTGTCCAGCATTTCTTTAAGTGCTTCTTGGCCATTTGATATTCCTCAGTTGAGAATTCTTTGTTTAGCTTTGTACCCCATTTTTAATAAGGTTATTTGATTCTCTGGAGTCCAACCTTGCAGATTTTTGTGTTAGTCTTATCTTGTGAATGCACAAGAAAAAGATCCACTATAAGTCAAGGAGAGAGGTATCAGTCAGAAGACAGTAAGTTCTGCTAACATGTAATCTTGTGCTTTTAGCCTCTGAAAAAGCTGAGAAACACACTGCCTAATATCACAGACTTGAGCAGTAAATTTGGATGAATCTTTTAAATTTTTTGTGGTTTAGATTCATCATTTATACCATGGGAATATTAAGTGCTCCACATTCTAGAATTATGACAATAAGTGAATCACTGTATGTTGCTACAATGGCTTGGATTTAGTGCCATTCTAAGGCTTGGGTGTTGAACTTATGACACAGAATGAAGCAGTGTACACTGGCTGGGCCTTTGGGAGGTGATTGGAAAGTGTTTTTTTTTTTTGTTGTTTTTTTGTTTGTTTTTGTTTTTGTTTTTTTTTAATCACATCAATGTATTTATTTATTTATAGAAAGGCTATCAAAAGATGATAGCACACTCAGGATTTGGAGCTTGGTGAGGAGAGGTCATTGGGATATTCCACTGAAGCTTAGTTTGTTTCCCATGCCCTACTCTCTCTCTCTACTTCTTGGCTACCCTAAAGAAGACAACTTTTCTGAATAATGTTATCTCCAGCACTGCCTTCCCAGAGGTTAGAAACAGGGAAAATAAATTATGAGAAAATGAAGACATATGCAAAAAAAAAAAAAATTCCTCCTTTTAGGTGTTAGCAATCTCAACTATTGTGTTACAGCTACAATAAGCTAAGAGATATAGTTATTTAACAAAATTCTTGGCTCAGAGGCTAGGAGATGACCACTGTTGCCTTAACCAGAGAATTCATGTTCTATCCCCAAATCTACATGGTAGCTCACAACCATCTTCAACATTAATCTCAGGAGATACAACAATATCTTCTGGCTTTCCTGGACACTGCATGAATATTGGGTGTAGACACACAAACAGGCAAATCATCTATGTACATGAAATAACTAACTAATTAACTAACTAAATAAATAAATACTATCTTTTAATAATATTTTACAAGAAAAAAATGGCTCATAGAGACTCCCCTGCATTTTTTTCTGAATTCACAATCATAAATTTCCTTCACTGAACAGCCTCTGTAGCTTATTGTCTTAGTTATTTCATCACTGTAACATAAAACCTAACAGATGAAACTATAAGAAAGAGAGATTTATTTCTGCTCAATAATAAAAAAAGAACAATAATCATGGTACGGAATATATGGTGGCCAAGGCTCATCTGTGGGGTAGAAGCTTTCAGGGTAACCTATTAAATGCCCAAGATCAAGAATGAAAAATGCGCCCTCAGACTTAGACAGACTCTCATCATCAAAAGAGTGCATATACCAACAAGATTTTGCTGACAGGACCCTGATATAGCTGTCTCCTGTGAGGCAATGCCAGTGCCTGGCAAATACAGAAGTGGGTGCTCACAGTCATCTATTTGATGGAACACAGGGTCCCCAATGAAGGAGCTAGAGAAAGTACCCAAGGAGCTGAAGGGATCTGCAGCCCTATAGGAGAAACAACTCCCAGAGCTCATGTCTCTAGCCACAAGTATAGCAGAAGATGGCCTAGTCAGCNGGGGGGGGGGGGGCTTGGTCTTGTGAAGATTCTATGCTGCAGTATAGGAGAATTCCAAGGCCAGGAAGAGGGAGTGGGTGTGTTGGGGAGCAGGGGAAGGGGACAGGGTATAGGGGATTTTCATTTTCTGAGAGGAAACTAGGAAACAGGGTAGCATTTGAATGTAAATGAAGAAACATTTAATAAAGAGAGAGGAGAGAGAGAGAGAGAGAGAGAGAGAGAGAGAGAGAGAGAGAGAGAGAGAGAGACTCACTTTTTCAAGCTGAGTTCTACCTCCTAAGGCCCTCCAACTTTCCATAGATGCACTGCCAGCTGGAAACCCAGTGTTCAAACAGATGGTCCCGCGGGAACATCCACACACAGACTGTAACATGCTGCATGCACAGAACCTGCTTCTTCTATTTCTAAAGCAATCACTATCTATCTCCAATGTTTAGACAAGAAAACTGCTCGGTACCATTGCAGTCTACAATTGAGAGTGACAGTTTCATGTCTGAGGTCTTTTATAAATGTGATTTTCTCCACTCAAAAGTTAAAAGAGGAAAAACAGGCTTGCATGAAATGATGTCTGCCAACAGCTGCATCTGCTGTAAAACATATGGAAAATGGCCTTTGAGGATTCAGAGTTAGAGGTGATTGCTTCTGAGACTAGTCTGCTGTTGTTCTGTAAATGAAAAGGGTGAACAACTCCAGAAACAGGACAGCCAAAGTGTCAGGCTAGATTTGACAAGATGCCAAAACACACTTTTGTATCTGTCTAAATATTTGGCTGTGTAACACAAAACAAAAGGCTTAATTAATTGACAAAGAACAAATACTGTCATTAATCTTCTTCAGTGAGAACAGGTCCTAAAGTTGCTGATGAGGCTTCTAATTTTCTATCTAAACATAGCAAGTAGGTATCATAACGATTTCTGTGGCAACAATCAAAACTACAAGTGTAACTTTAATTGGACCAGGGACTTGAAGACCAGAAATCAGAATAGTTTTCATACTTATGCATTCTTACAAAAATTATTGGCTTCTATTTACCTACTTATTTTTTGTGTATAATTTCTATATGTAATATATTTTATATGATTAATATCTACTTAGTATAGCATAGTATATTTTTTC
Source organism: Mus minutoides (assembly GCA_902729485.2). NCBI lineage: Eukaryota > Metazoa > Chordata > Mammalia > Rodentia > Muridae > Mus > Mus minutoides. The sequence continues at coordinate 1,864,317 of LR749588.1, forward strand.
TGTTTGATAAATGATGAAACTAAGTTGAAAATCCTTCTCAAAGTTGCATAGGTAATAGGTTAAGGAGAAATTTTTAAAAAGATCCACCCATAATCCTTCTTAAAATTTATCTCATTTCTGAAATCAAAATCCCAAATTCCATAAAAATATTGTAAGAAGTACTCTCTTCATTTTAAAGACATATTCACTGGAAAATGTGTTTAAAATTTTTTTTTCAAAAAAACAAAAAACCCCAAAATATAATATTTTTTCAGTGTTATTCTTATGAAACACTATCAGCTAGGTAGGAGCCTACATCATAGGTCTAGCACATGTCATACTCCTAAGGTTAGAACAAAGAAACAAACAAACCGAAAGCCTCTAAAAATATATGGAAATCTAAGAACTTCTCATATCATATCATATCATATAATACCATATCATGTTATTAAAATTCCCTAAATATCTATTTTTTTATAT
>LR749588.1:1869775-2010426 GCA_902729485.2 Mus minutoides
TTTCATTAATGATAGTCATTATGTAGGACAAGATAAAGTCTAAGAAGGTAACTAACAAATTTCATTACATTTACATCTCAGCTACATAATTACATATAAACTACATTGATTACACTTTGAAATTTATAGAACTCCAAGGAACACAGGTTGTTTAATATAAAATAAGAATGTTGTAAAATTCTCAAACTATTTTTGAGTCATTTTCTGAGGTTTCCCTTCAAACTGAAAAATTTTACCTTTTTCTTAATGTCATAACGTCATGACTCCAAACTCCTTTAGGCATTACTGGCCATACAGATGAACAGCAAAGCTTTAGTGGTGATACCCTTTAAACTAGCTATGAATGCTTTCAGGAAAAAGTTCATAATAACATTTTTCTCCTAATGCACTGTAGTGAGGACAGTGGCACATTTCTTTAACATTTATTTTGCCAGTAGCCTATAATTTTACACAAGAAATATTTAAAAAATCACCAGCTTTAACACAAACATTTGCCCAGACCAAAAAGGTTGTAATTAAAATGGAGACATTTTATTGTCACTTTTTCATAAAAACAAAAACAAAAACAAAACAAAACAAAACAAAACAAAACAAAAACCCTCTTTACAGAAAATGGAGAGCATTGAAGATGGAGTCATTTTTATGAATTAGTGCAGAATATAAACTTTCTGCAGGATTTTCCCTGTTCAAACACATTAGGGCAGTGTGATGCTTGTGATTGGACAGGAGAAAGGAGGTAGAGTGAGGAGTTGAAGAGACAGAGAGAGGGGTCTCATTAGTGAGAGGATGGTTTTCAGATGGCATACAATCTAAAGCCAGGACATAGCCAGGTGCAGAAATGTAGTCTTTTATGTTAGGATAGAGGACAGTGTTCAATTTTATTGACAAATTTTGGACTGGGAGTTGGGTCTACCTTATATGATACAATCAGTTTCCAAAATGGTAATAGTTGTGCTCAATTTGTATTTCAAGAAAAAGTCTTTTTTAATTAAGCAGAAAGGGTGAAATGTTGCAGAATTTTCTCTGTCCAATGACATTAGGTGACATTAGGGCAGTGGGAGGCTTGTGATTGGACAGTAGAGTGGAGAAAGGGCAAGAAGTTGAGGAGACAGAGAGGTTTCAGGAGGTGAGAGAGAACAAAAATGGAGACTGACATGGTGTTATCAAAAGGTTAGCATAATTGGATTAAAACTTTATTATTATTACTTGGCTCTGACATTTTGTTTTGGCATCTTATAAATTTTGTTATACATAAATCTGATTGGCTATTTAATCATTAAGAGTCTTGGTTCTTCTGGGTAATTAAGTGTTGAGATGGCTAACCAGAGGTGCATGGGACATTGCCTGAAAGGGAAAGGAACTCAGGGCCGCTGCTGAGAGTTGGTGGGTTCATTTCTTTTTCATTTTTTAAAATATTTCCCACAACATAAACTGTACATTTCAGAGTTTGTGTCATGAATCCTTTACATCAACAATTTCTAAAGCTTTGGGTCACTATTTTCTAACTGGAATGTTAAAAATATAGCTTGGTTATTTTTCATCTATACTTTTGTCCATATGTGTAGAACATTGAAGTCATATTTTCAAAATGACAGATAAAGTCAGATAAAATATCCGTCAAAATAAAAACTAAGTAAATAATCTAGTCTCTATTAAACTATATAGTCATTCCTTTTTTATTTCACTAAGATCCTTATCAGAAGATGGCACTAAAAGGGATATGTTATCTCTCATATAATTAGCTACTTGATGACTCAATCACTATTACCTTTGTAGTCTTAGGGTTCACGGCCAGTTCCCTTACTGTCCCTAATAATATTGATACTTCTACTCAATAAGGGATTCTGTTCAAACTACATCTAAATACATGCTAGTAATATGTATTCTATGGATTTTCAGATTTCCATTTAAAACTAATATCTGAATTATGCCCCAGTAGAATAAATAATGCAAATGTAGAATTCATATAGGATACACAATTTTACATTAAAGCAGAGAGTCTGGAAAACAGGAAGGAAACCCACTTCAAGTGTTTATATCATCTTTACAAAGAAAGTGACTGACAAACAAAAATCACAACTGCAAAGTTGCTGTGAGCCTCGGACAGACATCTCATTGCAAGGAGCAGTGAGTAGCCAGAAGTGGGCAGGCAGTGTGGTAGAGACACACAGCTCATTTCATTTCGGTTGCTATTTCCTTGTCTAAAACTTGTAAGAAGTTATTAATAAGGAGATCCTGATATGAAATATACATAAGTTATGCTTTGTACTACATAAAAATGGTTATGCTTATTCTACAGGTAGTTATATATAATTTCTTCCACAGTAAATTGTATCTTTATCAGTAGAGCTTATATGTCACTCTATTTTTAATGTCAAGAATCATAGAAAATATCTGAGGATGGCGGAAGAAGAACTATCTGAACTGAATGCTAAGGGAATTCTTTCTTTTTTATCATCCCAGTGAGGGTGTAATTACATGATAATGGAAAAGATGGGCAAAGTAAGAAGGGAATAAATAAATTGAAATTATAAAAGGATATTATGACACCACTTGAAGTGGTTCTTATTGGTCTTTAGATTAATCCATATTGTGCCAACAAATTTTAAAATGCTGGGCAAATTTCAGCTAACTTTTTGCAGATTCCTATCTCTACAAGGAAGGAAATGGATCTCCATCACACCTCCCAGCTTTCATTCCATGGCCACATTTCTATGAAAAACAATGTGAACAGCCATTCCAAACCCTACAGATATTGAAAATGTTCACAAACTTGAAATTAAGAAATATATACTACATTATTAAAAACTTGATAAATATGTCACTTCTCTAGAACCTGACTTTTAGAGTGTTAGAACACCCTGGGTGGTGGTGTTGGACAACTCATCACCCCTTGTACTCTTGAAGCAGAGCTAGTTGGAACTCTGTGAGTTCAAGGTTGAGGTCAGGCTGGACAGGATAGTCAGGACTCCACAAAGAAACCCCATCTAAAAAATATTGTGTTTCCATGGTGATCTAATAAGTACACATGTATTAAGAATTGTGATTGGACATTTATAGGTAGCAGAGTCCTTTATGCATTATGCTTTATCCTACATCTATTCAAAGAAAATACTGCACTGTTACAAGCTGTGTCCTTATATAAGCATATTAAAATAATTTAATAAAAATAATTAAAAACAAAACAAAACAAAAACAAATAAAAAGTAGTGAGTAGAACAAAATACTCAAAAGCCAGTTCTGGGAAGGAAAGAGTCTAACACACAAGTCTTGATCTGCTTTCTTAGCTAGTATTGTTTCTAATCATATACTGATGTAGAGTTTAGTTAATTTGGTAGAAAGAGTGTATTGTTTAACTGTTTATCATGATTAGAATGTCTTATGAAATGTAAGAACATTATTTCTAGTCCCTATAGATATGTTTTAAACAGCTGAATTCACATGAAAAAGCTACCCTATAAAGAAATACCAATGCGTTTAATTATTGCTACCAAAGCTTCTCCAGACAACAAAATTAAATAGAATTCACAAATTCTAAAGAACTAAATTTTCAATCAAAACTGTTAAATATGTTCTCCTGTTGAGGTTTGATCTGTTGCTATATAATGTAATGCTAAATTCTTTACCTGAAGTAGTGGGCCTACAAGTGAATTATCACATTTGCAAGCTTTTGTTGTGCAAACCTTGTTACTTGATTTGAATCCATTGGTTAAATACAATTGGCTACTGCCAGTTACTGGAGGGATTAGAGGTAGGTGGGTTTTGCCTTACCTGGTTAAGTGTGAAGAAGAGAGAGGAAGAGAAAGGAGAGGGCAGGAGGAGAAAGAGGAAGAGCAGGAGAGGAGGAGGAGTCTGCCATGAGGTGAGATGGGCCATTAGAAACTGCAAGTATCCGGGGTACACACTTGGCAAGGTTTTCATGCTAGCATTTAGAGGAATAGATTAGGGGTTACCCCACAGTAATTGTCAAAGGCAAATAAAATAGTCTCATTTATTTGTAAGCTAGTGGGGCTAAGCTTAAATGGTTGCTCTCCTATTCAGCCTTATGAATACCCAGCACAAGCAATGTAAATTGCTGAATGAAGGATAAGTGATATTTCAGCCAATGCCCTAAAGTTGACAATTATATACTCTCTAAGGGTTAGGGAACATCACAAAAGAGAGAGAGGAAAGAATGGAAGGGCCAGAACACTGGGAGACTCATTGCAAATGCTATCTCCAGGAAATGATACAGCCATTTCAAAACATGGTCATAGCTTCTGCAGTTGCCTGCACTGGACTTGCCTAAGACAGGGCTTATCAATAGTAAATTGTGGATCTTAGATAGGCTCATGAGGCCTTTCTCCTTCCTACTGAGCTATAGGCTACTGATGAGTTCTTGAGGAGTCACAGTCATTTCCTTCTGTTATATACTCAACAGTGAGACTCCAGTGGATGCTTCCAAATTCATTGTCACATAAAACAATTAGTGGCCCACAAATCTAAATAAAACAGACATGAATATGGAAAATGAAAAATGGGGAGAAAGGCAGACTAAGAGGGGATGGTTGGCAGACAGGAGACAGTGTACGGGAGTACAGTAAAATGCATTTTTATACATGGACAAAATTATCAAGGACCCACTTTAGACAATAATAAAAATTATTTTTCCACATAGAGAATTATTTTTCTACTAATATTTTATTTGATTTGATATTGAAAATATTTTCTGTACCTACTATGGATACTTTTTAATGATCTACCTGGCATGAGAATGTATCTTGAGGACATGATTAATTACAGATGTTTTATTCACTTTCACCATTCGGTTCTCATAAGGGCAGAACACCCTGATGAGTTATGTTTTCTTCTCTTGTTGAAGTTAAAGTTAATTGATGGAAAGTTTACTTGTAAGATTGGTATATCCTGAGTATCAGTTGTTCCATCAGAGTTTTATAATCGAGCTGAATCAATTAAAGCATATAAATCTCTAATAGAGTGTAACACTCAACCAGATTTTCAGCACACCTTCCCTAGGGAAGGAGCAACGATACCCAAGGCCACGTTTACTAATTGCTACTGGATAAAGCTTTGTGTTTAATCACAGACTGCCTCCATAAAAAAATTCCCGACAGTTTTAATTAATTGGTTTTATTCCTTCTTCATTCACAGATTTGAAATATTTTACATACATTATCATAGCTAAAAATGCAGCATTTGTTTTATTTTGTTATTTTTTTTTATAAAGCAACTTCTTATCACAAGGACTGAATTGAATCAAAATGCACAGCAGTTATTGCAAATGAATGAACCATTCTTAGCTCCACTGGTGAAATGCAATTGAAATGAAATTAACTTTTGATCAATTAAATCTACTTCAATGATATGTGAGATTCATGGGAGATATTTGCTTCTTTTTATAATTACATAGTTATATGTTAATTTCTTCATAGATATCAAATATCACTATAAAAATCAGGTGTGCAAAAATAACAATATCCATGCCTTTAATCCCAGCACTTGGGAGGCAGATGCAGGCGGATTTCTGAGTTTGAGGCCAGCCTGGTCTACAAAGCGAGTTCCAGGACAGCCAGGGCTATACACAGAAATCCTGTCTCGAAAAAACAAAACAAACAAACAAACAAAGAAACAAAAAATAACAATATCATTTGTGGCTAATAAGTCAATGGCAATATCTAAAATGCTAGGGTCAAACAGAAGTTAAAATGTTATGTAAGTGTTTGGAGTTTAATAAATATCTGTGACTTATATGTTCCAGAAAAAGATAATAATAGAGAATAAAGATAATTGTTTTAGCTAGATGTTATATGTAGTACATTCCTTTAACCTAGCACTCAGTAAGTTTATTCACGATCATCTCAGGGTTGGGGTTATTGTAGGACACAAAATACCCTATCATAAAGTACATCTTAATCTCCATTAATATCCATTGCTATACTTAATATATATTAAGTTAGTACTCAATTAAAAAAACAAATTAATTTAAATTTCTACTTATGAGACATACATGCCCATTTTGGCCCCAAAAGGGAAAGGGACATTAAAAAAACCCTTGTGTGTATATACATTATATTCCTTGGTATATGGAAATTTTATAAATATACATATTGTAGAACTAGGCATATAGAAATTATACTCTTGTTGGTAAACACATTATAGTCTTGTGTATATGCAAATTAGGCTTCTGATTTTCAAACAAGCAAGATGCTCAAACAAATTTATACCAACCTTTTTATCCCAACTTCACAAAGTATCTTGTAATTCTTTTTTAGCTATGATATTGTTAAGATATAGCCTTGTCAAAGTGATTTTGAATAAAAGTTTTAATTGTCAGTTACAAAAACATACAGTCACATATAGTTTAGATGGCTCCTAAAATGTCTAACTTATTCTCCCACAACTCAACATCTACTAAAAGCAAAAACAAAAGAAAAACCAAAACCAAAACCCTCACATACCTCTTAACATATATGATTTCTTCATTCAGTGATAAAGTATTTTAAAAATTCAAATATAATTGGTATTTGCAATAATCACAATTAGTCTCCAGAGCCACCGGGCACTAGAATATTTAGCGGTTTCTTCTCTCACTATAATGCAGAAGCATTCTCTCACACCATGAAGTGCAGTAGTCTACACTGCAGATGGCTGCACACATAGCAACTGACTAGTGGAGTGCTCTGTGCTACTTGTCCTGTTTGCTCTCTTCCTGTAGCTTCCCTGGTTATTAGTAAGATTCTAGTTAAGAGGATGGAACCATAAAGAAGTCCCAGAGTCCAGGTTGCTATATGTCTGTCTTTGCATGGGAACATCTGTTTGAAATGCCAGGATAGCAAGAACGTTTTGGTAAGACACTGAGCTGTGTATTGACCTTTAGAACACTTCAATTAGACTTTAAGCCACAGAAAAACAATCAAGTGCTCAGGAATTTACTAGGAAGATTTAGGAAATCTAAAGATGTGTGATTTCTATATCTTAAAAATAAGTATGAAGGTTTCAGAATTACATGGATTCACATGATACAAAAGCAGAATTTTTGACTGCCAGAAATGTCTTCTTGAATTGTAAAGACAAAGAGACAGAGACAGAGATACAGAGAGAGACAGAAACAGAGACACAGAGAGACACAGAGAGAGTCAGAGAGAGACAGAGAGAGAAAGATAGAAAGATGAGAGAAATTTCACAAACTTCATAAAAATATAAGAACACTGTTTTTCACAGAATTATTAAATACAGAGAAAATGTAGTTGTTAGGTGGTTGGTGTGTGTGTGAAATCTTAACAAAATAACCAAAAATTGTAAGATTCACAAATATTTAAAATGTGTATTTTAGACAGTATACCAAGTTTATTAAATTCATTTTTCTCAAAGTTTTATTACTTTTGGAATAACATTAACCACTTTTCAACTGCACTACAAACTGTAATTCTTTATCTTTTTCTCTTTAACCAACCAATATCATGATTTTTCTCTGAAAAAAATGAAAGAAAAATAAAAAGAACCACTAAAAAAATGGAGTCTGATTTACACTAACTGCTCCTGTCACCCTTTCTGTGGTTCTTCTGAGCTGTAATAAGCTGCAAGATATATCCATTGATGCAATAGGAGCAAAAATATTGGGAGACTAACTAATTAAAGTTTGGATTTAAGTCTCACTCCATGAAATGGAATCCATGCATGGTACTGTTAATGACACAATGAACATAAGACTAGATAAGTTGTGGCCCCTGTGGAAAGGCTCTATTAATATTCTAATAAATCAACATAAAAATAAAACCAGTCCTGAAATTATCTTGTTATATCCATAGGTCAGTTCATCACTCAGCTCAGAAGCTACATGGTAATTAACAGGGACAAACTACTGCATTACCTAAGGGGAGTGAGAGGCTCAGGAGAATGGAGAGCAGGATGCTATGCAATTGCCACACCCCTCTCCTGGAGGAGGCTCAGAGACACATGTAAAAGAGGGGACCAGAAAGACTGTGAGGGCCAAAGGTAGTGGATATTTTTAGGAACACTGCAGTTTCCAGACACAACAGGGTAGATGTACATATGAACTCAGAAACTGTGTGACTTCCTGAATAAAACTATCAACAGCTTAAGCCATAGAAAAACCCCTCCATGGAGGAGAAGTCAGCACAGAAACCCACCACTAGTAAGTAAGCTATTTAGCATTTACTTGACTGGGGAAAATAAGTTTACTTTAATGGAGCAACTGTTATCAACCACAGAAAAGGGCGAAGTGTAATTCTTGATTTTCATTTGGATAGATATTAGAGACGTTAGTCCTATTTAGGGCAAAATTACTCATCAAATAATTTTGAAAATTATTTGGCAATATGTTAATTTAAGTATATATTTATATGTATATATTGATGTGTAACCATATTGTTATATAAATAATATGTGTGTATGTATGTATGTATGTATGTATGTATGTATGTATGTATGTAGATATGTATTTATGTATAGTTATGTATGCATGTGGGTATGTATGCATGCATGTGTGTATGCATGTATGTGAGTGTATGTATATATGTGTGTATGTATATATGTATGTATGTACATATGTGTGTATGTATGCATGTATGTGTGTATGTAATAATTTAAGAAAACCTGTGTTTTAGTTCTTTCCCCCAGGCACTTTATCAGTTTAGATGGCCAAGGAGGCAGGAGTATAAGGTAACGATTTAATCAATACCTGGTTCTACTCCCTGTATTCACACCATGCTATTTTGTTATCATCAGTGAAATGCATAATTATTTTTTTACTTTTAAAGTGTCTGTTTCCCCTCAGAAAAGTAGAAGAGCCGGGAAGGTGTTTACCCTGCCCTGGTTTCCATGTTATCCAGCACTTCTCTGAGGCTTACTTCCTACAACTATAATTGACTCTATGTATATTTATTGGATTATCAGATGATTCAGACATTAGGTCACCATGAATGCACCCCACAATTAACAGCCTTTATTTCTTTCCTAATTATGCATATACAACTATATACAACTGATTCTGGTTTATAAATTTCTTTAATACATATTTTCTTTTGTAAAACATTTTTTTCATTTTTATGAGATATTTTCTTCATTTACATTTCAAATGCTATCCCAAAAGTCCCTATACCCTCCCCTCGTCCTGTTCCCCTACCCACCCACTCCCACATCTTGGCCCTGGCGTTCCTCTGTACTGGGGCATATAAAGTTTGCAAGACCAAGGGACCTCTCCTACCAATGATGGCTGACTAGGCGATCTTCTGTTACATATGCAGCTAGAGACATGAGATCTGGGTTACTGGTTAGTTCATATTGTTGTTCCATCTATAGGGTTGCAGACCCCTTCAGCTCCTTGGGACTTTCTCCACCTCCAAAGTATTCCTAATCAAGTCCTCACCAAATTAAATTAAAATTTAAGTTATTAATAAATTATCTTCTGAGAAGGAGAGGTGAGAGAATGATGGAAGAGGAAATGCCCAGGAGGAGTTGGAAGTCAGAACAGAGACATGATTGAATAACATTGTATTAATATACTAAACTACCAAGGAATTTATTGTCCAGATAGCAGTACATCTAATATAATTATTTTCTCCAGGTTTAAGCTCTGATAAACTGGTTCTCCCTAAATCATGACACTTGATCAAAATCATTTGCTGTATCACAGGTATTTACCTTTCCAGCCCTATGAAAGACTAGCTTCTTTACTTTTGCTTTCTGTTTTAAATAATGTATGTATAAAAGGATTGCTTCCTAGATCAGTACAACAGTGAGAACATCACAGATCTTTCTACTTAATCAACTCATTTACTCAAATGACAAATATTTAAATTAGAACAGCTTGAGAATAGATACTCCACATTGTTCCTAGTGGTGAATTACTGCTCTCCTTCTGGATTTCTGTGACAGAGATGAAGTGGGTGACAGCACTCTATAACGAAGATGGAATAATAAATTCTGCATTTCCTTGGTGACTCAAAGTGAACCTTCTAATTTAAATATTTGTATTTGTCATTAGTAATAAGACTAAAAGACTGTTTTTTAAAATATCAATAGTAAATATAGGAATGTACATAAATCAAATTATGCTAAATCAGGAATTATAATAGTTGTGAAATGGTAAAAATATCCCTCAATTAGGTAACAAAGAAGATGTGGTTGTTTTGATATTCATTTTCTTTTCAATTATTTTTGTTAGTTAACTTAGTTCAGACGTAACTCCAACTGCAAACATCGGTCTTTGAAAGCATGTCAGCTCTTACCCTATACTATCCCTGCCTTCCTAATTTGATAAAAAATGAGATGGAATATTGAAAAATGCATATTGTATAGGTGGGCACTCTTATTACAGAATAGTATAAATCAAATGTTTAGTTCTTTTTAATAAAGTTGGATAGAGTAGTAGAAATATAAATAATGCTTTAACTTCTATAATGGTATTTATTTGTGATTTCAATAGGCTCCTATACAACCAGACCTTTTGCTTTGTTTTAAAAAAAGGACATATATTGAATACAGGGGACATATAAATTTAGCTTACTTGGAATACTATATGTTTATATTCATGTTATAGCCTTTATACTCAAAGTGTAAAGTCTACATTTATTAAGTAACCTCAGACATGAACAGCATGCTAAAAAAAATGGCTCAGCCACACAGGAAAAGTACTGGCATTTGGATCCACAGATCCTGGGTCCATGCAGGGTGATTGTAATGGCTAGCCTGTTATTTTAGCCTCATGTGAATGTGGAGGATCCCTGGAGCAAACTGGATGGGAGCAAGCTTTTACTGAGACTTCAGCTTAGAGCTGGTGAGAAGAATCTCCTGTTATAAGTTAAGGTTCACACTCCAAAGGAAAAGAGTTTGGTTTGCTACTAACTTAAAGAAAGTAAGGTAGAGGAATAATAGGGAACAACTCTAGGCTTTGTTCATTAACCTCAGGCCTCGGGCCTCTGATACCACAGACACAGGCACTGATCCCACATATACCTGCCCACACACGTGTATGCACATACATACCACATACATATGCAGGAGTGGAAAACACTACAAGCAATTATAAAACAAAAAAAGCCAAAGTGGTAAGTTTTATGGAAAACTAGTTGATGAATTTATTCTGGTTAAGTTGTCTGAAAATAGTAAAAATGAAGGGTGTTAAGAACATCTATGGCAAGACACACACACACACACACACACACACACACACACACACATACATATACATACAATATACATATACATACAATATAATCCTCAGTCTTATAGAACACTGTTACTGATTGAATATGGATAAGGATTTCTTTTAAGAATTACTAATATTATTTATTCATTAAAATATTAACATAAAATAAGACTGTCTCTACTAATGGTTACATTTTGTTCAAATTTTTACATGTACTCACTAACTTTCTTTTATTAGGAGACATATATGCAGGTATACAGGAAACATATCAAAACAGCCACCTATAGTAAGTTATATAATAAGTTCTACATACAACCAACTATTTACTGTGGTTATAAGGATTCATCAACTCACAATCTAAAGCTTGACTATAATCTGAGTACTATATGTATTTGAACTCTTTACCTGTAAAACTGCTTCTAATGGCAAAACGTCTTGATTTTATTTTATGGATTTCTAAGCCTAGTATACTACTACATTAATAGATCAGAAGACTCAAACATCCCTTCAACATTTACCAAAAGATTTTCTTACCCAACAAAATATTAATCTAAAGGGAAAATAAGATTAAAAATCATTCCAATTCCAATGAGATTCCTCCTCTTTATAGCTGATCCCTTGAGTTAGTCACTAGACAATGCCCACCTTCTTAAAAACCACCCATATGGGAAGAGTGAATATATTTTGTGGCGTGCCTTTCAATTATGTGCTTTTGTTGTTAGATTACGTGTTTTATAGTTATTTGATTCTCTGAAAATACCAATCTCAAAATAAACTTGCAAATGCTCACTGTTATATCTACCATAATAAATGAAAAAATGTGTATACTATTGCATAATTTCAAATATTACCATAAAGTATTTTATAAGTGCTTTGTGTGCAATTAAGCAAATTTGGAGGTCCACATGCTTTCTTAGCTCATTTCTCAGAATACATTATGCAGTGGTGTCAAAGATCATAATTAAAGTCAACATATGGAAATCTATATTTCATCAGTGTTTTTAATCATCTCAGTTTCTTGCTGCTTTCTTGTCAGACTTGAATACATTATCCAAGCCTTTTCACCTCATAATATAGCTGAAGGATAGCCAAGAGTTGATGAACCCATCAGGGCTCCTTTCTTTCCTAAATAGTGTATGTCATTTCCATTCAACTCAAGGTTTTCTGATTTTTTAAAAAACTTCTTATTTTGTAAAATGCTAGGTGAAATAAAACTCAAAGCTATTTTATTTGTAAAATCCACTTTATAGAAACATACTTGCAATATTCAGACATAAACTGACAAGAACTAATATTTGGTGAAGAACATCTGCCTAGACACCCACACCCTCAGCCTTCACTCTTGCTTTAAGTAAGAAGAGTATGCAGAGAAAGCTAGCAGGGCCAACCCTGTATGTGGTGGCTTTACTCATTTTCCTTATGTAATTTCAAATTCAAAGACCGATAAACAGCAAAATTTAACAATATTAGAGTAAAAATCGCCCCTTTTACTTTGTGTGGTTGTCTTCTTTTCTCTATTGTTGGGATTGCCAAATGTGTCTCTTGCTGGCCTTGTCCTCAGTGTGTAGCCAAAAAGAACCCTCTGCATCCACCTTCCAAGGGTGATGACTACAGGCCTGGAGCAACACACCTAGAGCAAAATGTTGTGTATGCTGGCAAACACTCTGCCAACTGAGCCCATAGAGTAAATATTGAAAACCAACTTTACTTGAGATTGTTGACTTATCTTACAGGTTTATGTCCAAATTGTGCTCCAGGACACTCAAGTGAGCTTCCCTCAACCTCTGGCTCCCACTCTAATTACAGGTTGTGCTGAGATGATCCTTGGAGGTTTCTTTTCCCTGAAGCCTGCCATGACCATGTTTTGTTAATCCCCTTTCCTCAGTTTGCACGTTTCTGTTGTGCTCTGAAGTAGCCACATCCTTGCAGCATGAATCCCTGGAGACATCATGCACACACCTGCATAAAATAATCACATTTTGTAGTATCACTGCTGTGCCCAGGTCTGATATCCACTGGAGAGGTACATTTCCCACTGGATACACTGCGATGGAGAATGTTGATGTTCCTTGAATTCTTTCTTACTAAACAATGTAACAGTCAATAGCTACATGGGAACTGTAATTGAGTAAAAGAAATTATGATAGTACCCTTTGAATATACTGTGAATAAAGTGAAGAAAATTTTATTAACTCGTCTGGTTAGTCTGGTTTGTTATATTTATTCATATACATACATACATATATATATATATATATATATATATATATATATATATATATATAATTATATGCTTTTAAATATATTTATAATCAATGAGTGTTTATTATTGATGATGTAATTAGAAAAAAACTTGTCACTTATCATTATTATATTTAAAAATACCAAAACATTCAAAGACACAAAAATAAATATAGGTTTAAAGATGATTTAATGATTTTTTATTCTAAAAAATTAACAGGCTTTTGGTATCTCATACTAGAGACACATGACAAAAGAGACAATCATTGACACCATACACTTTCAAACTAATGGATCACTCAGAAAGTGAACAGTCAACTAAAATTTAGCATGAATTATTGTTGCTACAATGCCCAAGAATTCCAGATAAAAATCCTAACCAAACATAAAGTTTGTAGACCCTGCTATGAGAAAATGATGTATATTTAATCACAGGAAAAAAAAAAAACAGAGGAAACATACACACTCACATACACACTCACACATACACACACACACTCACACACACACACTCACACACACACACACTCACAAGCACACAAAGACATGATAAAATTTTTAAATGTTGAGAACAGGGAAAGAATTACTTGGGAAATACTTGAACATTAACTACAGAAGGGTTACAGTATATATTGTCTTTGAAGTAAAATTCTGAGAAACTTTGGAGAAAAGGGCACCACGAGTCCTTTCAGAATAGTGTGATGTGTTCCTAAGTAGTCATCCAGGCTTTTAATTCTGCAGAGCTGAGTGCCTTTCTCCTTGGCTGCACTGTTTTGCCAATTCCTAATATTCAATGTAAACTATGGGTTGCCAATAGAGGAACAAACGAAACCTGTCCACAGAAATGCAAACAAATTCTTTACAACAATTGCATTGATTTCTGTCCTGTAAAAAATGTCATTGTAACCTTACATAGGCATAAGTGATAAAAAATAAAATTATAGTATTCCTTGCTACCTATCTCTACTATAAAATGCTAGTTTCGCATAACATTAAACAAAATCATTACCAGGCTTTGATTTTTATATTTTAATGTGGTTTGTAATTTTTGGCATATTGTAAATTTTTTTACTTGGTATTGAGGAATGTGTTACTTATTTCAGAACCAAAGGTAAAAAGAAGGCTCTTCTTATTCGAGGAATATGATGATTAGTGGTTCAGGACATAGATGGGTTAGAGAATAGAAAGAATAGCTATGAGGAAATGAGGAGTTCTTCCAAGAGCCCAGGGAATGGCAAGGGCGTTGGTGAAGGCAAGCACCGTGGGTTAGACTGAATTAAAACCATTTAAGGATAGAGGAAGCCTTAAAAATACTGTTGCCTAATAAGTAGAGAAGACCAAAATGAGGTAGACCTAGAAATTTTGGAAAGATTAATTGGCTAGATGACCATTCCAATTACTAAGAAGAGAGAAACAAAAGACTTTTGTTCGAGATAGGAGTTTTGCATAGCTATGGTGTTTGGTCAGTCACCATCCAAAGCCATTTCTGTATGGCTAGTTAATTGTGATGGTTTATCAAGCAAATGCCACAAAAACTAGCAACAGCTATTAAAGACATATGAGTATTCTGCCCCATGTGCCGATCTGTGTGTTCACCGAGTCTGCATCACAGATATTTTAAAATCTTGACTGCAAGAAAAGAAAATATTGACATTTTATCAAAGTATCAGAGTTTTAGGTTAATTAAAACTGTAAACACAAGCATTTAAGTCATTTATAATCAACGTAAGCAAAGATAAAAACATGTGGCAGAGATGAAAATCATGGAAGTTATCAATACAGTTCTTTAAATTAATTATCTGTAAGAAGTGAAAGATCCTAATTCCTATTGTGGAAAATATTGATATGATATAGATGGGAAACACACTGTGTTGATAAATTGGCTTAGTTACATTTTATTGTTATAATAAAATATCTTATACTGGGTGTTTTATAAACTGTATAAACTGTTGCTCAAGGCTTATAGTCTAAGATGGCTAGGAACATGTCACCTAAATCTGATGTTTGGAAAGCTATGGTACCTGTCTCCAGAGACCAGAGATAATCCCCTCATGTTTTTATTGGAAGTTACTAATTGTATACATCTTGGAGAATAGTCAGGATTTCAATTGGCTCTAGCTAGGCTTACAGGTCAGGTTTGGCATTTCAGCATATGAATTAAAGAAAATAATTGCATCCAGATTATAACATTCAGATGGAACCAGCCCTGCTTACCAACTGATTTTAGACTTCCAACCTCTATAACTATGATACAAGGTATTCCTACTGTTTAAAGCTATACCTTTTGCAGTACTTCCATGAGGCTCTATGAAATTAATACACTGACCATGTCTTTTGTTATGTAGAAAAAATATGGAGAAATGATGTATTCAAGATCACATAACTAATTATTTTTAGAATTAGTATTAGGAGCTCTTATCTGCCAAGTGGTTCTTTACTAGATTTATGATTAATTAGACTCACAGGGAGCTGAGAGTGTACTGAGCACACACAAGAGGAAGCATTGCATTTGAATCCATTTCTTTTCACATTTGTGTTAAATAATTTTAACTGAACATTTGAGAGGCAGATTACCCATTGGTCAAGATGAGCTAGGGGCCAGTGTTTCCTGGAGTTGACACTCATCACCTCAGTATCCTTTTGGAACTAAAAGGTTTAGACATCATATATGGTGGCTGTTAGGATAAATGAAACAATACTGTAAAGTTACTGCATAATTTGTGTTGTGCATGTGTAAAGGTTATATGATTACTTGCACTATTACTTCTGAAATTACAAGTGCTGACCTTGGTCAAGTAAATCTCCTTTAGATATCATACAGACTGTAGTAAAAGGGAAAAGAGAACAATGCTATATATCAAACTATTGATATTATAAATGTTCAAAATATGTAAATAGTAATTCATAGAATACTGAAACAAGTACCAAGACTAACACATGATACTAGTTATAGCTATAGACTTGGAAAAATCTATCATTTTTGGTTACTTTAACTATCAAACATTATGCTAATTAAGCATTACTAGATAAGTTGAGTCTTTAAATACAAATAAAAATTATGCATGGTTTCAAACTCTATCAAATTTTGTAGAGTATTGAAAACTTTACGTTCAATTTACATATGAAAGCCTCCTTCCTATTTTCTTATGTAATTGTGCTAACCTATTTTTATCTTCAGTGTTATAGAAAATGAGATATAGGCAGGAAGAAAATCCCTAACTCTACCTAATTTATTTTACATATTTAGTATTTTATATTTATAAGATATATGGCCAGCAGGATCATTTTAAATTCACAAGTAATTTATGAGAGAATTAATACAAACTATCTTTTGAAAGTTAAGACATATTTTAAAAAAATTGTTTACTACATTGGACATTTAGTGATTTTAATTAAAATTATTTTATTCATTTAGAATCTACTACTTAAGTTGAAAATTTCAAGTGCTATGCCTGCCTGTACCTTCATATTTCTCAACTGACATTTAAATTTCTAGAATTTAGAACCTTTAAAAATGTAACCATTATAGAAAATAACAATGTAATATCTTAATGCTTTTTGGGAACATTTTCTTGGGATTCTTTATCAGCAGGCTCAATTAAAGATTAAATTCATTAGAGTAGGAAATGGCCTTTTGGAGTAGCAATGCTTTTTACTATTAATTCATACCTGTTAGCTACAAGCATAAAATTCATGCTTTGCACCTTTATTCATTTTATCTCATACCACTTGGTGACTTTTTAAACTCAGGTTTACTAAATTCTCTCCAAGGCTAACCTTCATCATCTACAAGTCAGGGAAAGAATGTCAGGCCACCTATTTGTGCATTGAGGCTTCAAATGATCCAAGAAACAGCAGTGTCAACAGGAGGTTATAGAGGACATACATTACTGTATCAGCAAATTCTTTCATTTGTGACAAGCTACTTTTTATATTGAATTTTGTAGAATTACATAGCTTTCTCCTTGCCCTCAACAGGGCTGTTTGAGGCACAGCTTCAATTTTCCAGACTCTTCCTCACAATAGTAGATGTATACAAAAGCCATGTTTTCTTTTTTCTTTTTCTTTACTTTTTCTTTTCTTTTCTTTTCTTTTCTTTTTTTTTCTTTTTTATTGGATATTTATTTACATTTCTTTTTTATTTACATTTCAAATGCTATCCCAAAAGTTCTCTGTACCTTCCCCCTGCCCTGCTCCCCTACCCACCCACTCCCAAATCTTGGCCCTGGTGTTCCCCTATACTAGGGCACATACAGTTTGCAAGACCAAGGGGCCTCTCTGCCCAATGATGGTTGACTAGGCCATCTTCTGCTACATATGCAGCTAGAGTCACTATCTCTGGGGGTTCTGGGTAGTTCATATTGTTGTTCCTCTTTTAGGGTTGCAGACCTCTTCAGCTCCTGGGGTACTTTCTCTAGCTTCTCCATTGGGGGCCATGTGTTTCATCATATAGATGACTGTGAGCAGCTACTTCTGTATTTGCCAGGCACTGGCATAGCCTCAAACGAGACATTTATATCAGGGTCCCTTCAGCAAACTCTTGCTGTCCTATGCAATAGTGTCTGGGTTTAGTGCCCAGGTGGGGTAGTCTCTGGATAGTCCATCCTTTCGTCTTAGCTCCAAACTTTGTCTCTAACTCCTTCATGGGTGTTTTGTTCCCTATTCTAAGTAGGAATGAAGTATCCACACACTGGTCTTTCTTCTAGAGTTTCTTGTGTTTTGCAAATTGTATCTTGGGTATTCTAAGATTCTGTGCTAATATCCACTTATCAGTGAGTGCATACCTAGTGACTACTTTTGAGACTGGGTTACCTCACCAAGGATGATATCCTCCAGATACATCCATTTGCCCAAGATTTCATAAATTCATTGTTTTTAATAGATGAGTAGTACTACATTGTGTAAATGTACCACATTTCTGTAACCATTCCTCTGTTGAGGGACATCTGGGTTCTTTCCAGCTTCTGGCTATTATAAATAAGGCTGCTATGAACATAGTGGAGCATGTGTCCTTATTACCAGTTGGAACATCTTCTGGGTATATGCCCAGGAGAAGTATTTCTGGATCTTCCTGTAGTACTATGTCCAATTTTCTGAGGAACCACCAGAGTGGTTGTACCAGCTTGCAATCCCACCACCAATGGAGGAGTGTTCCCTTTTTCTCCACATTCTCACCAGCATCTGCTGTCACCTGAATTCCTTATCTTAGCCATTCTGACTGGTGTGAGGTGGAATCTCAGGTTTGTTTTGATTTGCATTTCCCTGATGATTAAGGATGTTGAACATTTTTTCTCCTTGTACAAAGGTCAAGTCGAAGTGGATCAAAGAACTCCACATAAAACCAGAGACACTGAAATTTATAGTGGAGAAAGTGGGGAAAAGCCTTGAAGACATGGGCACAGGGGAAAAATACCTAAACAGAACAGCAATGGCTTGTGCTGTAAGATCAAGAATTGACAAATGGGACCTCATGAAATTACAAAGCTTCTGTAAGGCAAAAGACACTGTCAATAAGACAAAAAGGCCACCAACAGATTGGGAAAGGATTTTTACCAATCCTAAATCTGATAGCGGACTAATACCCAATATATACAGAGATCTCAAGAAGCTGGACTCCAGAAATTCAAATAACCCCATTAAAAGTGGGGTACAGAGCTAAACAAAGAATTCTCAGCTGAGGAATACATAAGGGCTGAGAAGCACCTGAAAAAATGTTTATTTATATTTCAAATGGGATCCACTTTCCTGGATTCCCTTCTGGAAACCCCCTATTTCATCCCCCTCTCTCTGCTTCTATAATGGTCTTCACCCACCCACCCACTCCTGCCTCCCCACCCTTGCATTTTCCTACACTGGGGCATCTAGCCTTCACAGGACCAAGAGTCGCTTCTCCTATTACTGTTCTACAAGGCCATCCTCTGTTATATATGTGGGTGGAGCCATAGGTCCCTCCATGTGTACCCTTTGGTTGGTGATTTAGTCCCTGGGTCCTCTGTCTGGGGACAGGAGGGGCTCTGATTGGTTGATATTGTTGCTCTTCCTATGGGTTGCAAACTCTTTCTGTCCTTTCTCTAAATCCTCCATTGGAAATCCTGTGCTCAGTTCAATGGTTGGCTAGGAGCATGTTCCTCTGTATTTGTCAGGCTCTGGCAGAGCCTCTCAGAAGAGAGCTATATCAGGCTACTGTCAGCATACATTTCTTGGCATCAGCACTAGTGTCTGGGTTTGGTGACTGAGTTGGATCCTCATGTGGGGCAGTCTCTGGATGGCCTTTCCTTCAGTCTCTGCTCCACACTTTTTCTCCATATTTCCTCCCGTCCATATTTTATTCCCCTTTCTAAAAAAGACCAAAGAATCCACATCCACACATTGGTCTTCCTTCTACTTGAACTTTATGTGGTCTGTGAATTGTATCATTTTCTTTTCTTCAGTGAATCTAGCTAATGTTATGTCATCGATTCAACTAAGACTAGTATTTTTCTCTTTCAGTTGCTTTTCATTCCATGTCCTTTCCTCTTCTTCTCCCTTTCTTTTCAGTGTAAGTTCATTTCCATATTTTAATATTTTCTCTAGCCACGTTCATGAATGGCTTCTTCTTGATACATTCTTTGTTTCTCATTTACTTCTTTATAAATGACTTTTTATAGTATTCATTATTCTTCAGTAGACACATTAAGCAGTATATTAACAATATGTGTTGCCTAAAATGTATGTTTTTCAAGAATTTTATTACATCTGGATTTAATTTGTAAAAAAATCATGTATCCATGTTCAGTGAATACAACAAAACAAAGCCTTAAAAAATAGATATGAGCTGGGGATATCTGCTTGGTTAAGTGGGGGGAGGAGGTGTGGGATGTAGAACAGTCAGAGGGTGGACTGGGAGGGTCATAAAGTCTGGATTGTAAAAAAAAGTTTAAAGAATAAAAATAAAGAATAATTTCTTCTATGAATGCAAATCCTACAATAAATTGCTATTTCCTTTACGAAGTTACCTGCTTTATATCCTCATTCCTATCTCCTGTTTCACCAGAACTATGTCTACAATAGACATGCCTCCAGATTCTTATTCAGAGAAATTTGAGATAAATATTGACCAACTAGCCTACCTTAATTAGAATGAGCTTCTAGGAAAATGTTTGCAGTCTGTAGTGTTTGTGAGTCTTCATGTAACAAGCCTAATGCAAAAATCTCGCAAATGTTACTAAGTATGATCATTTAGAAGATATTTCTCTTTCATAACCAGCCCTATTTCTACCACTTAAAAAACTCTACAATTCAATATTCTATTTATTGACTTTAAGATATCAAGGTTGCTGTAATAGTTGCCTGAATTTTTTATTTATAGATTTGTTCTATATTTTAGTGTTTGCTTTGTTCTTTATATATCTCTAAAATATATCAAATACATAACATTCCTTGTATTTAATCAATATAATATGATAAGCAACTTTCATGGTGCCACATAATTAAATTAGAATCTACACTAAAATTTCTCCAAAACAATTATATTTTATGTATCCACCACCAGGAGGGACAAAATACAGATTTAATCCAGTATGTGATGAACTAGTTTCCTGAGATATTAGTTATTAAGCAAGCCAAATTTTTTTCCAATTTTTTAATTAGATATTTTCTTAATTTACATTTCAAATGCTATTCCGAAAGTCCCCTCCGCACTCCCCCTCCCTGCTCCCCTGCCCACCCACTCCCACTTCTTGGCCCTGGCATTCCCCTATATTGGGACATATAAAGATTGCAGTACCAAGGGGCCTCTCTTCCCAATGATGGCCGACTAACCCTTCTAAAATATTTAATTGCCAAGAATTTATTGCAGTACCTGCAATCTTTATATGCCCCAATACAGGGGAACGCCAGGGCCAAGAAGTGGGAGTGGGTGGACAGGGGAGCAGGGAGGAGGGAGGGGGAAGGGGACTTTCGGAATAGCATTTAAAATGTAAATTAAGAAAATATCTAATAAAGAAAAAAAAAAAAAGATTGCAGTACCAAGGGGCCTCTCTTCCCAATGATGACTGACTAGGCCATCTTCTGCTACATATAGAGCTAGAGACACGAGATCTGGGGGTTCTGGTTAGTTCATATTGTTGATCCTCTTCTAGGGTTGCAGACCCCTTCAGCTCCTGGGGTTCTATCTCTAGCTTCTCCATTGTGGGCCCTGTGTTCCCTCTTATAGATGATTATGAGCATCCACTTCTGTACGAGACAGCTATATTAGGTTCCCTTAAGTAGGCACTAGCTGTCCTATGCCATAGTGTCTGAGTTTAATGACTGATTATGGGATGGATGACATTCTATTCTTTGCTAATAAAAAAATTACTGTTATTCTTACTGGGTGTGGTGGTATAGGCCTACAATACAGGAAGATCAGAAATTTCATATCTTCCTTTGCTTTGTTGCAAAATCTCAAGGCCATCCAGAGAAACAAAGCAAGGTCTTGTCTCAAAAATAAAACTGAATGAATAACTAAATAAATACAAAATTGTGCCTCATCGAGTGTGATAAATAATATGATGTTAAAGGGGTATTGAACTTGCTTTCTTAACTCCACCCATGTTATATCTGAATGTCTCATTCAAAGAAAACTCCCATTCATTTCTTGATGTGAATTCATTGAATGAAACTAGTGCAAAATAGAATCATTCATTTCTAAGCTTGAATGTCCTTCTATATTCATAATAATAATAACTCACAAGTAAATATGACCTCTGAAATTACAACCAAGATATAAATGAATCAGGGAGAAAATACTGGCATGAATGCTAATGATTTTGAACTAATCATTTTAAACATAAATGAATTTGTCACCCTACTCACCCTACTTACAATCAGAATTTGTCAACTGATAAAAATTTTGTAGATCAGGGAAGAAATGTTTATTGAAAAAAATGTCCAAGTGTATTTTTCCATGGGTGGCAAAATGTATACTGCCTTAGAAATGTATATTTCATTTTATAATAAAAATCCACTTAATGAAATATCCTTGGGGCTTACATATTTAGTACTATGGGAGATATAAACATCTTTAATACTTTTATCCATATTGTCAGCATTTGTCTTCCAAAACAGCAGAAAGAATATCCCTCAAAAGCTATCTTATCCCTCTGACAATCCATCACTAGTACAGTAAGACGATCCCAGGTTCTTGGTAACCCCATAGCATTGTACAGAATTCTGGAGAAAATCATCAAAATGTTAATATAACAAAAATAAATGGATGATTGAAGCAATGGAGACAGACTTTTTTGTGTGTGTGCAATTCTCAATAAAGAGCAGTTCAGCTTCCACTAAGCATTCAAGTTTTCAGTACTCTGCTATTATACTCATGGTATCTGAGGACAAACAGAACACTGACAAACTCAGGACTAAGATACCCTTTTATTTTTCTGGATATGAAAGTGCAGTGGAAGTTGGAACCTAAAAGGCATGCCCTAGAGGAGTATCATTGGTAGTATCTGACTGTTAAATTTAAAATGTAGAAATATAAGACAAAAAAAATGAAAGTAAGAATTTGATTAATTAAAAGAGTTGAGCTCCCCTATATATCTGAAAGGTAGTTTCTAGAGTGAAAGAAAGAGGACTCTCACACCAAAAATCACCAGGGAAAACAAAGAAAAAGGGGGTGGAGAGGAGATGGAAAAAAGTTAGAAAGGGAGGGAAATGGGAGAGAAGAGGGGGGGGAGAGGAGAGCAGGAGGGAGAAGAATGAGGGAGAGAGGGAAGGAAGGAGGGGAGGAGGGAGGGTGGGAAAAGAGAAGTGACAAAAGGGAAAGAACCTGAAAATTTCAGGAGGGAAAGAGGAAGGGAGGGAGAGAGGTAGGAAAGAAAAGAAGATCAACCAACCTTAGTGAGAAACAAAACTATGCAATCACAGTAGTCCTCTGGAGGCTTAATGACCTAGTGGGCAGGTGGAGAGCTCTCTCATAGATGCAGGGGGAGAGGGAGGGGTAGGGGTTTGTAGAGGGGAACTGGGAAGGGGGTTAACATTGGAAATGTAAATGAATAAAATAATAAATAAAAAAAGAAAGAAAAGAAAATCACACTCTATATGTTGTTACACACTGAGAATACTAAATTGCATTTTTATAACTTTAAATGCATATGTATCTGCATCTACTATTTCTAAGCATTACTAAGTAATAAGCAAAGCTGGTAAGTTATGTATACATATTTTCTCAATGTTTACATAGGAGTACATCTCTGCATCAATTATTATAAGATCAAACATCTATTTTTTACAACTTAAAGTTTTCCACATTTAGAAATCCTTACTAACTAAAACCAGTTCAATATTTAAATGTGTGGCCTTTTAGTATGTACGGGGGGCTTGACTTTGAATCTAATTCTTTGCTTGATGTTATAAAGGATACATATTACTCTCTTATCCAAATAACTGTTTTTTTTTTTCAGTCATTATTTCTGAAGAAGCACTCAGTAACTGGCTGTCAGTCTAGCAGTTCCTATCATTTCCTATCTTCTAGCTGTAACATTTTCATCTATTAAGCTTGTATAACTCAAAGCACATTCTAGATAGGAGCTTAGGCATCACATCTCAGAGAGGACTGGAATTCAGTCAAAGTGAAACAGCAGAAACAGCACATAGAAGGTCTAGCCTGGCAGCAAAAAAAAATCACATGGAAAGAAATACATGCCATCTCTGTATCTCATAAGATTGTGTACAAGAGTATGGAAACTAAAATCCCAGTGCCTAAGATGAGTGAGGTTTCACTGTTTCAGGCCAGACATTCTGAGAATTTTCTAACATGAGTACTCAAAGAACTTATGGACTGCAGCCACATCCCAGCAGGAAAATTTTGTGCAACAGTGCAACAGAAAGATATCTGAGAAAGGGTCAAAAGGCACTTCCTTGTTCTTACAGGATCATTCATAGATCTTAGTGTTTTCTAAAGTCATTGTCAGACCTGAAAACATTCATATTAGCTTATGTAAATTTTAAAATGTATTAAATATACTTT
This sequence comes from Mus minutoides, assembly GCA_902729485.2. Classification (NCBI taxonomy): domain Eukaryota; kingdom Metazoa; phylum Chordata; class Mammalia; order Rodentia; family Muridae; genus Mus; species Mus minutoides. The sequence continues at coordinate 1,894,180 of LR749588.1, forward strand.
ATTATTTGGGGTATGTATAATCTAATAAAATATATTTAAGACATAATATGTGTATATATAATAAACATTAGACATATAAAAGGCACATACATAGGTCACAAATTCATCCCAAATTTATGATCCTCCTAAATTTTTGACTATATGCATGTACCCACTATATTCAGCTACAAAATATCTCATTATAAATGTATCCCTTTTCATTGACCTTCCATTCTTGCTCATATGATTTAAATTCAAGTTTAGCATCATTAGCTAAATTTAGCATATTTTAAGTCACCTTCATTTTTTTATTCTTAACTCTAATTTCTGTCTTCCTCAAATCATGCAGAACCATTGAGTTTCTGATAGTTATTAAGTGTTCTGTGCATGTCATGGCACTTACAAAAAAGACTGTCTAGACCTTAAATAAACCCTGTTTTAATACCACCTTAAATGCTTCTTTATGAACCCAAATCCCTTCCATCACTGTTGTAATATGATTTCATGCAGTTCCTGAGACTTGCCTAAGGGAAACTTCTCAGGACTATATGACTGTTAAAGCACTTGTATACAATTGGGCTTTTGAAGGAGCTAGGTAGAAATTTAGGGAAAAGACATTGCATATACAGTTTCATCAATTAATGCCAAAAAGCCTTAGAAGACTGTTCCTTAGGATAAGCTATTAGGGATCTATTGTGTTGTAGGTCCCATATCCTGCATACTATTTACCCTCTCTTGTTAACAGTTGATGTAATTAAACCTGATTGGAACCTTAACATAAATATCTAGAAAAAACACTTATTTTTACTTAGAGATATATCCAACTTAATTAATTTTCTTTATCATCATAAATTTATTATCATTATTGTTAAACTTTAATCTTCTAAATATAACTTGAAAATTATCTTAGATATATTTTAGATTAGCTCTTTGCCATTAACAGTTAATATTACCCATGTCTTTATCAATTTAAACATTTCTTAATTCAAAAAAATTCATAAGATTAAAACCTCGAATTGTCTTAGTTTATTGTAATAATTACCTATATTTAGTATCTACTGGTACATAATGAGTTGTGATATTAAATGATTCTCAAAATTTAAGAAAAATGGGTATGTCTCTCTGCTGCTTAAAATTGAGAGCTCATAGACATTTTATTTTTTTAAATAAGTATTTGTGTCCTGCCATGGCGCATGCCTGTGTACCATATACATGGCGTCAGAAGCCAGAAAGAGGCATTACATCTACTGGAACTGGAATTACAGATGGTTGCATACCCCACTGTTGGTGCTGAGAGTCAAATCTGGGTACTCTGCAAGAACAGCAAGTGCTTATAGCTCTTAGCCATCGCTCCAACTCCATCAGAGAATATTTATAACAGCAAAAAAAGTTACCGATTTTTTCTGGTCATGCCTACTGGGGATATATTACCATAACTTAATTAAGTAGGGAAATCCCATTAGAAAATGGAAAGCACCCACGGTTGAAGTGTAATTAAGGTTTTCCCTGAGCTATGAGCATATTTTCTCAGTGAAAAAGGCATTGCAGTATTTGTTTAAATGTGTGGTATTTTAATAAATACTTCACAGACATTAGCCTTTTGATGTGCTGTTCTAATTCAGCCTTTAGCTTTGCTATCTCTTTTGTGACTCCTTTGTACAGTAACAAGTATTTTTTCTCATGGTTTGTTCACATGGTCTGAGAGGCTTTCCAGTAGTGTCTATGTGTGAGACAGGAGTTTCCCTGGGGTCACCGTTATGGTCATACTTGCTCAGTTTTAATTATTGACTGTGAGAGACATAAACACTTCACCAAGACTCAGATGGACTTTGCAAGCCATAGTCTGCATCCATATTATCAGACAAAAGTAGGCTTCAGCTGCTGTCCTGTCACGTGTGGTCACTTTTGATTAAGCTGCAGACATTACTACAAGAATTAAACATCTCTTCTGTCCCTCTGAATCTTCTATAACTAGATGAAAGATGTCAGTGGGAAAGGAAACAGAAGGTCTGAGCATGCAGCCTCATCAGCCAGAGGAGCACGGGAAGGAGCTCTCTCATCAACCTGTCTGATGTTTCAGAATCCCTGCTTTGTAGAACTAGCTGTGAGAGTGGAAATGAGTATTTAGGTCCCACCCAGGCAGAGATGGACTGCAAATCCTCCTAATCAAGCTTTGGACTTGTCAATGACAGCTACACTAACTAATTCTATATCTAATTTCAGTTTATTTTTTGTTTCACTGTTCAAACATACTCTTCGCCCTTGGGAAACTTGCACTTGAGAGTAAAAATATGTCTAAACTATTTATTGAAATGAGTGACGAGGGCTGGTGAGATCACTCAGTGGTTAAGAGCACAGACTGTTCTTCCAAATGTCCTGAGTTCAAGTCCCAATAACCACATGGTGGCTCACAGACACTTGCAATGTAATCTGACACCCTCTTTCTGGTGTGTCTGGAGACAACTACAGTGTACTCATATACAATAAATAAATAGATAGATAGATAGATAGATAGATAGATAGATAGATAGATAGATAGATAGATAGATATTTTTAAAAAGCAATTTATTAAAAAAAGAAGTTACCATATCTGAATCCTCAAACAAAATCAAACACCCCAAAAAGATTGTGATTATTTAAAATATTCTCCACAACACTGAAGATAGAGAAAAACGTGTTTTGCTAAACATGATAAAATGAGTAAAGTATAAATTAAAAATGAATAGAATTCTCCTTCTGAGGCACATTTAAGCATTTTTCAAGTAAATAGTCACCATTGACAATGTATTCTTTAGGATACTGCACAGTTATTTTTGTCCAAAAGAATTCTTTCCAGAAAACTTAGTTTAAAGGGGATTATGATGTTTTATGGATTGGCATATAACCAAGCATCTTCTTTGTTGGAACAACTTAATCTACGGTATTAGGCATTTGTTAAAATCCTAGGTCGATATATTCCATTATATCACCACAAACTATTAGTTACGTATTATTCATAGTGATTTATTATAAATAACATGTTAATTTTAAGGGAATTGTGTTAGCAAACATCCATATTATCAGAAAATTAGGCATCTCCTTTTACTCCCAGTATAATCTCTACAATGATTATTGGGAATTTTGCATAATGCATGCTGATCCCACTCACTTCCCGATCCTTCCAGCTCTCCCACCTCAGCTTCTCCCTTTGACCTCTCCCCGTCCAAAGAAAAGGGAAGAAAAGAAAAAATAAAAAGAATACAAATTTGATTTTGTGATGATAGCATGTGTATGTACATGCTAATGACCACATAAGTATTTATTCTAAGTCACCTTAAACTTGTTTAAGAATGACATGTTTTATATATTAATAACTATCTTTATATGATAACATTCTTAAAACAAGTAAACAAAATTTTATCTTACATTTAAAACAAGACATTTTCTTGTCTCTATAACCTCCAGAAATGGGAGAATAATTTATTTTAGTATATGACATTGCTTTAACACTTAAATAAAATAATGTATATTTCATGTTAAATATATTAAAGTAGGATTATATGTTAAGATACACATATATAAAATAATTAAAATTTTATGGATCATGAGCACCTGTAAATATCATTAAGCACTATTTATCTTTTGACAGGGTCAGCCATATTTACATGTTGATTAATGTTTCTTCCTCAGTATTCTGCTTATACACAGGAGCTCAATGCTTACAAGCTCCCCTCTCCCTTTCTCTTCTGGAGTTGTTTCTGCTTCTCTATTTTTTGAGAATAAATATAACATAATGTATTTACTGATTGCCCAGAAAAGATACTGTCTGCATAGCTATGTTATGTATACTATAAGTTGCCATAATTTTGATAATCATTAATCTATCCAATGCATCTCAAAAAATTCTGCATCCTCTCTTGACTGTTTTCCATTTTCTGGAAAGAATAGTATTACTGCACATGTGTTCATGCACAGTCACATACTGCAATCCCCAAGTAAGGCAGGAAGTACCATGCAGAGATTAAAAGAACTTGAGTATTGCAAGTTTGGTTTCCACTGTAAAACCTTGTCCTGAAATCAACGTGACAAGAATTCAACACAATTTTTCAGTAGATAAATATGCATTTTGAATGTGGGAGAGAATTTTGTTTACTGGCTCTAAGTATGCTCTGACATTCATTCTTGGAGATCTGTAAGGGACTGTAAGGGAAAATCTCATGCATCTATCATTCTAACTATTGTGTTAAATTTCAAAAATCTAACATAATCATAATGCATCAAGTCCTTGTGCCCATTACATGCTGTAAATATATATTTATTTTATAGTAGGATATACCATATAATATTTTTATAATAAATTTAAACAATTATTAAGTCATTGTTAATTTTTATGTTACTGTGTTTTACTTAAAGGGTAACAAAACACTAACATTCTAGGTAAGGCCAAGATAACATTTATTTAACAATGCATTTATTTTTTTTAATTACCTATTATTATTTTTCATATGTGTGTGTTGCGTGTGTGTGTGTGTGTGTGTGTGTGTGTGTGTGTGTGTGTGTGTGTGTAAATATACCCAAAATATGTGTGTGGGCACACATGCTTCAGTGCACATGTGAATAAGAGAGGAATGCTTCATGGAGTAAGCTCTCCATGCCCTGTTACCTGGATTCAGGGGAATAAACAGTCTCCGTGCTTGTGTGATAAATGCCTTTACTCACTGAAACATCTTCTAAGGCCAACAGTGAACTTTCATAGGAAGAATGTTTAGTCATCATCCATGAAATGCTTGCAACCTTTTATTTCTATAAAAATTTTAATTGAACTACAATAAATCTTTCAATAAAGGCATAATTAGATTTTTACCAGAATTTAATAACTGAGAGTTTATTCGGTTTTGACCTGTAGCAGATTTTATTAAATAGGAAAATTAGTTTTTCCTATATAACTTCATGCTTCTCATTCATCTGATTTTATCGACTGCCTTAATTAAAGTGACAGAATACGTAAGTACTTGATTTTTGTGATAAAATAAGTAATTGTAATTAATTAGTTTAAAAATCATTAGCATAAATCAATTTCCTATGAGTTGTCATTTTTGCATTTTAAAATTCATGCTCCTAAGACATGATACAAAGCACAATAATACAATATCCCTTGAGCAGATGGGTACACGGCCTATATAATCTTTACCCTAAATTTTCAAGTTTTCGGGTTAAACTTTAGTTAGTTGCAGATGCCTTGAATAGGAGCATCCAAAACTTTATCATAAAGCACTGAGCAGGGTGAAAAAGTGAACTGAAATGAATCCCTACAGATGTTAACATAGCCCATACCCCTGTTTGCTACCTTTGAAATTAATCACATTAATTTACATGATAATTGTAGCTATGAATGGATTTTGCATTGATATTTTTGAATGGGGGATAGCTATGCAGGTGCATGTCTGCTTGTGTGTGTTTACATGTAGAAACCTCGCAGAAACCTGAGTGATTCAGAATTTCAGAAATAACCAATAGTATTTTTTTCCTTACAATTGAATTAGTATTTTATTTCTCTTCTGTAATTAATCATCTTTCTATTTTTTAATTGGGCATTTTATTTATTTACATTTCAAATGTTATCCCTTTTCCGGATTTTCCCTCTGCAAATCCCCTATCCCACCCTCTCTTACCCTGCTTCTATGAGGGTGCTCCCCCACCCACCTACTCACTCCTGCCTCACCTCCCTAGCATTCCTCTGGGGCATCAAGCCTTCATAGGACATAGGGTCTCCTCTCTCAATGATGCCAGATTAGACCCCTTCAACTCCTTCAGTCCTTCCCCTAAATCCTCCTTTGGGGTCCCTGTGCTCAGTCCGATGATTGGCTGCGAGCATCCCCATATGTATTGGACAGAATCTGGCAAAGCCTCTCAGGAGACAGCTGTATCAGACTCCTGTCAGCAAGCACTTCTTGCCAATAGTATTTTTAAAAGAACTCAACTTCTCTAGCCACTGAAATAATGAAATAAAACAGGAGTGTAATAGCATATCACCTCTGTTGGAATGGCTTAGATTGTCTAGCAATCTGACAAAAATGTTTGAGAGGATGTGGACAAAGAAGAGGCATGGAATTAATGCAGTCATTTTGCTAATCAGTTAAAGGTTCCTTAAAAGATTAAAAATCATTGGACAGCTGTGACACATACCATTAATCCCAGTACTTGGGGATCAGAGGCAGATCTCTGAGTTCAAGGCCAACCTTGTCTATAGAGTAACTTCCACTGCAATCAGAGATAAATAGAGAAATATTGTTTTGAAATAAATAAATATGTATGAAAATGCTACATGACCTAGCTCTTTTACTCCTAGGCTTATATACAGAGAACTCAATAATCTCTCATAAAGATATTTATACCCCATATTTGCTGCTATAAGCCAGAAAATAGAATCAGCTTACTTGTCCTTAACAGATGAATGGATAATGGGAATCTGGTACATATGAAAGATGGAGTACTATTCATCTCCAAAGAAAGGTCAAAACACAATGAGTTTATAGTGTTTAGGAACACCAAGTCCCAGAAAGCAAAATGGTCTCTTTCCTATGTAGTTCCTAGTCAACAATATATCCCTGTATGCACAGTATATGTGAAGGTATAGTATAAGATGTATAGAGGACTCCAAAAAAGTTGAGTGTTAGAAGATGTTAATTGTTTCTCTGTTTTGAACTCTAGCACTGGCTTTTTTGTGGTGTGTGTGTGTGTGTGTGTGTGTGTGTGTGTGTGTGTGTGTGTGCTATAAAATGTAATTGATAGTGAAAGCGTAAACCCTAGTGACATTAATTCCAAAGCATCAAAATGGCCATTCCGAATGTACAGAAATTCATTGAGCTGTATAGACTTTGGCTCAAGCAAAGCGATTGTGTGGCTAATATTCCCAAGCTAAGTGTTGTTTTTTTTATTTGTAACTATTTTATTCAGTGAATCACTTTATACAGTAATTCTTATAATTTATTCATAAGCAATTCACAAAACTGTGAGTGTGTGGTCAATACATAAGTATACACATGTAGGAATACACATTCAATTATATAAAAGAGTAACAAAGCCAATATGTCATGAAATGTGTACTTAGGATATTGCAAAAGAACAGAATATTTACTCTTAAGTAAAAGAGTATGCTAAATCTAATACTGATTGTTTATCACATGCAAAGAAATAATAACACCTGCTGGGATGGTGGCATGCGCCTTTAATCCCAGCACTTGGGAGGCAAAGACAGGCAGATTTCTGAGTTCAAGGCCATCCTGAGTTCACTCTACAGAGTGAGTTCCAGGACAGCTAGGGCTACACAGAGAAACCCTGTCTCAAAAAACCAAAATAATAATGATAATAATAATAATAATAATAATAATAATAATAATAATAATAACAACAACAACACATGCACTATACATTTTATTAGAGAAAATTAAACATTTAAACCTTTTAAGTTATCTAATTTCAAATATGAAATGTCTGTCAAAGATATAAATTTGACTTTTAGTCTCTGCAAAACATTAGCTTTTTTTTTTAAATGTAGGTTCCAGAAAATTCACTTTAATGTTTATACAGTAGACTTAAGGAGTTTTTAATATTTTCCGTTAGCTGATAATTGATTCAGGCTATGATTTTAAAATACACATGCAAAATGGTTAAAAAAATAAAAAGAGCTCTTGCATGATTTTCTACAGATAAGATGTACCTATTAACTTTTCAAAATTGAATGGCTATTTACAGTCAAATCTATTCTTCCATTATTTTATTTTTTGCAAACACATTAGAATATTAGGGTTCTGCCTTGGATTTTAATGGTGTTATAGGGTGGTATGCTTGCTCCATGAGAACAGTATTTATTTTCTGTGGCTATTAATCAGTGTCACTTGAGCTCAGAGGCTATGCAAGGATTTCTGTCTAATAGCCAAGGAAACAGGATTTATTGGTAGGGAAATCCTTAGCTACAGCTACTAAACTGCCATTAGCAGGCTCCTTAACAGCTCATTACCACGGGAAGATGTGCGGTGTACCACACAGCTTGAATGAGAACCACCGGTTTAAAAAAGTTATTTGTTTATTCTGCCCTGATAGATCTTAACCTAGCAGAATCGACTTCTAAATAACGAGGAGATGAAAAAGAAAAAAAAAGGGGGGATGATAAAATAACATCCTTTTTCTTGATATGAAAGAAACTTTATGAAGCATTTAAGTTAATATCCACAAAATTTCTTCATCCAAGAATTATCAATAGTATATGAGGCTATAGCCTCTCCATATTCAGCTGTAGAAACAAATGAGCTAGGAATGTTCTAATAAAAAAAAAAAAAGGTAAATACGCTACATTTGCTTCGTATTAAAAGGATGATCATTAAGCAATACAGACTTGCTAGTACTGGAAATTTTCAGCTTATGGTTTGGCCATATTTATAGATCCAATTTTAAAGAAGTGCACATATTTGAGTGTTACTAAACACATGCTAGCAAAGTGGGAAAAAAGGTTCAAGAATAACATTTTATAAAAGCAGCTGCTTAGATGAAATGTTCTAGAGTTCTCTTTAGTGTAAATGACTTTTTTTTTTTTAAATGTGCTGCCTGGAAAAATGAATGAATCTGAAGATAATATTGCAAAGTAAAATATTTATCAGAATCAAGAAAGTAGTTGGGATCAAATCAGATAACAAGCAAGAGGAATTCAGAAGCTGAAATGCACACAGGCAAGGGTTTTGAGATACTGCAGTGGTTCATGGGTGCTATGGGATATGGGATGGATTAACTGGTACATTAAAGAGTCAGTGCAGTTTCTTTCTCTATTTCAAGCTAGTTTAAAGTTTTAACTATTCTGAATAAAGCTGCTATTAGTATCTCACCCCACTGTTTTCAGACTTATATGCAGTAGTAGATTGCCAGAGAGAATAATCTATCTTTTCCAGTAATAAACTGAAACCTAAGAGCAAATCAAAATAAAATAAAATAGTTTGTTGGTTTTCTTTTTCCAGTAGAGGTTTTCTGTATAGCCCTGACTGTCCTGGAATTTTCTCTGTAGATTAGACTGGCCTTGAACTGACAGAGACCCAAGTTTCTCTGACTCCTGAGTACTGGGATTAAAGCCATCAGCCACCACACTGGCAACAAAGCATATTCTAGATATAAGATGTTATCTACTATCACAAATATTTCAGAAAAATCATAGATTGATATCAAAATGGTCAAAATAAGGTGATGATAATACAAATTATCAAAGTTTATAATGATCATGCTTAATCTTTGTAGAAAGAGCCAGAGCAATGCATCCCAAGAAGTAAGAATACCATGTTGGAAATATCAGAGATTATTAAAAAAATGAAAAAAATGTGTGAAAAAACAAAAGGAAAGAAAACTCAGTTGGATGGCTGAGGTAATAGTTCAGCTAGAAAGTGGTTTCATGTTCTCATATATAGATAATATAAGTTCAATCTCCAGAAACTACATGCCTAATTGACTGTGTTGGGGAGGTCAAGACTAGAAGATATTAGAGACTATTGTCTAGCCTGTGTGCTCCGCGGTCAATGAGAAACCTTATCACAAAAAAATAAAGTGGAATTATTAAAAGAAACAAGAGGCTGAACTCTGTCTTCAACATACATGTTCATGAATAAAGTTCTACACACACACACACACACACACACACACACACACACACACACACACACACAGACACCATACCACATACAACACAAATACTCAGATTCATATATACACCTACATCTCAGCTGATCAGCCAAAGAAGGAATGTTTTTAATATGTAATTGAAAACAAGTAACAATTGAAAGGGCAGAGACAAAATATCCTCCCTACAATGAAATGAAGAAATAGTTCAATAGAACATAGTGACCAAAAGGGAGTATTTTAAAGGAGAGACTGCCAAAATCTAGAAATCCAGAACTGAAGAAAAACATAGTAAGTAAGTTAGTTAGTAAGTTATTTAGTTAAATAGATAGATAGTGAGTTTTTTTTTCCTTAGTGATGAAAATCACATTTTATTTACATCTTTGCTTCTTATTATCATAATTTACTAATGTAAAAAACTGAAAGAAAATAAACTCAGGTTTAACTCAGTGCAATACTAGAACCTTAAATAGAAGGTGGTGACTCTACGCTTTAGGAGATGATCATGTGTAGCCTTCCTTGGCCATGAAGCAGGCTGATCCAGACCTTGACCTTGACCTTGACCTTGCTGCCCCTAAGAAAGAGATTACCTAGGGTGGAGCCTTCTGACCTTGATGGCTCCATTTGTCATGTCAACTGCTGCTGCTCTTCAAGACTCTGCTTCCTGCTGAGAGGTCCTTGAGACTTTGTGGAGACACACCCTGTAGATCACCTATGGGCTGGCTCCAGGCACCAAGAATGGACTGGCAAGGGATGGGCCTATCCTCTTTATAAGCATGGACTCTCAATAAACTTCAGAGGCTCTGAACAGAAAGGTTAGTCTCAGCCTCGTTCTTGCTGTCTGATCTCTTTCAGCCCCAGCCTGTCTTTCAGGGGAACCCAGTTCACATGGCCTTTGGTGGCTACACTCATGTCCACAGTAAAGTGGCAATACTACAATATCTATGTGTGTCTGCTCTGTATAAGACATGTGTGCAGCTATAGCCACTTTAATTTATGTAATGATTTCACCAGTAACTAATCAATCATTTTTCCCATTTTACAGAAAAAGAGACTAAAACAAATTAAAATTCTGTCAAAATCAGTCAAAAAAAGACCAGAACTAAAATTTGAGCAAAAGAACTGTATCTTTAGAAGCCACATTTAGCTACTAATAGCCAGGGTACAAATGCAAGACTGTGTTATTAATATATCTGTGCATTTATTGCCATTGCTAAATTTCTTTTTCCAGTATATGACATTAAATGACCGGTAAATGATAGTAACATTTTACTTTTAAACACATATGTTAAACTAATAAAAACTTGAAACCAAAGTCTTAACTGGGAAAGAGCCCAATTGCAACCACAAAAAGTAAATATTCAACATTTTAGCTATGTTCTTTTCTGTTTTAGAAGTAAAACCTATGCTGTAATGATTATAAAATTAAAAAAGAATAGAATGACTAAATAAGTTAAAAGATATTTTGAAATAGTAATGTTGCAATGACAGAGAAATCAAAATTGATATGCAATAAATAAAACCAGGTTTTAAATGATAAATAAATAAGTTACATGGTTGAAAGAAATTAAGTTTAATAGAAATAAAAAAGGTTAAGCTGCCAGGGATCCATCCCACAATCAGTCACCAAACATAGGCACTATAGCATATGCCAGCAAGATGGTGCTGAAAGGGCCCGGATATAGAGGTCTCAGGGGAAAATATACCAATGCCTGGCAAACATGGAGGTGGAAGCTCACGGTCAGCTACTAGATGGAACACAGGGTTCCCAAGGAAGAAGGAGCTAGAGAAAGTNAGGACCTAGATTCATATGCACACTCGTGTGCACACGCGAATACACACACAAAATGAGAACAGAATTTAAAATAAAGCAAAACCATTAGAAGCTATAAGAAGAATCTGGAAGTCTTAACTCAAAGGGAAAAACAATTAAATCAACAATGGAAGGAAGGGTAATTTTTAGAGATGAGAAGCTCTGAACATAAATAATTTAAATTATAGGTAAAGGATTTGTTTAAAAAAATAACTAAAAAGAACAAATAAAGATATTTTATCACTTCCATATTGACAGCAGTAGAATGAATGATAATCTCATAAAATAAAATAACCCCCCTAATAAATTAGGTAACCTCATAAAATGAAACAACAAAATAATGAATTACCTAAAAGTCCAATAAAGCTGGCCCAGCGTAGTGTCCACCAAATTTATCTTTAAGATACATGGAAAACATTAATATAGGTTTAAGCAAGGCCTCATGTATCAAGAAATTGTCATGGAGTCTCAAAAGCACGCAATGACAGAATTTACCCCAAAGAGACAAAAAGAGATAACTTTACTAATTTGAGTCCCCAGATTTTTCAAGGCAATAATCAAAATGTCCATGTTATCATAGAAGACATTGGAATGTCAGGAAACTAGGAAACTATGCGAAATGGTTCCAGTCAAACTAATTGTCCCATGTTCCTCTCACAAAGAAGCAGTTAAAGCCTGGAAAAAGTGGGAGGGGGTGGCATAGGCTGACTGCAGAGCAGTGAGAACAACCTCATTAATTAGTATTAGGAATAATAATGTAAACATGAAGTTATGTCTCTAATTATTACAAAATACACCACGTAATATGCTCACGGTGTCCAGTGTAACTTGCAAATTAATCCGGAATGTTCAGCAGGAAGGCAGAGGATCTCATGTAACCACTTACGCTGGGTGGCATTTTAAATTCTAGTTTGGCCCTTAATCACCATCAGTCTGTAACAATCTGTGATTACTAAATCCACATCTTGCTCCTTTCAAATTGCTTCAATCTCAGCAAAGAGATACCTAAATCCTTGGTTCATCACTAAACAACGACTGATAGATACTTTATAGTCTTTATATATTCAATCCAAGCAGTCTCATAAAGAGTAAGGATTTAGAATCAAGTAACTGTCCAATACTGGGCAGGTTTACAGTACTTGACTTCCACTTCTTTTATATTTTGTTTATATCTAGTCAGAGCAGCTAAGAAGGACAGAAAAGATTCTTATTTTACTAACACCGAGTTTTAACAAAACAACTGAATTAGCATCAATATAACTTGACTCAGACAGGATAGAAGTAAATTGCAGAGACCAAAATTTAATTTTGCAATTAAAAAAAAAAACTGAATGTGAAACACTAGAACATTAAATTAATTTTTACAAAGTCTAAAATGTTCTCATTGTAGAACGGAGAAAATTCTAGAACAGTGTGGATAGTATCCATAAAAGTTAGATGATGATGGTGATTTTTGATGATGATTGATAATTAATTGCCAGTTTGAGACAACAGGATCTCACTTTGTAGCCCAGGCCAGCATCTTTTTTTAAATTATGACTTAAGCTCACCTGCTGGCCATGAATTCTGAACAAATTATACATTTTTCTACATACTTAGAGACTCAAATTTATCAGTAGACAGTATAATAGACATTTTTAATTCATGGTATAATTGTGAGAATTAAGTTGGGCATTTAAACTTTTCCAAGGCATTTAGATTTACTTCGTACCATATCGTCATAGCAGCATTCCCATCACTTTACCTTCTGTAGGCTAGTTGCTCTCCTCTAATACATTCTAACCAATCTTAGCTATGTGATTGATTAACAGACAAGCTTTACATTAGTTTGCTACTACATAGCATTTCCCACACGTTAGACAAGACTCTGCTAATGAAGTGTGTTTCCAGGTCTCTTTCTTCCCTTTATTTTGAGTAAGGGTCTCACCAAGTGCATAGTCTGACCCTGAGTTTGCTATTCTGCTTCAGCCTTCCAAGTATCCTAGTTTATAGACCTATAAATAACATAAAGCTCAACTCTGCAAGGAGTTTCTAAATTTCTCTGCTCATTGAGGAATTAGAATATTAATTAATTTCATAATGATAATATAAATATACCGGAGTTTGCATTTAAACAGTAATCAATAAATCATATCGACTAGCTATACTTTAGCATTATGAATAGTAGCAATTTTAGTTTTGTGAAACTACTTTGGGTAATCTGAAACCTTGGCTTTTCCATTGAATTAATTTTTTAGACAATAAATAAAAGTGTTCTAATAAAATATATCCACATTGCTTTCTTAATATATTCACCTTGATCTCAGTAAATGTAAGGATTTAGCTTGCTAGGTAGATACAGTTGCGGGCTCTTACTAAATAATTGTTTTGCTTTCCAGTTAAGCCAGGCAAATTGAGTTTAGTCATGATATGAACCCTGATATATTGATTCTTTGGTGTCAGGATCTACAAGCCAGAGGGTAAATGAGAGCTGAGTTGATCAATTTACATGATTTGTCTTACTTTGGGGATTTAAGCATTTTTGTTTATTAATTGCCCTTTGGTGGTATCAGGCTAGTTTTAAAATAAGGTATAAGGGTGGAAAACATGCCTGACGATCTTCTTCACTATATTTAGTGAGTAGAATAGAAACAATACTGTTTAGAAAAAAATCAGTTTCTAATATTGTGTCACATTTTATAAGGCTAAGGTAAAAGCTAATTTGAGTTTTATTAATTCAGAATGTGATTAAACAGTTTCATATGGAGATTACTTATAGAAAATTTATGATTTTCATCTAAAGAGATGCACAGAAGTTTAATTTATAGTAGCATTTTGAAATATGCTTCTTTTCATTATGTTTATGTTAGTGTTTACAGAGTGAAGAAAAACTGAGGTGGCACTGGTGCCCACTTTAATATATGACTTTGCCACAGCAGGCTCAGGAAGTATTTTCTCAGTGCACTGAGTGGCTAGTTTTGATCTTCCATCTCTTCAAAAGGAGTCAAAGCTTTCACACCTGTCAATTGCACTATTGACAGGTCTTTTCTTTTCTTTTCTTTTCTTTTCTTTTCTTTTCTTTTCTTTTCTTTTCTTTTCTTTTCTTTTCTTTTTTATTTCCCTTCTGGGATTTCACAATTCCAGAGAAGCACTTCTTCATTATATTATTTAGGGGGAAAAAAAAAATCAAGCTATTTTAAATAAAGAAGGATGAGACAAAATCACCCTCAGTTAACTAGGGAAAAACCTTAAATCTCCCAAGAATGTTTCATTACATGAGAAAAACACATATTTTTCAATATTTGGGAAGAACGCCAGGTGTACATAAGGAGAAAATTGGAATAATGTAGACTCAAACCAAGGGCAAACATAACATGTTAATGGCAAGAATACATTGCCAAAATGGATTAAAGACATTAACATAAGAAGTGAAATTTTGCAACTGGTAAAGAGATGAAGAGAAAATGCTTCAGCATGTTGAGACATAAGCAGAAATGCACTGAATAAAATCCCATGAATTCAGGAAGTAATCACAGGAAATGACAAGTGTGATTGCATCAAATAAAAGGTTCTCTGACCAACAAAGAGAAAGAACATAGGAGGAAATCTTTACTAAGAATTCATTAGAGAAGTGATGGATGGCCAGAACATATAAAGAACTCAAAAAGTTAAATGCACAAACTACAATGATTGTATCAGTAAGTGGGGAAATAAACGGAACAATTGCTTTTCAAGTGAATGAGTCTGAGCAGCCAAGAAATATGTGAGGACATATTCAGTAGGAATGCAAATAAAAACCAAATTGAAAATGACACCTCACTCCATCCCCAGTGACTATTCCATCCTTCTCAAATTGGTGGAAATATAAATTAGCCCAGGTACAGAAATCCAACCTTAAATAAAAACAGATTGCTATATCAGTACTTCTCAACCCTCCTTATGCTGCAGTCCTCTAATACACACACGCACACACACACACACACACACACACACACACACACACACACACACAGAGAGAGAGAGAGAGAGAGAGAGAGAGAGAGAGAGAGACTTTTCCAACATGAATAAGGAAATGTTATTATTTTTGAGAAACTGGATGGAATTAGTTATTTTTATGCTTAGAAGAATAATGCAATCAGTGAGTCAGTGGTCTTTCTCAATTATTGCATTTAATATGAAAAATACACAGAAGTAATAAGAGGTTGAGTAAGGGTTATGGGAGAGGACAAGTGGGGAGATATTTAAGAGATTCATAAAGGCTGGGAAGATAGCTCAGTTATCAAGCAAATACACTGTTTTAACAGAAGATTGGAGTTCAGTATCCATTAAAGGAAGTAAGCAACCACTTGTAACTACAGCTCCAGATGTACCTGACACCTCTGGCAGCTGTGGTCCCCTTCACTTGTGTGAATCTATCTATCTATCTATCTATCTATCTATCTATCTATCTATCTATCTATCTATCATCTATTTATCTATCTATCTACACACACATATAGTTATAGACATAGATATAATTAAAACTAAAAAATAAGAGAGGTCATAGAATTGTAATTATGATTAAACATGTATGTATGAGTGTGATAATAAACTTCAGTACTTTGTTTAATTGGTATATGGTACAGACACACATCCACTCATTCACATTAACACACACACACACACACACACACACACACACACACTTCTCATAAAAATTTGAGAGAAAGAGAGAGAAGATTTTTGACTTTTGACAGTCAGAAATATGAGAAGAGAAATTTCCATTGTTCTAAGCTATCAAATTTGTTGGATACTGTTATCATCGCCACAGTAAGTCAATACAACTACCAAACCAAAACCTTTTGCCAGGCAGTATCGTCAGTATTATTTGGTAGAAGGAAAATGATATTTGGGAGGGCAGAGTGTTGCCATTAATGAGATTGCTAGACATTATTTAGGATTTGAATTAAATGTGAAGATATATCAACAGATAATCATATTTCTGTAAACAACTCTTATTTATTATATCTGTAGGTGGTTTTATCACAATAAATTACAACCCAACTCTAAGCTCTTGAATGCCTACTGATGTCCTTTTACATGCCCAACTCCCTAGTATCCTATCTAAATATCTTTGAAATATGCATCTTCTCACTGTCATCTACCAACCTTTTTGAGATATACATCTGTCTAAGGAAATATTCTATTCCATCGTTTGGTCATAGACACTTTTTATTTCAATTCTAATTTTTTCATTGTATTTTTATGTTTGTGGTGTTTTGCCTTCACACAGTCTATGGATTTATGGACTTTAAATAGGTGTTGGGAATTGAACCTTGGTTCTCTGGAATAGCAACTAAAGCTCTTAAGCACAGAGCCTTCTCTCCAGCTCCTAATTCGCTTTGTAATCATCCATCATAAACCTAAACAACTTTCATTACTTCCATTCACTTCTCTTTAATATCTTCAATTAGGTGTCTCTGTTAAGAATAAATTTTATCAGCTGTGGTGTTTTGAATAGCTTTGGCCGCCATAGATTCATGTGTTGAATACTTGGCCATAGGGAGAGGAATTATTAAGTTGTGTGGCCTTATTGGAGTAGGTGTGGCCTTTATGGAGGAAATGTGTCACTGTGTATGTGGGCTTTAGGGCTTTTGTGGTCAAGCTCTGCCCACTGTGGAATCAGCATCATCTGCTATCTTTGGGTCGAGGTGTAGAATTCTTGGATCCTCTAATGCCGTGTCTGTCATGCTTCTTGCCAGGATGATAATGGACTTAATTTCTTATACAATAATCCAGCCCAGATTAAATTATTTCTTTTATTAGTTGCCTTTGTCATGATGTATCTTCACAACAATGAAAGCCCTAAGACACTAGCCATGAAGTTTGCTTTAAGACCTAGCTCCTCGGTTAGTATTTTTATCTTGCCAGCACACAATGTAATGCCCAGGGTAGAATTAAAGCCTCATTGTCTTCTAGGTCATCATGAGACTTCAGGGTTAAGGTGTTTATTTGTCATATTACTAATTACTAAAAGATAATTAAAAGTACCCTTTCCCCGCCCTAACTGATTATTATTCCACTAAAGACAGAAGTTGAGTATTATGCACCTTTTAATCCTCATAAACCATAGCCAGAACTGAAGTCTTTACTCTAAATTGGGTTTGAGCTTAATCAGTAAATGTATCTGGTAATGACAAGGTATGACAATTTTTGGTTAGTTAAATCCATCAGTTGACAGTATGTCTTGTATGGTGATTAAAATGGAACCAACTAATCTAAGCCCATATAGAGAGAGTCAGAAAACAGTCTGGTAGATAAAATTGAAGAATTGGTTATATGTCCTTTTGCTTTAAGGACTGGCAAGTATGTTAGTCAGGGTATCTTCCAAAATGTTATGCCTGTTGTAAACTGTGATCTTGCTTGTAAAAGGCTCTTTGTAGACAGAATTAGATTAAGATGAAGTCCTTATATTTTGGAATGGGTACTGTTGTGGTTTGATTATGCAAATACCTGAGAGCCTCATATGCATCTCTGTACACTAATATAAGCCTGTTATCCCTAAAGTAGGTTATTGTTATAACACTTTCATCTTAGCAAGAAAGAGAAACTAAGACACTATCTTTATTTTCAATAAGTTTAAACTCTATGAAACATGTATGCTTATTGTAAACGTATAAAGTAAACATATATATTCAGCCAGATGCAGCAGCACATACCTTTAATCCCAGCACTACGGAGACAGAGGCATGTGGATCTCTGTGAGTCCTAGAACAGCCTGGTCTACATAGAGAGTTCAAAACAGAACTTCATAATTGTAGCCTGTGTCACTAAATAAATACATACAAACACAAAAACATGAATGGAAACTTAATGTATTTATTTTTCTAATAATAAATTTTTACAACCAGAATTTTAAATATATTTTAAATATAAGTAAAAGTTATACTAACACAAATGTCTTTCCAAACTCTCTAAATCATTATGTTCCCCTCCAATTTACCCTTTGTCCCTCTTTACCAGATACATGTAAACTCACCCAATTATCCTTCTAGAATACATTCAAACTTACTTTCCCCAATACAGGTCTCTCAATTTTCTTATCTAATATGGTAACATTTTTTTTTTTTTTTACCAAACACATCTATATATCTACCATACATTACCTAAATCCTCTAGTAAAATGTCAATACTTGGCCATTAAGTGGTATATTTTATTATTTGGGTAATAATGTCAAAAAAAATCCCTTATGTTCATACAAACTGACTTGCAGCCATGGTGGTGTTCAAGCATGGATAGGCTTGCTCAGACACACAGTGTTAACTACAATATCTTTCTTCTTTTCCCCTTTCCAGTTTTCTGCCAACAAAGTGTGTTTTCTGAAACAGAAACATGTTTCTGGTTTTCATACACTTCAGTGACTATTCATTTGTCAGGAGACATAGTTTGATCCCATACCACTAAGATCAGGTAAAAGAGAACTAAACAAAACGAAAAGAAACAAAACAAAACACTTAAGACACTGTGCTTTGGGGTGCATAACTGTCCTCTGTGTCACTACTCTCCTCACCATCCCAGTGGTGTCATAGTAGCAACATCTTCTAAATTGCTTTATAATTGATTTTCTTTTTCCTATTTCTTGTCTCCCTTTATGTCACTCAGTCTATGAATTCCATGGTAAGATTTCTCCCAGTGACCTTCAAAAGCAAATACTTGCGACCCTTTGTCCTCAAAAAAATCTGGAATGCAAAGGCACAGGGTTGAGATAATGATTCTGATGTTTACGCTCTAGAGAACATAAGCCAATTTTACATAGTTGACTGCTTCTGTGCTTTATACTCAGATAGAACATTCTCTAATTAAAATGGAAAGTTTATGGTTAGATTTTTAAGGCAAGAAAATTCCTAGAACATACAGATACATGCAGAAACACACATGTACATATATTATGTGTAAATAGCTTCTGGGTGTTGGCGTGATTGTCCGGAAGAGAGAAAATACAGTACAATAGTCAGCATTGGCTAAACATTTGTTTCCTTTCAACAATAGCTTGGCTTTTTTTTTTTTTTAACTTTTTTTTTCAATTTATATGCCCCCTACTTGGTTTTCATCAAGTTCACATCAGGGGAACTTAAGGATAATCAGATAGAAACAGGTTCAGCATAGGAAAAGCTCAATAACCAGTGGGAAGTAGACCCAAATCCATAATCACCAATGAAAAGCTGACTCAAATCAAGGTAAATCAACTATTAAAAAAAAACTACATAAGTAAAAGAAAAAAAGTCAGGAAACAATTAGAAATAATTACTGTTAATTACAGAGAAATATGCTCACATTAAAAGTGGCTTAGCTTCCATTACTCTGTAACAGATTCACATCTTGTGGCACTTATTCTAATTAAATTTGTGGAGAACACTCTAGCAACATATCTAGGTAGTTAAATACAACTAGTATAAATTTTTACTGAACATTCAGATTTTTTTCTTCAGAGTGGATTTAAAAAAAAAAAAACCTCTTGGAGTGTAATAACACTTTGATTTTATAATTGTTGGGGAGAGGTAAACAGGTATATATTCAATATGCATAGTAGAGTCCTAGAATGTAGGGAAGTGTAGTCACATTTGTAATATTTTTACATATTAATGTAACCTACTTATTCTTAAAATTGTGGAAATAAAGATTTAAGGTGTAGTTCATGGAAACGTTATTTTGATGTATTCCATGAAATTGCTTAAGATTCTTTCATTTGATGATTCATATTAACCTTTCTTGTAGTGTTTTTAGTGTTTTCGGGTTGAACCCAGGTTAGACATATTGTTATCAAATTTGGGAGTCTCACTCTGTTTCCTATTCCAGGTCTTGTGACTCTTGCTCAATAGGCCAAGGAAAAGAGCCAAATCCATTGTGGAAAATCAAGAAAAGTTATTTTATTAATATGGTGCTTGGTATTAGATGAGAGTCGCTTATGAGTCCTGCCTTTCCACAAGTAACCAAAGCCAGGAGGCAATTTAAAAACAAAACAAAACAAAACAACAAACAAACAAAAACTTCTTATGTTCCCATGCTTAGTCACTTGACACTAACTTGTATGATCTGAACTCAGTCCCTCCTTTCATTCTGTTTACTCATTTTTTTCCAGTCACAACTCAAGACTGAGACACAAAAGCAGGAACTAAAGGGCAACAACGGGGGTGCAGGAAGTCGGGGTGATCCTAGGGAAAAAATTTTACAGTTCTAACAACTTGTCAGACCACTTTACTGGATAAGACGAGCTGATGGGTCATAGGTGGGCAAGCCCATCCCTTGACCAAAGAAGCTTAAGGGAGCATTATTTAACGAAAAAAGCGTACACTAGAAAAATGTGTATTTTTTCCTTCAGATACACCAAAGTATAAAATAAAGAGAACAAGAAGACATATTTCTTATAATAAATAGTAGAAGACTGTTGCTAACTTTGTGCACTCTTTCTTTTTCAAGTAAATCAAATTAAAATACACTGTTTAATTATTTTAATGACATTATGGCTGAATTGTAATGAGTATAATCACTTGATGTTTCCCGTGCACCTGGAAATTTCTAATCAGAATGACAATGGCTTTGGGTAACAGCATCTCTAAGGCAATGCTTCATTTTCATCTGTTTATAAGCTTCAAAGACAAACATCATGTGCATCTTATCATCAATGAAGTAATGAGGCAAAGAAGAACTAAATATCACACCCACACACATTACAAAATCTAAGAAGACTTCAACTCAGCTGCAAATTAAAAGACCTTGTACATTTCTGTAAGCAATGTTCATATACACCCCCTTGAGAATGCACACACAAATTAATATTTACTTATAGTTATATAATATGCTGCCTCTGGCATTTCCAGGGAAATAGTCTAAAGTGTCCCATGTTAATCAAGATTCTTAGTACTTCGAGGTGGTCATGCACATTAATCATTTCTAAGTAAGCTATGTGTTGGCTATTCCACTCAAGATGGAAACCACAACAGCATACATATGTCAAGAGAATTTGTTCAGGCAATGGTTTTCCACCATAAGTTTTAAAAATATTAATTATCAGTGGCCTTAAATACATACTTGTAAACAAGATTCCTATGGAAATAAGCATACTATATTTAAAAGCGTCTATTCTGATTGATCACATATACTGACAAAAGTTTTGCCATAGGAATGTGTTATAAATGTGATAGTTCATCAAAGAATAGGACTGACAAGCAACATTTTGGATGAATAGCATTACAACTTGCTGAATTCCAGTGACATATACAATTCATGGCTCAAAGAAATATACACAATTATAAATATTGTTGCTGGCTCTAATAATCACTATAGGTAAAAGATTTAGCACCAGCCTAGAACCCACTAGATATTTCATTACAAGCTCAAGAAATGTGAGGAAAGAACATATTGAAAATGACACACCCCATGGTGATAACATTCATCATGTAATTTAGTAAGGCATGTTTTTTTTTTTAACAGAAACTAACTTGCCATTTTTATTGAAAATAGATTCTTTTTCTACATTACACTCTGATTATAATTTTCTCTCAACCAACTTCTCCTAGATCCTCCCTCTACCTGACTCATCCATAGCTACATCTTTATGTTCTCTTCCTCATATATACTCTACCTCAGTGACAGTGTATGACTTCAGTTTTCCAGTGATTTCATCAGTAATGGTTCACATAAAGATAGAGTAGAGAAGAATCTAAACAGATATGCTGCTGTCTGTACTCTGGGTCATCTGAACACTCCATTGTTCGTTAGGACATATTGATGAAATGTGAAAGTTGACTACTACCTGGTTGTAGTGAAATAAATAATCTTTAGATATGCAGGCTTTAATGAATAGGTTAGTTTTTTTTTTTTCTTAATGTTAGTTGGTATCTACACAGATTCATTTGAACAACTAATAAAAGCTACCTCTTACACAGTAGTTCTAGAGAAATGGACATCAGTAGGAAACATGGATGCAGTGTTGGAGGCCTCACAGAGTGGAGAGCCTTACTGAACAATAATCTTAGAGAATATTTTGAGGAGTTTTTTAATCCTATTTTTTTTCTCTTAAAAACACCTATCTCAGTATTTTGGGACATTCATAAAACAGGGAATTTGGAATAGGTTTAAAATTATCAAGTGTATTATTAAGTGTTGGGGATTATTGACTTCTTATAATTCATGTATTCAGACTCACTGTCTTCAAAGTCACTTTAGAGTAAAAAAAAATCATTGAGGTGTTCTGATTGTTAAGAATTTTAGTCTGCTTTTCATAACTTAAAATAGTGTAATTTATATACCTTATTTTCTCTACCTTTAAGTCAAATCCAGCATTATATACCACGCATATTTCTAGAGATTGTCAATTTTCATACAATGGAGGCCAACAGCATATTTTCAACGTGTCACCTCTTCCATCTGATACAACTAGTACTGGTTGCATTGATCCTTGTCTTCTGGTCTTTAATTGATATTTATGAGAGTAATTCATATCGCAATTGAAGTTACAGCATAGGGTCTGATTAGCTTTCCACTTTGATACCAATTTATTGCTTAATTCTCAGGACTCAGCTCATGCCACTTTTGAATGAAACATAGTTTTGTTCCTATTATATATCACTAGCCCTCTGATTTTCAGATCATAATGCTTTCATGGCTTTCTGGGAAACCACAGATTTTGTATGATTTGATCCCAGGCTGATGAATGAAATTAAAATTTTATAAAATAGTCACTGTTACTACAAAGCATTTTCATAGATGTTTTATTAAAAAAGATGACTCTCTCAACATGGAGAGATGGCCTCTATTCATTCCTCTTTGGAATCCTGACTCAGATATTAAATGTTAAAAGCCTCTCTGCCTTTGAACCTCTTATAGAATAGGTGTAAGAATGACTTGTACAACTTGTACAGCCGGGCGGTGGTGGCTCACGCCTTTATTCCCAGCACTTGGGAGGCATAGGCAGGCGGATTTCTGAGTTCGAGGCCAGCCTGGTCTACAGAATGAGTTCCAGGACAGCCAGGGCTACACAGAGAAACCTTGTCTTGAAAAACCAAAAAAAAAAAAAAAAAAAAAAAAAAAAAAAAAAAAAAAAAAAAAAAAAAAAAAAAAAAAAAAAAAAAAAAAAAAAAAAAAAAAAAAAAAAAAAAAAAAAAACAAAAAAACAAACAAACCCAAAAACAAAAACAAAAACAAAAAAGAATGACTTGTACAATGACTAAAATTCATATATTTCCACTATCATCCAAAAATGACATTAATTATACATAAAAAAGATTTGATGGGTTCATTCATATTTGATTTGTATAGTTTCTTTTTAAACTTTTGTTCTAGGTTTGAAATGATAAGCTAATAAATAATTTATACTTATACATTTAGAATATTTTCCCATAAAAAAAACCAAATCTCTCTGGGGGGAAAGCCAACCACCCTGTTTGATACATTGATTGATTCATTGATATAGTTATGTGACAACTCTGCATAACCACCTCTTTGTAGTATGTTAGGGAGCTCATATTTTGGAAGAGGGAGATATTTGTAGGGGTATTTGCACCCACTTTAGGTTATACACATTTTTTTTTTTGAGTAATACAAAGAGTAATGCCTGAGGTATTTCTCTAGAATGATCTCTAGATTTGTCAAATATACACCAAGTAACAGAAGACAAATGTAAACTATTTAGAAATAACATCTGATCTGAAACTTTCTGGCTGACACATGAGCAACTGGAGAGCTCAGCTCCAAATGTATGCTCATCTGATGAGTTATGTTTATATGTCAGTCCCTAGTCTCAGCTTTAAGATTGTTTTACAACTCACCCTTTTAAGTTGACTGCAGCTCATCCTGGAATTTGGTCACTAATGCCTTTGCCAAAGCTGATACATGTGATACATCATTTTCTTGAACTGGTGACTCTTTGATTCCCTAATACATACTCCTTTATAGTGGCTCCATACATTTATCTTTTGAAAATATGATGCCCAAGAAACTTCAAATTTTGGATGAGGACAGTTAAAAAAAATAAAAAACACTTTGTGGATGATCAGGTTACAAGTTAAGGTAAAATAATGTAAGCAGAATTACTAAAATTATGATAATTATGTGTTTATCCATTTGATCTCTATGCAGACTTCCAATGCTGCATATAATGACTTACTGATATTTATCTCAATGTAATATCCCTGTTAATTTAGTTTCATTTTGGAAGATAGAACAAATCATTACTACTCTTATAAGTTGATTCAATTAAATTAAATATCACCATGGGTGTCTTCTAATGACAGTTATACCTAAATAAAAAAGAAAACAGCATTCTCTACATACCTAGAGAATGAAAATGTGTAAAGGGTTATATCTAGGGCAAAAGATAAAATATGTGACAAAACAAGAAGCAGGGAAATACTATGAAATTTCTAAGAAAATATATCAATTTAATTTCTACAAATTAAATAATACTGCTGATTTCCTTGACAATATAAATGGGTTCCATTTGTCACTCTATCTGAAAATCAGGTAATTCTCTCTCTCTCTCTCTCTCTCTCTCTCTCTCTAACAAACACACACACAAAAGAAAAACAATACAAAACAAAAAACAAAGGCAAGGATAATCAAGTGTGAGACATTTAACTTTGTATTCATAGCACACAGCTAGCCTACATAGTTAGTGTCTTTTCTTCCTTATGGTAAACATAAAGTCATTTAATCTTACGTCAGATTAAATGACTTTATAGGCACTTTTAAAATCTAACGTCAGGTTAAAATTGGGGTTTCTTTTCTGTACTCCCTTGTCCTTCTTGCTGAATCTGGTCTGGTTGCAAAACTAAATTATACATCACAATAATCCCTTTGCAAACTTCACAAAAACAACAGTTTTATAATTTTATATTTTATATCCCCAGTTTTTAATGTGTCCACTTTTTAAAAATACCCTCAGAAAATCCATCATAATAGCCAAGAACTCCTTTATATAATCACATTCATACACACATTCTAAGGCAAACACAGGCTCCCGGTGTTCCTTAGATCTCTGTACTTCTCAGACTCCCTTGCCAAACTTCCTATAAGTCATTTTGACATTTAAAAGAATAAAGATCAAAAAGGTTCTGTTTCTTTGTCCAACATCATTTTTTTCTTCTTTTCTCTCCTTGACAGTCTAATAACACCTATAGCTTCCCTCTCACCTTTCTTCTCTTCATAAGGTGGCATCTAAATCTGTAGATAAATCAAGTGATATATTCAACCACATGAAGAAGAAATGAGTCAAGCCTTCACACAAAGGTTTACCGACCCAGTGGCCTAAAAGCCAACCCTACATTCAGTACTCAGAATCACAAGATTCTAGCCAGAGGCCACATCAACATGCACTCTAAGATGGAGCTCCCAAACACATCACTATCATCCATCATGGAGCTTTGTTTCATGAAAGTTTAGGCTCATATTTCATGTCATCTTCTAAATTTGTGTGATATTAAGCAAATAATGAAGATTTATTGAATAGTCTCTTCTAAAGGTCAAATTATATATTTATTCCAAAAGTTATTGTAGTCAGTGTGATATTAGTTACATGTTCAGTAGGCATCTTTCAAATTATAGTAAATATCAGTGTAGAGAAAACAGAGGTCATGATAGGATTTATATGCTCTGGCATATAGTAATTCCTTGAATGAGAAATGGGATTTGTAGAGGAGAATAGGAGGGTCTTTCTATGAGTCAAGACACTAGGGAGTTTTGTTCCCCATTCCTGATGCCATACCAATTATGCAAAACACACTTCAAAGGGGTTATGAGAGTTTCACAATTATAGACCACTATGCTATTTTTACCAAAAGACACTTTAATGTATTACTCTTCATTTAACAGTCAAGAAATGAAATCCAAAATGATTTCATTCATTGTCATTTGCATATGTCTGCACTGATGGAGGATGTATAATGAGGAGACAGCCCTGTCCAAAGAGAAAATGTTTTAGGAAATACTGAATCTCAAGAGCACTTCTGATAAATGAAGAAATTTTCCTAATCTTTTACACTACTAAGAGTGAATAGTTCATTCCAGTCTGTAAGATTGTTTTCTTTTACCACCAACAGAAAATCATTCAATTAAATTCCTGAATTGGTTTCACTAATTACATTAGAAGCCTCAGTACTGTTGAAGAACTTCTCATTGTAGATAATGAGAGTTTTCAAAAGAATGGTCAGTCACCATATTTATACATGTCTTTCTCTTCATAAGGATATGTCAAAAGTCACTCTTAGAAGCCTTTTTGGCCTAGATGATGAGCTAAAAATTCATATAAATCTTCTGTATATCAAAATAACATTAGTGCTATGCTTTAAGAAAAGAATATTCTAAGAATTTAGTATGTTCAATTTGGTGTGTTTTGTGTGATTTGGAAAAATCTCTGAATGTCTTTAATCCTCTATCTCTGTTTTGATTTATAAAATCTGAAAATCTGATCATTTGTAACTTGATTGCTTATCTAAAAAAGTTGAAAGAGAACACAAAATGAGTGATAGACAAAAACAGTGAAAACCATACACCACTTTTTAAAAGTTAATCATGGACACGCGCGCACACACACACACACACACACACACACAGAGACAGACACAGACACAGACACAGACACACACACACACACACACACACACACACACACACAATTAGCCACAACATGGAGAAATTTTATTCCAGCACAAATCATGACTTTGCCATGCTTACACTGACAGAGTCTCTCTTGCAGTTAACTTTCCAAACTAGGTGCTCTATTGCTTCTGGAGAACATGATAGATAAAATTTGGGCTGTTTGTATACAGCTATGTGGATATATAAGGAGCAGGTAGAGTCGCAGGTAAAGTTCTGACACTTCATACCCCTTTCCTTTACAAGGGAATGTTAGTTGTCTTAATTTTGAAGGTCTCTAGCAAGTAGTCACAGCTTCAATGAAGATAATAATGGCTAGTCTTCCCAGAGGACCACATTCAACAGTGTTTTCACCTGAACCAAGTAGACTGACCTGAAACTGTCAGCATTGTGGAGCATCTTCAATAGTGTGTTCTTATAGTGGTCATAGAAACATAGTGCATGATGCAGAACAAAGCCAAGACAGATGAAAGACCTGGGCTCTTGCAAACCTAGTAATGCACGGAGTTCTGGAATCTCCAGCAGCAGGAAATGAAAAACCTGTTACTTGTTTTTTAGAAATCTAAAGATGACCTCACATCAGAATTTGTGAACACCACTGAACTTTCTTCTAACTAGCCAAGCCTGTGGTTTCTGTTCACCCCAAATTTCATGTATTCTATGATGTTTTGCCACATCTGTAGGAGAAGTACAATCTCATAATATACCAAAGGTCTCATAAACCTGAGTTTCCAAATATATTGCTTTTCCAAAGCAATTGAACTTCAGAAGAGACAGTCACGTTTTAAAAAAATATGTGCTGAATCAAATCAACCCATTATCTTATATGATAAATTGTTATAGCAGTTTCCTCAATCTTAATAAGTATTTGTAAGTAGCAATGGTTAATGAAACAAATAAATTTTGAGGGTTTCTTCTTTCATATGGAAAATATTCTGACTTTTATATTTTAGACAAAAAAATCTCTCATGGGTGAAAAACTGGACACTGCATACATCCCTTCCTCTCTGTTTTTCAAAATTACAGAGAGATGTCTCTGGCATTCAAGGTAAGCAGATGCCAGAGACTCCAGGGGTTGACCACGTATCCTTTAAAGTCTACTGTGCATTAAAGCTAAAAGACTGAACACAGAGAAGTAATTCAGCAAAATGGAAATAGATTCCCCAGGCTTCCTTAATTTCTGCTCTTCACAGCCACTTTCCTGCCCTTTAAAAGCACAGCAAACCCATGATGTCTGTTTGCCATCTTCGTTTGTGGTGCTGAGCAGCCTTTGAGACCATTTCCATTTATACTTGGTAGGTAGACATATGGAACCCCCTTAAATGTAATCTGAAGTACGAAACTTTTCTGCATAAAGTACATGGCATTCTAGGAAAAGAACATAATGGCATTTTCTCCAACATTCTGTAGGATCTTTGAGAAACAGCTGAATATAACTTACTTTCTACTACTGAAATTTAAGAAGTTCAATATCTCAGAGAGATTTTCTGGAAGTAACAGTTAAAACTGATTCAAGCATTTGAGGCTTCACTTTCTAAGGCAATGAGCATGTTCAAAATAATAAATTCTGAGTATTTGTGATGGTGTTTTGCCTTCTATAAATTGCTTTATCTAGTTTATAGACTTTAAAATACAAGACTTCCAGGTAATTTAGAATCAAGGCTCTTTCATACATTCTAATATAATACTGTGTCTGATCAAGTAATGGACATCTACAATCAAGCTTGAAATTTTTCAACAATGAACTTTGGAATCTGTAAGGTCACTCACATAATTAAAACATTCAGCATAGCAGCTAGGATTCTAACTGATAGAAGAAAGTGATGTAACAAAAATCTTAAGCAAATTTAACAGCTTTTCCTTCAATAAGCCAAAGTGTTGTATGTATAATCCTTAACTCTATCTGTACTTCTCTGACACACGGGCTTTGCTGTATGATGAAGGAAAACAATATCTTTGTCTCACATAGAATACTACAAACATTCCATGTAAATTGAATCACTGGCTTTCACAGAGAAGAACCACTCATCATGGCTGGTGGTATTTTCTCAGTTTGCCAGATTGATAGTTTTCATTTGCTCACTGCTCCATACATTTCACTCCTTCTATGCTCTAGCCAGGAGGATATCAGCAAATGTGTATTTTCATCCAAAGTCATCTCCCAACTTTTCCTTTCCTCTTTCCTTCCCATTTGCCATTTATTAGTGGGTGTTACAAAAGTATTCCAAGTAGCTGGTGTCTTTATCCTGTTACTGATAGGTCTCTGTTGCACTATAAGGTCCTCATTTTCCAGGATATAATTGCCTTGAAAACCAGTTTACTATTTAGTTCAACAACCAGATAAATTCTAAAGTATTTTCACTAGATAATAATAATTGATTGGCACCCTTTTAGAAGTCAACCTTGATTTGAAGCCTTGAGCATAAAATATGTTTTGGAAATAAGAATAGGGGTTGTTAAGTTGTAAATGGGTTAAGAAAAGATACTATTAATACACTATTGGATGATACACATATATCTGGAATCAGAATTACCCACTCATTCATGGTACCTTCATTTTTTAAAAAAACAAGTATATATATGAATTATTAGCCCAGTGGGCAAAGAACATTTATCTCAGGCTGAAAATGAAGCTCAGTTGGTAAAGTGCTAAACATCCAAGCACAAGGAACTGAGTTCAATCCCCAGTACCCATATAAAAAATAATGTGTGTTTATAATTCTAGGATGGCAGAGAAAGAAAGATCACCAAGGCTTGTTAGCTACAACAATTTGTGAGTTGGAGAGACAATGGCAGTGTCAAAAATGAGGTTTTAAAAGGCCTGGCAATGATAGAATGCATGTAACATGAAGACAGATAAGTACAATACTGAAGATGGTATAGTGGCAATAGGATAGGAATAGGAATGGAAAAAAAATAATGCTAGCAAAATCTCAGAAACTATAAAGAAACCTATTCCCTATAAGATAATTGAAAACGTAAGTTAAAAAAAAAAAAACATGAAGGCACCATGCATGAGTGGGTGATTCTGACCCCAGATACTGTGGTTTTCTAAATGAAAATTATGGCAATAGGTTTAGAATACTTCCCTATGAGTGGTTGGTAATTAAGTATCTAGAGGTTCTTAAGTTGTACAAGTTACAGCTATTATACTTGGATATAAGCCAGAACTGCATGATAAGAACCTACTACTGAAGACACCAAAACACAAAACAAATCAAAACAAAGAAAAAAAAACACAAACCGTATGCAGAACATATAGAAACTCCAGGTGAACTGAGCTGGAGGCTTCCTCCTTGTTGGCTAGTATTCATAATACTGACAATAAATAAACAGGCAGCTGGGTGAGAAAAGCCAGGATTTTCCATCATTTTATATGGTGTGTTATCCAATACCAACTTGCAAGGCACAAACAACTAAATTCCGATTTGATCTGAGACCTACTCCACAGGATGTATCTCAAACCTGGTGCTGTCGAAACAGTTCAAACACTCACGACTGAGAGCGTCATAGGCATGAGGAGTGAACCTATTGAGGCTTTGCTATGCAGATGTGTTATAAAACTGCTTTCTAGATACATTTGATTATCTCCACATACTAATTATTAGTCCTGCCCCTAGCCTTATCAAAAAAGCTACACTCAGCAGAGAACAACCGATAATACACAAGCACATAGCTAGTCAGGTTGCAGAGAACATGTGATTAGAAGTAATTAGCCTTAAACCAGTTATCTCTTTATATCAACCATCAAATGGCTCTAGGAACATGGCAGAAGAAGAGAAAGGAAGATTTAAAATCCCAGTGATGGGGAGAATGTCCATGAAATGTCCTGAGGGCATGGCACAGGCATGACAAGCATGGACTCACAGCAACTGAAATTGTCTACATCATGATCCTACACCTTCAGTCATTGATGGGAGAGGAATCATAGAACCCTGGCTCACTCAGTGGATCAAATGGTAGTCAGGGATCATGTGGAAGAAGAAGTCATTCTCCTAAGTGTTAGAGACAGTGGTGAGTTTACCATGATACAATGGATGACACCATATCCAGGTCCTCACAGGTGGCCCTGGTTAAGTTCATTGAGTCCCCCCCCCCCAAAAAAAAAGAAAACACAATAAACCCACAGGAAAGTCAGCTGTGGATTGGATGGGTAAGAGGCATGCTGATGAAGCCAGAGGGCAAGAAGAGATGCTGGAGGGATGTGTATGTGTGACAAAATTGGGTCTCACACACACACACACACACACACACACACATACACATTTTAAGATGCCAAAAAAACAAGTTAAAAATGAGAACAAGCAAGGAACCTCTTCTTGATAGCTCATCTCTGCTCATTTGTTCACCTACAGACACTGAACAACCACCATATCCATATACCCATGCAGGAATATGTATATATCAATATACACACATAGAAAAAGCTGAAGATAACAACAATCATTCCATGACATTTGAGGTTGGTTGTGATCTATTCTTTAAGAGATAACCATTCTCTACCTTGGAAAATGATTGTTCCAATTTTTGATATAGAAATAGCAGGTTCTAGAAAGCAGAACTATTGGCAAAATTTGCAGCATTGATCAATTTGAAATGGGGCCAGCATCTGCCACAAGTTTCTAAATATTGAAGATGGAAAATGAAAAGTAGGAGGTCACAGCCAATATATTTAGGATCTTTAGTTATTTATCTAGAGGCTGCCAATCCACCCTTCAAAACATCCCAGTTTAAAAATTATTTTCTTCAATTATCTTATTTATGTATTGCATCCCCTGGTCACTATTGTTTAGAGAGTGTGATGATTGAATATATGTATCATATTTTCAGAGCTGTTATGTTCTGAAACCAAAGATTAAACCATAGAATAGCAAAGCCTTCGAAGAAACAGCAGTGATGACAAGGAGCTGATGTTTTCCAGCTTTTTCTCTTATCCCTGGTCCCAGTTGGGACAGAGTAGGGGTAAACAGAGGACCAGAGGGAAAACAGCTTTGCCAGCTTTTGGTTCCTCTTCAGAGCCTGAGTGAATATGACTCCAGAGGCATATTAATATTGATAAATGCTATTTCAGAAAACAGACTGTAAATCAAGATTCAGGTCTGTAACGAAAATGCAGAATCTTCAAACGTGCCATTTCATGTGTGGTGCTGATGCATGCCTTCTCAGATAAAACCCAGAAGGTAATGAATCATGGCGGGCTTTTCAGTAAGTTACAGCTATTTGCAGTAATGTGGTAATTGGAAGTGACACTGAAGATCTGTGTGTTTATTCTGGGTTGCCATGTTGTGGCTGTACTGCAAACTGAGAAATACTATAACATCAAATGCCTGTGTCAAGTTAATTTCTCACTTGTTTTGCCTCAGGCTGATTAGCACAAATTACATTTCCCACTAATAAACTCAAGATGGTAGAAAGCAGTGTGGAAATGTCATATATGTGTACTACTTATAATAATTTTTTTAAAAAAATTCAAGCACCCTGGATAAATGTTAATGTACAACATTTCTTCAATGTCACACTTACTTGTAGTTTCAAAGGAGATACTGGCTATTTGAAAGCAGTGATCTTTAATTTTTATTACTGCGTTTGACGTGTGGAGTGTTTATTTTAATATCTTAAAATGCAAATAAGTATGTATGTTTAGTAGTGGCATTATTTTAAGATAACATTTTATTAAGGTCTTCTTAAAATGTTATAATAGATCAACAGATGTTGAAAATAGTATTGGATGCTACAAAGTTGCATCACCCCTCACAGTTTTATATTCAAATAAATATAAATCTAGAAAGATATACAGCATCTTTTCATAGGTATATGTTTATGATCAGTGTTCTACCAGATGAAGTTATTAAATATAAACAAAACTTTCATTCTTCCATGTAAGCTGAAATGATCGTTCAGTAAGTAAAGGTGTCTGCTTCAAAGCCCAAATACTTCAGTTGGATTTGTCAGAGCCACATGATGAACAGAGAGAATCATGTCACACTAGTTGCCCTCTAACATCCACATGTATGCTTTGTTATGCCATTATCACATAAAAAAGTTACCTAAGTTAATTAAAATTCGACAGATCCAGAAAATATCAGTTCCCTAATACAGTCTTGAAGGAAAGTTACATGATTCTTCACTAAAAATAAAAGATGGACAGGGGAGTAGTGGTGCTAGCCTTTAGTTCCAGAGAGGCAGAGACCGGAGCATCTCTGTGAGTTCGAGGCCAACCTAGTCTACAGAGTGAGTTCCAGGATAGCCGAGGCTACCCAGAAAAGCTCTGCCTGGAAAACCAAAATTAATGAGATAGCTAGGAAATGAATTTTTCCATTGCCTGGAAAACTTTTCTGTCTCCATCCCAGGATTATGTGTAATAAGAGATGATTCGAGAGTTTACAAGTCAGGGTAGGAAGTAAGTCACAAAGTAAGAGATGCCAGGGAGAAATGTTAGTATGAAAATATAGGGAGGAATACAAATTACCTGTTATTTATCTCAAAAAAGAAAAAAAGAAGATAAAAAGGAGGAATAAATATTAACAACTTCAATAAAGAATCCAAACTACAGCTAGAAAAAATATTATTTCAATTACATTTGACAATTGATAGGCATCTGGGTAAAATGTAAGGTTCAGACAAATATGTTCATTTGATCATCCTACTTATCAGAAACAACTAAATAAATGGAGCAAGAAGATTGTGATACTAAAAATTGAAAATGCAAGGTTCCCTTTTAGATGGCTAAAAATGTAAAATAATGTTAAGGGAATTTTATCACTAAGTGTTTACTTTCTAATTCTATGTATATTTCATACAGGAAACTTAAAGTTAATTACTGATGTCAAGATTACATTTCTAATGAAGGTAGCAGAGGATCCCTGGGATCTGCAAGGCAACAGTATTAGTCAATTAACCTTTGCCTACTAAATCATATTTTATTAAAGTTATTAATCCAGTTGAAGGCAACCTAAATAAGATTCTGTCAAACAAGTAGAACTGATGGTCAATAATTAAAAACAGACCCAAGGAAACATGTTGTTTCCAAGAGTTCTCATGTCAAAATATTAACACAACCTTCTCTATAAGTTATTTCAAAAAGATAATAAAATTATGTGACATGCAAAAATCGTTCTTAAAACATAACGTTTCCATGTTTGCAAAATAAATTGTAATATTTTCATTTTTGTCAAAGGATTGGTAAAATTTATGTATGCCAAAGAGTAATGTAAGATAGATATTTACAGCAGTCATATGATGGTATTGGAGCCTACAAACAGTTTTAGTTATGCAATATAAGATTTAAGGTCATGACAAACAACTTAGTTTCACTTGAGCCCTATCACTTTGTCTGTTCAAGCTTTGGTAAATTATTTAACATTTCTAAGCTACAATTTACTCGCGTGGAAAATAGGAATATGAATACCAAACAAGTGTTGACGTTTCTATAATCAAATAACCGAAAAAAAAATATTCAATGTCACAAAAAATTGCAAAAGAATTCTTAATGGATTATATTTAATAATAACCTGGTGCATTTTCTCAGTTAACTAGAAAAGAAACTAAAATCCATTATTAAGTATATATTTAATTAAATATAGATACAAGGTATTATTTCTTGACACTTAGAATCAGTATGGGTTATTAACAAGCAAACAGTTGTCAGAATCTGCATACAGCATCCTTTCCACTGATTTATACTCAATGGAGATAATTACCCACGTACTAAAGCAACTCTTGTTCCTCAGGTACTTTCTCTCCTCTCTCTTTTACACTTTCCTCTGGAGAAACTTTTCTGTTGGAAACATCAGTTGTGGTTTTACTTGTTGGTGGTTTGTTTGTTTGTTTGTTTGTTTGCTTCTCTTCTACTGTATAATGACTCAGAACTAAGAGAAACAATCATCTCTGTTTTGGATTATCAGGCTATTTTAATGTATAAAACACACAGAAAAGAATAAAATTTACAAAGACAAAAGGTTTCATAAGCTGATATATCTCTATTCCGTTTTCAACTAAAGAATCAGAAATGTGCAGCAGCTGTGCTTCTTAGCAAATGACACTGGAAAATATGGGAGTGTGGAATAAAAAGTATGGAAGTTTAATGACTGAAGATGAAATTGAAGCATGCTTGTATCGTGTAAGGTTCTTTTGTATCTTTCTTCAGAATTAAAGTTGCTAAGCAAGGGAAAAATAATGATTTCAATGCCTAGACGGTGGCAGAGCACAAGTGTAAGAGTCAGTGCTATATTGTCAGTAGAAATCAGATATTATCTTGTGTTAATTTTCTCATTAATAGGTTTTACCATATTAGTTTCCATAACCACAATTGAACTCATGTAAATTCAACAACTTGGGAATGATCTATTGTTTGTTTGTTTGTTTGTTTGTTTACGAATTGATGAAACTGATCATGTGGTTGATGTGAAAACATTAAATCATGGGATAATTTTCTTGGACTTAGTCAATTTTTAGCATCTTTGAAATTCTGCTTGGAGCTGAATATTTTTAAGGAATAGGTACGTGAGAAATGTTATTTTATGTTCATTTGTTACCCGATACTTCCTGCTGGGAAGCAATTGAAAAATATCTCATATAAAATATTTTATAAAACATAATCTGAATGTTTAATGATAGGCTATTAGTTTAATAACAGAGATATAAATTAACTCACTTTTTCTGCTTTAAGCAATTAAGTTTGTAATATTAAAGCCAGGATTGGCCAATTATTTACTTAAAACTGTCAATTCCTACAGAAGGAAGTGCACCTTCCTAGGTATAAATTTTACTTTGCATAAATTCCCATTTCTCTCTTCTGACCTCATTCAATCTCTTGAACCTGGTAAGCGTTTGTGGACAGTCTCCTTTGGTTGGCCTCAAATACACTGATAGTATATACTCTATACTTTCCAGCTGTTGGATTTCCTTAAATCTCTCTTCTCCACCCAGCTTCATCCACCTGAGCACCACACATCCCTTATGAGTCATATCTCAAATGCCATTACCCTACAAAGCCTTTTCTTATGTGAACAGATGGAATCAATTTCCCTGCACTCCATAATAATGTCATAACATGAGCCTTTCTTCCTTCATTGTTCATATGTAACTGTGTTGCTTGTGCTCTATATTTGTCCTTTGCTTTGATTAGCACTAACATCTTTAGGGACATGGAAAATGTCATTATACTTCTCAAAAAAATGGAAAGTACTTGGTGGTGAAAGCATGCTTTGTTTATTGCAGGAACTGGGAGCTAGTTGTCCCTGGCACACAGTATGCCATGAGGAAACAAACAAATAAACAAAAAAACTCCAAAAGTAAATGGATTAATTCCAAAAAGTCACCCATTTTTAATAGAATACCTCACCCAACAGGAAAATACTAAGTAGTTGTTAAATTGAATTGGTTCTAAAAATAAATTTAATTGTTAACATACCTTTCCTTCCTGTGAAAGGAAATATTTATTATTTACTATACCTATATATCTATGCTAAAGAAGAAAACTATATGTTAAAGACTCATAATTTTATCATTTAAGTGAAACTACTATACGTTATATATTAATAGCCAGGTGCACACCTTTAATCCTAGCACTTGGGAGGCAGAGGCAGGCAGATTTCTGAGTTTGAGGCCAGGTTGGTCTACAAAGTGAGTTCCAGGACAGCCAGGGCTATACAGAGAAATCCTGTCCCCCCAAAAAACTAAAAAACAAAACAAAACAAAACAAAAATAACACAAACAAACAAACAAACAAACAAAAAAACCCGTTAACATTATACATCTTTATGTCAGTCACAAATCTGACAAAACTGGTAACTCTTTTTATAATCTTATTTTTTTATTTTCCAGTGTGAAGAGAAAGAGTAGCATTTCCTAGGGATGATGCTTCTGCGTGGACACAGGTCACATACAATTCATGTAAACAGTTCCATATGGTACATCCTTAAAAAATATGGAGGACTGTTTATGGTTTTCCCATAAATACAAAGACCATAAATTATTATTCTCATATTGCTGGTTTTAAAGTAATTAACTTTCCTTCTTGAACATATAAAATAGCTACTTAATATTTTTTTTTATATAAAAAACATTATACATCATTCAACCTTAAATTTCTATGGCCTTAGCCTACTAAATCTCTGCTTCATGCTTCTGTGAGGTTGTCTATTACCAGAATATTGTCCATCTGAACTCTAGCTTCACCATTGCCTGTGGTCGCCACCATCAGCATTTAGTGCAGGAAAGAAGATGAAGGTCAAAACTATGTGCCAAAATTGTCAAAAATTAGAAGCTAACTATTCCTGAGTCTATTTCATGTCTGCCTAAGGGAAAAGGAAAAAGGGCCTTTCAATTGTTTTTCATTTCACTCTATCACATAAACATGAAATTTAGCTTAGTGAGGAAAAGGTGCAATAAAGAGTGTCCTGCTAAGTACTAGAAAGAGAGATGAACACAGAACACAACACATGACAGAAAAACATGACTAAATATCTCTGTTTCAATTATTAAATAAACTCTCCATTTTAAGCTCAAATCTTATTTCTTTGTATCTTAGCAGATCTATGAAATGGTCAGAATACAGAAAGATAAATAAAAATTGATATAAATACACAAAGAAAGCTGGATGAAGAAAACAGTCCCAGGCAAAGTCCTTGGTTCAATCATGAGCATTGTTCATACCTTTTAAAATATCAGTAGTCATGTGATTACTGTAATACATTTTTCTGTTCAGGGAAAGAAAACACTTAAGGTCATACAAAATTGGTGATTGGGGAACTGTAGTAAATTTTAATGATCAATAATGCTATTAAACTGGGATCTTTCTCAAACTGAAAAAAAAAAAAGCTTGTTATTTTCCTCACTTATTCAGTGAGCATATACTGAGTGCAGAGAATATCCCAAGAATTGTGCTATATTTTAAAGACTATAAGCATGATATAAGTATGCTTTGTTGGTTTTGGACATCACAGGATTAGAAACAAAAATGACTATTCAACCCAAACCACCATCCCAAGGAAATCTGTGAGGGCTCAATAGACAGTGATCTGAAAATTAATAGAGCAAATAATCATGGTCTGTTTTGTAAGCAGTTTGTGTCTCTTTACATGTGTGTAAGTGTATGTATGCATTTTATTTGGACTGTAACTTTTCCTGAAAGGTGCTCATGGTATACATTATATTCATTCCCTTTGAATTATGACTTGGGGGAAAAAACAGACATAACATTAATTTCCTTCGTATAAGGCTGAACTAACTCTGACAATTATAATTCTCTACCCTCTGAGAAGGGTCTTGAGGAGAGCTTGCTTTATATGACTGCATTTTTGTTTCTTTAGTGCTTGGTACCTTTTTCATTACAGATGGTGGACAACTATAATTAATATTTTAAAAGAAAGTCACAACATAATTTCGGAGATTTGTTTTAAACTTTTAAGAACTTCTTATTAAGCAGCGCTTTGCATTGTTCAGTAATGTTCTTCCGCTGAACAGCAATAATCGCAGCCAACTTAACTGAACAATTACAATGTGCCAGCTCCTGTGATGAACTTTTTAAATGCATTTTTAATTTCCCAACAACCATGAAGCTTGGGAATTATTATTATCTCTCCTCACAATAGGGAAAATAAAATTCAGAGAGGTTACTGGACTCCGTCCAGGGGATCACTCTGGTTTCAAACTCCTCCTCATATATATAGCAATGCTACATTCAGATCAGCCACAGGATAAGTCCATGTGACTCTAGCAGGCACTTTCCAAAGAGTTTTACCTGCTGCTTATCAGCAAAATATGTTCTACCATCTATTATCTCTTTTAGAATTATGCTGAAAAAATGTGCAGCTTACTTTGGCAAATTTAGCAAAAATCAGTTTTCAATTAAAAACCAGTTCATGTGTGTTTGTAGGACATGTGCAGATGTGAATGCCTGTGAGACTGCACATATATGCAGATAAGGGGACATGTTGGATCTTGCTGTCCACCATATTCTGAGATAAGGAATCTTATTTCTGCTCTTATCAACCTTGGATTGCAGTCTTTGTGGCTGTTGAGCTCTAATACATTTCTCCTTCCATCTCCCTGGGGATTGGAGTGCTTGGATGAGAGTTGTGGGCTAGAGTACACTGTAGCTGTCTTCAGACACACTACAAGAGGGCATAGGAACACATTACAGATGGTTGTGAGCCACCATATGGTTGTTGAAAATTGAACTCAGGACCTCTGAAAAAGCAGTCAGTGCTCCTAACCATTGAGCCCCCTGGATTCCAGTAACATAGCTGCAGACTGGTGTGGCAGCTCTATTATCCACTGAGGCATCTTCTATCTCTCATTTTTAAATATTCATTCATGTTTCTAATTTGGGAAAAAAAGTAAAATTGACCATAAAATAAAAATAAGAAGATGACTTCAAAGTGCAAACAAGTTAAAGTACATACTTGAACTTTACAATACAGTGTTTAAATCAGTAGGTAGCTATTTTACTACAAGTGCCTCAGGCATAAGCACATTCCTCTAAGTTTACCTTCTTTAATCTGTGTATTGCTTTATTGGGGTATATGTCAGTGATTAGTTTTTGCTAATTCAAAGTAACACTCAACCAGAACTATGAAAATTGACATATTGTATTAAGGTGTTTCTCAATTGTTTCTTAATGATTTTTTATTTGTATGTTTATTTTACGCATTAACTCAATGTTATATGAGCATTTATAAAAAGTTTAAAAATGCTATTCTTTATAACAAGTATAAATCCATTAGCTTTGTTATTGATAGTTGTACAGCTCTCAAAATACAATGGAAGTTAGCAGGTTCACACTCTCCTTTACTAATTGAGAAACAAATTAGAGGGGTTAGCGACTTCCTGGATTTGTTCATAGAGCAAAATGGTTTCAAAATGTTTTATTCAAGATTTTGTGAAAATCAAATGCATTGAGTAGTTTCACCTTGTAGTATCTCAACGAAATTCAAGTTCTGAACTCCATGCTTCTTGTGACCTCATCTTAACAAAAATCAGATCTCTCCCTGGAGAGAGGCCTTGGCCCTTGCACTGCAACCAGGAAATGCTCTAAATTTGGCATCTCCGACTTTCATACTTTTAACCACCTTCTCTATCAACACAGACCCTGTTGGACTCCCCCTTCTCAACCCTTAAACCTTGCTTCATCGCTGTATTCCCTCCTGAAAATAGGAGCCTACTGGTTACTTCTTAACACTCTCCAAATAGACACATAGGAGGAGTAAAGTAGAATACAGTGCTTAGCAGTGTTGAAGATCAGAACTGCCAGTTCAAATTCCAGCATTTCTTACCAGCAGATAAATAATTACCACAAGTTCCTTAACCTCTCTGCCACAGTAGGCATTCCAATTGTAACTGGATGATAACAAGATGTAGGGCATGGAGAACAGGTTATAACTTATGGCAAATGTTCAGTGCAGGCTAGCACCAGGTAGCTGTTTGAAACTCATGAATGTGTGACTAATTGTATCTACTGACTTCTCGCTCACCATTGACTCCTTGTTCTAAAGCAAATACATTATTGGTCTAAGATTGAAATTAGAAAGACACTTAAATGTCAAAGAAACCCTACTAACTCTTTCAGAAGGACCTGTTCTGGTATGTAAAATATACCTCCTTTCTCTATTGACAGAATACTTCGCATACACATTCCATTATACTGTTATTTAATTTTTAAAATTTCTAGTTCACTTAAGAAGTACAAAATGAGCCACATCTGAAAAGAGAATAGGAGCAACATGGATCATAGAACATAAAAATGTAAACCCAGCAGCCTCTAATAATTGAATCCCTGTGTTCTCTTATGCCATACGTGACTGCAACATAATAAATCATGAAAAGTAGAACCAGGAAATAACAATATCGATGCAGAGTAATCTCTCTCTGTCTCTCTATCTCTCTGTCTCTCTCTATCTCTTTATCTCTTTCTCGGTATTTCTCTATCTCTGTCTCTGTCTCTCTGTCTCGCTCTCTCTTCAAAAGCTCGGAGACATCTCTGGAGTGTCAAAGGCATGTCCTTCAATATTTAACTTTTTCACTCTTTGTTCTCCATCTCAAGTTGAACAATACGTTAATTACCAGACGAAGCGTATAATTACTCTAACAGCCCCACTCTTACTTATAATTACTGCACCAACACTTTCTTTTTCATATGCTTCAATCTATACCTATTACAATGTCATGATGAAGACACATTAACATTATAATACCGTATAATTAGCTGATGAGCAATTAAATTATTCCACTGCTCTTGTTCCTCTCTGCCAAGAGGTTGCTTTCCTAGACCTATTATCTCCTCTTTCTCTTGGTTTGCTTTAGTGGGACTTTCCCTCCCTAAAACAAAGAGGCTCATAAGCTGATTTCAAAGCGTTTTGATTTCAAATTCAGAATGGATAAGTACTCAAGTTGGTGATGGCAGAAGAAAAATAAATTGGTATTATGGGATTTAAATTTATTTTCATTTTATGCTAAGCTAAGGAAATAATGCAAATTGCTGTTTTACAATAAGATGCTGCAGGACTCTGAAGCCCCTCAAGCCTTTTCTTACATGTGTTAGACACTAACAAGTTGCCTTCACTACAGTTGTTTGAACTACATGAGATGCCTATACATGAGTAATATAGCTCCCATGAATTATATCACAATCGTTCAAATTAAGTCTTCAGAAGTTGAAATGTATAAAGTCCTGCAGGGGCAGAGTCATAAACCTAACTCTGCCTGTGTGCTGCCTACTGAAATCAAACAGGTGATTCCACAGCCCCTTCTCTGCTATGTATCAAAAACTCTGCCTTGATGTTTGAATTTTCTCTCTGGCAAGTGAGCTAAATCTGGATGTTGATGCCTCTTGTAAAATATATATATATATATATATATATATATATATATATATATATATATATATATATATATATATATATATATATATATATATATTTCTCACCCTCTGTGCTTGTGTTCCTGAGTCTCTGATTATCTCTGATTCTGTATCTTTCCATCTCTCTCTGTTTATCTCTATATATCTCCCTTTCTTTCTCTGTCTCTGTCCTTGTTCCCTTCCCTCCTCCTTCACCCCCTCCTTGGTTACTGGCCCACTCTTGGTCAAATACACTATGGATGTAATTGGAACATAATTCTAATGATTCCATAGCACTCAGCATCCACTGAGTTTACCATTCTGACCACTGTCTGCATCTACACTGCCAACTAGTTCAGTGGCTGTTCAGCCCATATTTTATGGGAAACTAAATCTCTCTTAGATAATTACTTTGAAGTAACATTATTAGCTATGAAAGAAAAGTAGAATTCATTTTACAAGCAAGGCCTATTTCAATAAAGAGACTTTTGTTGTCTCAGCTGAGTTTATTTAGCTACCAAGCAATGGAAATCTACTGGAAGCAGTGTGTCATATGAGAAAACTTGCCTCTTCATGGAGAAGACCAGATGGGCCCCAGAAACTTCAGAAAACCATCCAAGACATCAGCATCAATATAATTGAAAAGGCATACGAAGGAGACTACCTCTGATTTGCTGTAGGCAAGTGGCTTATTCCTCACTAAAGTGATTATTACTTCAAGTACTATGCTATTACTTTCAGAGACTCTGAGTGATAAAGAATAATCTCTTGCTTCCATGAGAGGATATTATGTATTTTACCCCTAGTCAGAGGTAATCTGTTTAGCCTCAAACATACTGTGTATGATCAACCATTTCTTTTTGGATTGTGCTGAATAAGCAAAGTTTGACAGACCATGAATAAACGAGAATCTCCATGAATTACAAAGATATAGGCTAGACTTCATATCAGATCTAACTTTTGCTCTTGACAGATATTAAGGTTAAGAGGAATAAAAATCCAATCAAGATGATCCCATCAGGATTTTAGACCAGACTTCAGCTGGGATAATTTGAGACCCTCCGCTCCAAATCATTAATGCATTGTAGATAATGATCTTATTAATTTTAAGTGCTTATATATAGTAAATATGCCTTCAGTTTCCATATTTGAAAAAAATGTGAAAATCATAAATGTTAAAGGCAAAAGAATTAAATGCATACAATTAGAGAGAAATCTGATTCTTGATTCATGCACTGCTCTAATGTTTATTGCCTTTATGACATGGAAGAAGTTATTTAATCTCATTAAAGTTACATGATGACATAAAATCATAGTAGTACCTATATCATAAAATTATCACAAGGGTACAATGAGAAGTTTCATATGTCATTTACCACAGTACATGAAATAATGTGATCACTCAAAAACTCTAAATATTATCATTTCCCGCTAGTATTGGCTTAATGGCTATTTTTCTTTCTGGGTTTTTTTTTTAACTTATTATACAATGTTCAGAAAGGTCAAGTGCCCCACTTTCTGTCAAACTTTTGGTTTGAAAAAAGTCTTTTAATTAAATCCAAGATCACTATGTATATTGTGTATAACTATAGATTTATTTAGGGCCAAATGGGATTCTAAGTTTCTACACTTCAGGCTATTTTCCCAAGATAGATTTTAATTTAGAAGATCTATGTTATCTGTATAGTTGGACTACTACAATGTATAATGTAAAAGCACAATTTTAACCACTTCTCCCTATGGACTATTTTTATAATTCAAAATATAAATGGTTTTGTTTTGTTTTATGAAAGATAACCATGCTGGGAGTAGCTCAGAGTTAGCTCACTTGGCTTGTACATGTGAGTCCCTTGGTTTGGTCTCAAGGCTATAAAACAAACAAACAAAAAAAGAATGAATGAATGAATGAATGAATGAATGAACAAAAATGAATAAATGAATGAACAAATAAACAAAAGGATGAGTGAAAGAAAGAAACTCAGTATCTCATTTTCCACTTAGCCACTGAACTCTGGTTGTCACTTTGCACCCATTCCCTTCTTGGGATCCATGCCATTGGATGGGCACCAAACCTTGACACTGATACTATGTTGTGCTAACAAACAGGAGTCTAGCATTACTCTTAGTAAGGCAGCTGACAGAGGCAGATGCAGATACTCATAGCCAAGCACTGGATTAAGGTCTGGAACCTCTGTGGAAGAATTATAAGGACTTAAGGAGCTGAAGGAGATGGCAACTGCATAAGAAGAACAAAAATGTCAACTAATCTGGACCCCTGGGAGCTCCTCAATACTGATCCAACAACCAAAAAAGAATACATGGTCTGGTCCAAGGCCCCTGGCACTTATGTAGCAGAGGAATGCCTTTGTCTGGCCTCAGTGGGAGAGGATGCACCTAATCCTGTGGAGGCTTGATGCCTCAGAGTGAAGGGATACCCGCTGGGGCACCCTCTCAGAGGAGAAGGGGAGGGGATGGCGGGGGTGGGGAACCATCTGAGAGGAGGGATCAGTAAATCAGTAAGAGGGGCAAATTTGTGATATAAATAAATAAAATAACTAATAATAAAAATTATGAGAGAGAGAGAGAGAGAGAGAGAGAGAAACCCTATGCCATGATGATTTTTGTTCTTCCCATAGACCCATAGCAATGGAGCCTGCATAACTTGGACATTAGGAATGAGGATAAATGTTCCGTAACAAAGAAACGATTGAATCGCAATAAATCCTTCCTTCTTAGTTTTAT
Organism: Mus minutoides; assembly: GCA_902729485.2. NCBI lineage: Eukaryota > Metazoa > Chordata > Mammalia > Rodentia > Muridae > Mus > Mus minutoides. Next base: position 1,938,799 of record LR749588.1, read on the forward strand.
CCTCAGGTGTTTGTTTGATTGTTTCTTGTTTTGTTTTGTCTCAGTATCTCTGATAAGAATGCTATTATAGACGAGAACACTATTACAGCGACCTACCCCACTAGCATATTAACAAGAGCGACACATTGTAGTAGAATTTCCCTGCTTTGGCTCAGGAAGATTGCCTATGGAATAAATCATACTAGACTCAGTGTCTCAAGACCTTGCTCAACATTAGTGATGTAACCTGACTGAAGCTGTAAGGGAAATGAAGAAAGGGAAGACAGGAAGACACACAAAAACCCAGACAAGCTGATCTCAGGTATACTGTGTTCTGGATAGAGAAGCCAGAGGTTCAGCATGTTTATTACATAAGACTCAGTGTCATTGCATACAACCATACAAGGAGATGAGGGTATTAAAAATAAACAACTCAGTAGCTGGATCAAGGAGATGTGTTTAGCTAATCTTGGGAGGAATCTTCTTTGCAGGGGACACTCTTCAGACTGTNGTTCCTCAGAAAATTGGGCATAGTATTACCAGAAGATCCTGCAATACCTCTACTTGGCATATATCCAGAAGATATTCCATCTGGTAACAAGGACACATGCTCCACTATGTTCATAGCAGCCTTATTCATAATAGCCAGAAACTGGAAAGAACCCAGATGTCCCTCAACAGAGGAATGGATACAAAAAATTTGGTATATAGTATTGTCTTAATGGCTATTTTTCTTTCTGGGTTTTTTTTTTTAACTTACTATACAATGTTCAGAAAGGTCAAGTGCCCCACTTTCTGTCAAACTTTTGGTTTGAAAAAAGTCTTTTAATTAAATCCAAGATCACTATGTATATTGTGTATAACTATAGATTTATTTAGGGCCAAATGGGATTCTAAGTTTCTACACTTCAGGCTATTTTCCCAAGATAGATTTTAATTTAGAAGATCTATGGTATCTGTATAGTTGGACTACTACAATGTATAATGTAAAAGCACAATTTTAACCACTTCTCCCTATGGACTATTTTTATAATTCAAAATATAAATGGTTTTGTTTTGTTTTATGAAAGATAACCATGCTGGGAGTAGCTCAGAGTTAGCTCACTTGGCTTGTACATGTGAGGCCCTTGGTTTGGTCTCAAGGCTATAAAACAAACAAACAAAAAAAGAATGAATGAATGAATGAATGAATGAATGAACAAAAATGAATAAATGAATGAACAAATAAAAAAAAGGATGAGTGAAAGAAAGAAACTCAGTATCTCATTTTCCACTTAGCCACTGAACTCTGGTTGTCACTTTGCACCCATTCCCTTCTAGGGATCCATGCCATTGGGTGGGCACCAAACCTTGACACTGATACTATGTTGTGCTAACAAACAGGAGTCTAGCATTACTCTTAGTAAGGCAGCTGACAGAGGCAGATGCAGATACTCATAGCCAAGCACTGGATTAAGGTCTGGAACCTCTGTGGAAGAATTATAAGGACTTAAGGAGCTGAAGGGGATGGCAACTCCATAAGAAGAACAAAAATGTCGACTAATCTGGACCCCTGGGAGCTCCTCAATACTGATCCAACAACCAAAAAGAATACATGGTCTGGTCCAAGGCCCCTGGCACTTATGTAGCAGAGGAATGCCTTTGTCTGGCCTCAGTGGGAGAGGATGCACCTAATCCTGTGGAGGCTTGATGCCTCAGAGTGAAGGGATACCCGCTGGGGCACCCTCTCAGAGGAGAAGGGGAGGGGATGGGGGGGGGTGGGGAACCATCTGAGAGGAGGGATCAGTAAATCAGTAAGAGGGGCAAATTTGTGATATAAATAAATAAAATAACTAATAATAAAAATTATGAGAGAGAGAGAGAGAGAGAGAGAAACCCTATGCCATGATGATTTTTGTTCTTCCCATAGACCCATAGCAATGGAGCCTGCATACCTTGGACATTAAGAATGAGGATAAATGTTCCATAACAAAGAAACGATTGAATCACAATAAATCCTTCCTTCTTAGTTTTATCCTCAGGTGTTTGTTTGATTGTTTCTTGTTTTGTTTTGTCTTAGTATCTCTGATAAGAATGCTATTATAGACGAGAACACTATTACAGCGACCTACCCTACTAACATATTAACAAGAGCGACACATTGTAGTAGAATTTCCCTGCTTTGGCTCAGGAAGATTGCCTATGGAATAAATCATACTAGACTCAGTGTCTCAAGACCTTGCTCAACATTAGTGATGTAACCTGACTGAAGCTGTAAGGGAAATGAAGAAAGGGAAGACAGGAAGACACACAAAAACCCAGACATGCTGATCTCAGGTATACTGTGTTCTGGATAGAGAAGCCAGAGGTTCAGCATGTTTATTACATAAGACTCAGTGTCATTGCATACAACCATACAAGGAGATGAGGGTATTAAAAATAAACAACTCAGTAGCTGGATCAAGGAGATGTGTTTAGCTAATCTTGGGAGGAATCTTCTTTGCAGGGGACACTCTTCAGACTGTAACATCAAATTTGAATAATTACTGTGAACATTCATTGACACACTACTAACATGCCAGAGGAAGGCTTTTCTCTCTCCCTCTGAGCCTCACCCTGCAGAGAAGGCCTTGCCATGTCTTCTTGTATACGAAGTTCTGGGGTCATTGTCAGGGCAGTGCCCAGAACAGTTGTACACATTAATTAAGTGGTTTCAGGAATTTTCCTTTTTTTTTTTTTTTTTTTTTTCTATTTACTTATTTTTTATTAGATATTTTCTTCATTTACATTTCAAATGCTATCTCAAAAGACCCCTATACCCTCCCCCTGCTATGCTCCCCAACCCACCCACTCCCACTTTCTGGCCCTGGCATTCCCCTTTACTGGGGCATATGAACTTCACAAGACCAAGGGCCTCTCCTCCCATTGATGGCCAACTAGGCCATCCTCTGCTACATATGCAACTAGAGACAGAGTTCTGGGGGTTATTGGTTAGTTCATATTGTTGTTCCTCCTCTAGGTTTGCCGACCCCTTTAGCTCCTTGGGTATTTTCTCTAGCTCCTTCTTTAGGGACACTGTGTTCTATCCAATAGATGACTATGTGCATCCATGTTTGTATTTGCCTGGCACTGGCATAGCCTCACAAGAAATAGCTATATCAGAAAACTGTCAGCAAAATCTTGTTGGCATATGCAATAGTGTCTGGATTTGGTGGTTGAAGATGGAATGGATCCCCAGGTGGGGTAGTCTCTGGATGGTCCTTTCTTCTGTCTCAGCTCTGAACTTTGTTTTGTAACTCCTTCCATGGGTATTTTGTTTCCCATTTTAAGAAGTAACAAGTATCCACATTTTGGTGTTCCTTCTTCTTGAGTTTCATGTGTTTTGCAAATTTTATCTTGGGTAGTCTAAGTTTCTGGGTTAATATCCACTTATCAGTGAATGCATATCATGTGAGTTCCTTCTTAATCCAGCTTTTACAATCTTGTAAACTCTAGTTATCCTCTGATAATATCAATTTGAATAAATAAACTAATATAAAATAGGAACTTTTACCAGACATCTAATTGAATTGAGAACCTGAAAGGAGGTATGTTTCTTTGGAATGTTGAAAAGTTTAAAAATCTGCAGACCCATGGTTAAGATGCCTGGTTAAAACAAAACAAAACAAAACACAAACATACAAACAAACAAACACCCCAACGAACCAACCAAACAAACAAACAAAGAAACCACCAAATGAAACAGTCCTAGCTGATTGGTAGTTCAGGAACTGGAAAGACAAACTAACCCTTTTGCTTTATGGATGAACAAACTGAAGCCAGGAAAGGCGAAGGCCATTACTGTAGCATGCATAGGTTATGATATCACAGCAGGAATGCAGCTTTCTGACCTTAAACAGGCAAGAACAAATCTGGTCAGAATCTATTCTGCTGTTTATGTGCAAAAGGGGGACTGCAGACTAGCCTAAGGCTGGTAAGGAGCCACCATAAATTTCCATTTATGCCTTAAATTCTACCCATAAATGAATCCAAGTGGTATTTATACACTATTTACTATTTATTCATTAATATGGAATCTTACTATATAAAAATAAATTGTATGATGATAGTATAAGTCTTATGTTTTGTCAGATTATCCACTTGTCATCAAATGTTAGAAAACAGCCTGTACCCAGTAAACTCAGTGACTGTAGCACACATCTGTCTGGCCTAATGGAGAAATTTCTTGCAAGACTGATAATTTATGGAAAGATTAATGCACATATTTATATTTTCTTCATTGGAAAATAATTGTTCTTCATAGATTACCCTTCAGAATTATACATTGGGGGGGATTCACGTGTCTTGAGTATTTTGTATGTTAGCTCTTCCCACCTCAGTTAGAAGTGTGTCATATAAAAATATGTAAATGTAGATCTCTTTCCAAAACATAACTCATGAATGCTATCGGCAACTTGCCTTCTTGTTTTAAGATTTAGAAAAGTCTGAAATTGTAACTCACTTTTTTGCCTTTTAAACTTACATAAAACTTATTTTTATTAGAGTACACTGTTATCTAGTGTAATTACTATTTCAGTTGATGGAATATATTATACTTTCTCTTTCTTTTCTAAAGAAGAAATATGCAAGGTTTAGGAAATACATGTATGAAAACATTTTTAAAATAACAATGAGAAAAATACAAACCCAACACCTTTGTGCTTAACCTGATAAATGTTGTGAATGAAAAGTCTATGTTCTCATCAATGATTCCCAGTAGAGCTGTAGTATGTATGCCAAGTCTGACATTGGCTACTGACTATAAATGTTTCATTCACATTTGTAGAAGTGTATTTGGGGTATGTCACAGGGACCTCCAGCTAGTGCACAGTATCTATTCTGCTCATGTGCATGTTCTTGATGAATATAGGGAATCAAAGGAGGGCGATGAATCCCTCAAGTCCATGTAATTCGTAGGCCACTCAATCCACTCAATCAAGTAAATACTCTGTCCTCTAGAACTATAACATTTTTTTTCTCCCATTGTCACTCTCCTATGCCCTCCTCTTTTGGGCAGGATACAGTAATATTGCCTCTAAAGGAAAAATTTCTGCCTATTGATGCAATCAATTTGCTTTTGAACAGTTATGTGAAATACACTCCACTATGAAGTTTCTCTAAGTTGACATAAATAAACTGTTTTAACAGTTTTTGAAACATACTGCAGATTAACTCTTCTTACTGAAGTGTCAGGAGTTAGTGTGTATTTTGAAAAGGAATCTCACAAACTCTTAAAGCTGGGCATGAGGCTGATGTTGATGACATCAGAATTTGGAAAGTTTAGGCAAAAAGTTCTTGAGCTTGATTCCAGCCTGATGTATATAACAAATTGTTTTTGTTTTGTTTTGTTTTGTTTTCTAAATCTCAAATTTATAAAAAGAAAAAAAAACTACAAATTTTATTGTTTAACCAGAGAGAAAACTCTACCTACAAATTATTCAGGATGTAATCATTTATTGTGTTTAATATTTCTAAAAGTAACAAAAGGAAAGAAGTGTTATAATATGTCACATTAACTAAAAATTGTATGCATGGAAAAATTAACTGTAGAAAAAACAAAATTAGGAGATACATAGAAATTAAAGAGATTCAACATGAGCACAAAATATATTTTGTGCAGTTTTTTTTTTTCGTATATACATTTTAGAACTTTTAGTAATTAGTAATAGGAATGTTTTACTACCTCAATCTCTATCTGAAAATTATATTTCCTCTTGGAAAATATTTGACTTCATAGTCTTTTATAGAGAAAAAATATTTCCTTATCTACTTTAAACACAATATTATTTTTAGTTTTTACATTATAAAAATTTTTCAGTCCTACATATATTTTCATTTTTATTTAGTTAAAATTAAATAAACTAAAAATACATAACTGACTATAATGTTTATTCTTTTAAATTTTCTATTTTATTTTTTCTCACTTTGCACATATTTGCATATAAAATACAATATTTCCAAAAGATGCAAATGTCATGTTGGATTTTTAAATTTGTCATTGGAAATTACCCTACATAAGACACATTATAGGTAGGTGTATTGACACACAACATTATTCACAACACACTCATGAATCAAAGGCAGGAAGATCTCTGAGTTTCAGGCCATCCAGGTCTACAGAGCATTTTTTTTTTCTTTTTTATTTTTTTCTTTTTATTTTTTTCAATTTTTTAATTAGATATATTTTTAAATTTTTTTCTTATTTATTAGAGAATTTCCTCATTTACATTTCAAGTGTTATCCCATAAGTCCCCTATACCCTCCCCCTTTCCTGCTTCCCTACCCACCAACTCCCACTACTTGGCCCTGGCATTCCCCTCTACTGGGACATAAAAACATTACAGAGCAATTTCTAAGACACCCAGGGCTACACAGGGAAACCATGTCTCATAAATAAATAAATAAATAAATAAATAATAACCAACCAATCACATGCTGAGGTAAATTTAATTGTATTTGAGCACTTCTGCCCAAATGTGATAGTAGAGTTAAAGCACAAATAAATTTCAGTATCAAACTCAGTTGAATACCCACATATAAGATCAGGTGGAAATTAGAACAACAGTAAGGTGCACCTCAAAGAGAAAAGTAGTAGACTACAACTTGGAGATTCAGAAAACCTGGCAGAGCCTAAACAAAGTATGTCATGCTTGTCCTCAGTGACAGCATGAATGGATTTAAAATCACATCTCTGAGTACATCTGTCAGTAGGTCTCTGTTGATACTTAACTGAAAAGGCAAGACAGCCTGGATAGAGGTTTTATCCCACATGAGGGAACTGAGTGAAGAAGTCTATGTCCTGCACTGAGATGAACACTAGAACGCCCTTCATTTTCTTAGGAGAGGTACACAGAACTAAATGCCCTTGCTACTCTTGCTGCCACAAAGCCAACAGCTGGTTTACATGGCCACCATGATGATTGTGTCTGCTCAAGTCAGAGCCAACATAATGACTTCTCTCTCTCTCTCTCTCTCTCTCTCTCTTGATGTTTTCTTCATTTACATTTCAAATGCTACCCCCTTTCCTAGTTTCCTCTCCAAAAATCCCATATATCCTCCCCCTGCTCCCAAATCCTCCCAATCCCAATTCCTGGCCCTGGCATACCCTATAGTGGGGCATAGAATCTTCACAAGACAAAGGACCTCTCCTCCCATTGATGGCCAAATAGGCCACCCTCTTACTACATACACAGCTAGAGACACGAGCTCTGGGGGTACTCGTTAGTTCATATTGTTGTTCCTCCTACAGGGTTGCAGACCCCTTCAGCTCCTTGGGTACTTTCTCTAGCTCCTTCATTGGGGACCCTTTGTTCCATTCAATAGATGACTGTGAGCATCCACTGTATTTGCCAGGTACTGGCAGAGCCTCACAGGAGACAGCTATATCAGGCTATTGTCAGCAGGCTCTTATTGGCATCTTCCTAGTGACCGGGTTTGGTGGTTATTTATGGGGTGGTTATCCCCAAGTGGGGCAGTCTCTGGACCTTCTTCCTTCAGGCTCTGCTGCAAACTTTGTCTCTGTAACTCCTTCCATGGGTATTTTTCCCCCTTCTAAGAAGGAACAAAGTATCCACACTTTGGTCTTCTTGAGTTTCATGAGTCTTACAAAATGTATCTTGAGTATGACTTCTTATAATATGGTGTTGGGCTTTATTTGTTCACAGAGAATAGACAAGTATCTGATACAATGCCTAAGCTTCAGTCCTCTCATTAGCCTATATCCCAGGTCCCAGGCAAATATCTGAATGTAATTTTGTTATAATTTTACATATGATTGAGTGAATTAACCGTTTCTCTACCCCATGATGTGCAGATATCAAGATTCTTAAAGTCTGGATCTATCTCTGGAACCAACCTAAGCATTAGACTGTCCTAACTGTAATGGTTTGCTACATCCCTTCCCTTCTCAGAATATGTGGGCAAAAGCAGATGGTAATCCCTGCTAGACAACAGTAGCACAGGAGGCTCTGGGATGTTTTGAGAATTTCTTCCCAATCTATGTACTGCTGTTGATTTTCTTTAGGTTAGCATATAAGAATCCCCATACAGGCTCAGTTTATCTTTCTTTGAAGGCACAAATCTTTTCTGTATGTAATGTATTTGTCCAGAGACTATCAATAGCTCTTATAATTTGATGAATTTAGCAAGATGTGTCTTCCTTTCTATTTTCTAAGTATCTAAGCCACATCCACTTTAAGCATCAAGCAAGGGCATAGCCTACACAGAAACTCTCTGATAACTACAAACTATGATGCAGTTATTTATCTACTTTAAGAAATTTTTTCTCTTATTGAAAATAGATTTTTTTCTTATAATATATTCTGATTATGACTTCCCCTTCTCCTTTAGCCTTAAAGTCCTCCCCATTTCACATCCCATCTGGATCTCTACCCCTTCTTTCTCTCATTAGAAAACAAACAGACATCTAAGGAATAATAAAATAAAATACAGATAAATAAAAGGCAACAAATTGGAACATGACCAAACCAACAAATAATAAATAGAGCCAAAGAAAAAGCACAAGATACACATATCGATGCAAAAATACTCACATTTGTACACTAAAATACCATAAAAACCCAAAATTGGAAGGGATAATATACACATAAAGATGTTGTAAGATAATAATTGTAGGAGGCAAGGGTCGTGCCCGCCCACCGGCGCCTCGGCAATGGCCGCCGCCCGCCGGCTCCCGGGAAAGGCTGCTGCCCGCCAGCTCCTGGGAAAGCTGCCGCCCGGACTCCCCCCATTACAAGATGGCGCAGGACCGGCAGGCTGCCAGGGAAGAGAGCCTAGTGCACATGCGCAGCTCTCTCCTCAGGCCCTCCTAAAGCAGTAACCCCTCCAGGGGGAAATATGCTAATAAGGCACTGCTTGTGGAACCAATGAACGGGCAATATGCTAATGGGTGTGGCTTGTGGCACCAATGAACGGGCCACATGCTAATGAGGTGTACCTTGGTACACCAATCCGCATCCACTATGACACCCCCTCCCCCTCCCTGGGAGAGTATAAAAGCAGCAGCTCTGCTGCTGTTCAGGGTCCTGGGAATCTACAAGCAAGGTGCTCCTGAATAAAGCTGACTGAGAAGATCCGGTGGTGGTGTGACTTTCTTGCTGGTCAAGGGAGGCACGTCGCAAATAATAATAATAATAATGCTTTGACTTAATATTATGAGACAAAGATTCTCATTAGATGTCCATTAGTTCTTTTTTGTGTTGGCCATCTTTTTGTGTTGCTTGGGAGTCTTACTGGAGAAACAGACCACTTTTATAACATTTGTTGATAATTGAAGCCCCAAAGTGGATACTGTTATACTATTACCTATAAAAATTCTACATATTGTAGATTTTCTTTAGTTGTGATTAAACAAACATATCCTAAACATTTGGATCATACTTTTTCATTACATTCAATACATTCACATTGTTGTGCAGGTCATCTGAAGACTATAAATGATAGCAAATGATAATGTCAATAACCTGCCCCAGGTACTTTTGGTCTCTGTAGTTTTTATTACTTTAGATAATTCACATACATAGAATGATGGAATATGTATAATTTTTGTGATTGTGTTATGTCATTTAATATGTATTTAAGGTTCACCTATGTAGTAGTATATGTCAGAATTCCCATAATCTTAAGACTGAGTAAATTTCAATAAATGTATCCCCTTTTGTATAATTATTCATTCTTTCAATCGATAATTGTGTTGATAGAACTTGAGGCTATTGTGAATACCACTTCTTTCAAGATTTGAACCAAGAGTGGTGAACAAAATTCTAATTTACCCCAAAGTTTCCTATTCTTATGTTCACCCTCTACACTGCTCCCTTTGCTTAAGTGTGAACTGTATTTGAACAGTATGATTTATCTTTCCATGGGGATATTACTTTATGTGACAATAAAGTTTTTTAGATCTAATTAAAATTCCTAATCAGTAAGCATAGAGTCTACAACTTATACTATGCTGAGTAAGTCTGATATAATCAGATGCATCCTCTTAGGATAATGGAAACATTTAAAGACAGGGGTTTTTCTTTTTCTTTGGAGGAGCAAAGGACCCTTTTGTAAACTGTCAAATTAGGGACAAGAGATAATTATGAGAGCCCAATGCAATCTTTATATACCATTATTCAAGGGTAAGAAGTATAGCCTCCCAGACACAAAAATAGAATTTTGTTAACATTAGGCCTAAAATAGAACCCAGAGATGGACAAGATAGGCTAATTTAAATGAACATCTTTGGGCTTTCAGCCAAAAGTAGCCCTGGGCAGAAGACTGAGGAATTCCACATGAACATTTATGACTCAAAAGAAATCTTACATTCATTCTAAAACAGAAATCTTCATTTTAATTTGATATTTCTGGTAATTTGGAAGCTACTAGTAAAGCAAATTAATGTCTCTACCTTCGTGTTTTGCTTCAAAATCTTTGTTTTACATTCTGTCTTAAACAGAGATGGTAGTCTTCAATTATAGCATTCCAATTAAGCTGGAATAATTTGACAGAAAATGAAACATGACCTTTGTAATGTCTTAAAGTGCTATTAGTAACTCTTCATTTTTTTTACTGTATAAAATTACTTGAACTAATATTTTTTTTGAATTTTTAATTCAATTTTTGTAGCCGAGTATCATTTCTTATCAGTTACAATTGTTATTTGTATGCCTAGCTATTTGAATAGTCCAGTGTAGATTTGTGTGAGAGTTATATGTAACAAATTAGAAAACAAAATAAACATGCTTATTTGCACTAGCTGTGTGAGGAGAATATTTAGGGTATTAGATTATCTGAATTTAAATTCTCCTTATTCTATAGATATTTAAGTATTGTAGGCTATAATGAATATAGATATTTAGGTGAGTAGAAAGAATGTACCTAGAATTCTAAATCAAACATACTAGTTCCCATTCTCTAGGTCTCAATGCCTATTTTCCCTTTACCACTCAATGATACACTGACATTGTGTGTAATGGCTTATTTTCCCATTTGTATTAATTTATGTAGTAGTTCAGTCAAACTTGTAGAAAAGAGTAATTAAAATGTAACCAGGATGTAATAGGGGCAAAAGGCAAGGTAGCAGAACATTTTTATAAAAACAAATATAATCTGTTTAAAAGATTAATGGGAAACATTTCTAATGTTTATTTAATTCTTATCTTATGTCTGTGTATTATTCTATTTTTATTCCATTGTCTTGGCTTTTTAATGCCATATCTAGAGCAGGACAGTACATGTCTACCCAGTTAACTCCATCTGACATATTTGAAAATTCCATCATTCAACATTTACACATGAGGCATGAGGAAAATTTCTCCATTTTATTACCCTTTTTTACAAATATTACTTGAAACATATAATAAATATAATATCAGTTATTTTAAAATGCAGCACTGATAATACTACTTATTACAAATTCATTCCTAATTCATGATTTCATTTTTTTAACTTCATTCATTTTATTATTATTTACTTTCAAGATTATAATACAGTCCCAGCATATCTCTCTTCCCTTTCCTCCTCCAGACACTATCAAGACTATTTATTTTCTGTTATTTTAAAAATGAGACCCTTGAGGGGTGCAGGCAAAAATAACTACAACTAACACTACCAAACTCATTTCCAAATGATGGGTGTTTCTGCCTTACTAACAACTAGAGAAGGTACATCTGGAAGCTTCCACAATAGATTGGCAGGAAATACAAAGGAGCAGCCATTTGTAGCAGAAAATACTACTGTAACTGGAATGGTGATCTGTCTTGTAGAGAACAAAGGCCCTGCCACAAGGAGACCAAGCTTTAGCTCTTTGCCAGCATTTCCCCAGATCTACAGACATGTTTATAGAGGAGGCCCACACCTCCTATTCAGGAATTAAAAGGAATCTCTCCTAGGCTTTGAAAGGTAATATTTGGTGTTTCCTTGGAATTTTCTATCCTTTTCTTTTGTTCTATTTCTATATTCATTTTGACGTAGAAATCATTTAATTTCTTTAAGTATTTTCAAGTAATTTTTTAAAAAATCACTCTCAGTAATTTTCTTAAGGGCTTAAACATATAAAATAGCTTCTAATGTGGAACTCACCAGTAAGAGATGAAAGCAATTGTTATCAGCTAATAACTTTTACAAATAACATAAAGACTGTGTTCACTATAACTTGTGGTTTAAGACCCTCAAGTATGTGTTATGTAATAATTTTATACTATTTTCACAGTACATTTTAAAAATTGATCATACTTCTTTCTTGTATATATGAAACCATTTTTCACTGCATGAGAAAAAGACATTACAAAGCAAAGCTATCATTAGCTTCATTTTTTCTTTTCTTTTCCTTATTTCTTATCTAGTCCTTTCCTTATGGACTTATACTTTCTTTTGCTAAACAGTTTCTCTTTATCCATTAGACCAAATTTCATACAAATCAAGCATTTTTATTAAACATTTTAAATATTACAACTATCATGGTTGTTATCACTGCCCGCAGCATCTTTATGTATACATTAAACACCTAGATACTGTGGGGTATGCGTAGATTTAACAAAGATAATCTGGCAAGAGTCAGAGGATTTTACAATAAAACAGAACATGATTGTTTAAATGTAGGTGGTGAATATTAAAAAATAAATCTTAAAAGCATATTTTATAAATCTGTTAATTTATGTATGTTTTTGTTTCAGAGGATGGTAAAAGTGATCCACTTCTGTTCCAAATAAAAATTGGGAAATAATAATTGGCTTGACTCCTCCCATCAGCCACATAGCCAATGTCTGTCAAAGGCAATTTATTCTGTTTATAAAATTAATGATTTTACTTATTTACATTATAGATATTGCCCCTTCCTGCTCCCACAGTTCTCTATCCCATTCTCGCCCCCTTTGCCTCTGAAGGGGTGCTCCCCCTCTCCTTTGCCTCTGAGGGTGTGCTCCCTGTCTCCTTGCACTTCCCCTGGGTATTCCCATACTGCTCCATCCTTGGAGCTTCAAATCTACAGGGTTAGGCGCATTCTTTCCTACTGAAGCCAGACAAGCAATCCTTTACTATATATGTGCCCAGGGGCCTAGGGCCAGCCTGCGTATGTATATGTTCTTTTCATGGTGGTTTAGTCTCTGGGAGCTCCCAGGGTTCTGGATTAGTTGAGACATTTGGTCTCCCTATGGGGTTGTAATTCCCTTCAGCTTCTTTAGTCCCTCCCCTAAATCTTCCATTGGAGTCCCAGACCTCAGTCTAATTGTTGGACAGATGTTGACTGCATCTGTCTCAGTCAGCCTCTGGTAGGGTCTCTCAGAGGACTGCCACGCTAGGCTCCTCACTAAGCACATGATAGCATCAGTAATAGTGGCAGGCTTTGGTGGCCCCCCATGAGATGGATCCTGAGTTGGGTAAGTAACTGGACAGCTTTTCCTCTAGGCTCTTCTCCATTTTGTCCTTGCATTTCTTTTAAACAGGAACAATTCTGGGTCGGAATTTTGACAATGTGTTGGTAACCCTGTCCCACCACTTAGGGCCCTGTCTAACTACTGGAGGTAGTTTCTTCTGGTTCCCTCTCCCCAATGTTGGGCATTTCGGCTAAGGTCACCCCCACTGAGTTCTGAGACTCTCTACATCCCAGGTCTTTGGGACTTTCTAGAGGGTCCCCTCACTCTCAGAAGCTGCGTATTTCCATTCATTCTCTTGGACCTCTGGGCATCTCTCCTGTTCCCCAGCCCCCAATACCTGGTCCTGCACATATTCCCCTCCCCTCCCCCTGCCCTCTCCCACTTAGGTGCCTCTCATCCTCTGCCTCCCATGATTATTTTGTTCCCCCTTCTGAGTGAGACTGAAGCATCCTCACTTGGGTCTCCCCCAAGAAGTTATTTAACTTCTTACACTCTTACAAAATAAGGTCCAGTCTCAGTGTCAACTGCCAGCTCCTAAACCAGGCTACAACTTTCTTTCACACAAGTTCCACAACTGCACCTTAAGTTGCATCTTAGCCTGTTCATCTCACACAGGATTTTTCCTCTAAACCTATAATAATTTTAAAAAGAGATGGAGCTGTAGTTATATAATTTTTCCAGTTATAAACCAAAAAAATCCCCTCTTGTCTTCAGAATACAAGTATTTTCCTCACAGTGGTTCTAATGGCTACTTGTGGTAGATTTTCACCTTCGCCGTTTTCCAAACTCTTTGTGTCTGGTTTCAATATTCCTTCCTTATGATCCTCGGGGTCTCATGTGTGTTCATTCTCCTGGGAAATCTTAATCTCTTCTCATTTTGGATAAATCTGTGGCATGTGCATTTCTCAAGCATGGCTATCATGACATAAGATTTGATCTGATCCACTCTAAGATTTCCAGTAACAGTACTTGAATTGCCTATTATTAAATTCTCATTTTCAGTAAAGAATAAAAATAAAAGAGAAAGAATAGCTGAGAGAATAGCTGAGTGTATTAGCCAGGGTTCTGAGTAACAAAACTAATAAAATGAATGTTCGTTTACATGTGTATATGTGTGTGGAGGGAAGGTGGGTGGGTGGGTGGTAGGTGTTTACCACATCCTACAGGGTATGGCCAGACTCATCCAACAGTGACTGTATCATGACAGAAAGGCCAAGAACCCAGTAATTCTTTACACTTGGAGGTCTGATGTCTTGCTTGACCTTCAGCCTATATTGAAATTCCAAAGAAATAGATTAAGTCAAGAAAGGAATAAATTTCTTATGAAGATTATATGCCCCAGAATAGGGGAATGCCAGGGCCAGAAAGCGGGAGTGGGTAAGGCTGGGGAGCAGGGTGGGGGAAGGTATATTGGGCTTTGGGGATAGCATTTGAAATGTAAATAAAGAAAATATCTAATAAAAATAAGTAATAAAAAAAGGAATAGCTCAGCAGCAGATGTTGAACTTATCAGTAAGAGTGAAGGAACGCAGGCAAGAGAGAAAAAGCCTACCTCTTCCTATTCGGTGGCTTGGCACAAGAATGTGCAATCGAGATTTGGAGCATGTCTTCTCATCTCAAATGTTATTATTTAGGTTGGTCTTCACACTTCAAATGATATGACCAAAAACACTGCCTCCCCCCACATACACAGTTGCTTGGGTTTTAGTTGACCTAGAAGTAGACACAATTCGCTATCACAGTGAGTGAGAACAAGAGAGAGGAGAAAGTTAAGATTTTCGGTTCTGTTTGTTTGTTTGTTTGTTTTTGTTTTTCGAGACAGGATTTCTCTTGTAGCCCTGGCTGTCCTGGAACTCACTTTAAAGACCAGGCTGGCCTCAAACTCAGAAATCTGCCTGCTTCTGCCTCTTGAGTGCTGGGATTATGTTGTCCATAGCTTAAACTTTGAAACTAACTCATTCCCTTAATTCCAAGTTTGGAGTAGGAGTAAGGGGTCACTTGCCTTCAACATAAACACATAATGAAGGTTTCTATGGTGATTTCTAGAGTGTTTATTATGTGATTCCCAAACAAGAAAGAGAGAAAGAAAAGACAGTATATTCTCACTCAGAAAATCTGGAGTGGTAATATGGGATAAATAATATGCTGTGGCAGTTTGCCATTTGAGCCAAGGATGGAGAAATGTTTTCCCTGGGTCCAAAGTAGCTGATACAGTGTGAGAAGAAAAGGTTTGATGTCATGATCAGTCCTATTCTACAGGACAATCTGGGAGCAGGGATTTGTCTGAGCAAGAACAACAACAGGTGGTAGTAGGATCTCTCTCTCTCTCTCTCTCTCTCTCTCTCTCTCTCTCTCTCTCTTTCATTCTCATTCCCTCCATTTTTGTGTTTTGTTTTGTTTTGTCTAATCTTCTTTCTTCCACCTGAGCCTCAGTTTTGGCTTTACAACCTCCATTCCCAATAAACTACATATTTTTAAAGGAACTATACATCACCTTCTTTGTGGACTAGAAACCCTTATTTTTTACTTCTATTCAACAAACTAATGATTAACACCTTTGAATGGATAAATTGAAACTGTGAGACAGGAAGTAAAAGGTCCATGTAAACTTTCTCAGATGCAGATATGGAAACACAAGTCATGGTTGTGCACACAAATATTAACTCAGTGTCAGAAGAGAGTGACTGTAAGCAAGCAAATATAGATATGGCACTGGGGTAACTGTGTTTCCATAGGCCGTATTTGCTTTGTGCTTCTCAGGATCAATTACACTACAACACTCAATTCAACATCCATCATAATCATAATTAAAATGAGTCACCACAGTGGACCCTGAGCCCTGAACACTGGAGTATGAATAGGTGAGACATCTAAGATAACACAGACAAATGGTACAGAACACCACAAGATTGTTTCTTTTATACTGTTAAAAAGAATCACATCTGTCAACACTACCAATTAGTATTCATCATGGTAGAGACAGTCATTATGAGTAGCAATCAGAATCCATTCTGAGCATTTTAACATTAGAAATTTTTATTTTTTTTATGTGAATAGTATATATGACATAATTTGCCCATTTTCAAGACTCTGTATGTGAGTTAATTGAATAGGACATGTAAATGAATACTCCTCTAAAGATCTATATTTACATGTCAATAAATTTGAAAAGGAAACTAATTATCCTACTTTCAGAGGAATCTTAACTCTGCTGGGTCTGTTTTTCCATTCTTACTCTGGGTCTTCCCAATCCACTGAAATAGGAAACCAAGATTCCTAGACAGAAGAATGGATTGAATTGTATCAGTCCTGGATTTCCCTGCTAGATAGAACACAGCAATAATGCTTTGACAGTGTACTGGCTTTGGAGGCAGATACCCTGTGCCAACTGAGAGCACCATCCTTTACTAGTTCTACAGTTCATAGGGCTTTCTCACGTTATAGATACAATGTAAAAGATATAGAAACAAAGTAAAAGATATAGATACAGCTGGGCATGGAGGCACACACACCTTTAATCCCAGCACTTGGGAGGAAGGCAGATTTCTGAGTTCAAGGCCAGCCTGGTCTACAAAGTGAGTTCCAAGACAGCCAAGGCATCACAGAGAAACCCTGTCACAACAAACAAAAACAAAAACAAAGAAAAAAAAGAAAAAAAAGAAAAAAAGAAAAGAAAAAAGATATAGATACAAAGTAAAAGATAGGAAAGTGAGACATTCAATAAACAACTTGAGAACTGCTTGGTCATCTGAAGAAGTCATTATTTTCACACTATAGTTTAAAGGGAAATAAATTCAAGATATTAAAATGTTGTCCATGAAAAGACAAATAGCTTAAATACTAGAAAAATGCAAATGTGTATTTTAAAGTTCTCAGACTTTTATCACCACTTAAAGCATATTAAACCCAGAAGGCATAAAGAAGAAGACAAAATTGAGAACATAATATTTAACTATTTCCAGATGCAAAAAATATTTTAAAAAACCATAAATAATAAAACCAAATAGGTGGGAAATATGTCACAATTTTTCTAAACATAGAAGACAGAATGTAAAAGCTATATGTGTCACTCAGGTATACTAACAGAAGCCAGAAATTATAAGTACTGGTTATTGAACCCTGATTAATAATTGACAGATATCCCAACAATCTGTGTTCATAGTTTCAAATGGTTGCAAAACTCTCCCTCAGGAGCAGCAACCATTATATATCATTAAAACTACAGATTAATTTATAGATAATTTTGGTCTCCTTTTGCATTTTATATACATTGTATATGGGATCTGACCAAATGTAATTGCTATTGAAAATTAAGGTCCAACAAAATACAGGTCAAATAGATCATTTAATATTTTTCTTACCTGGAGAATAGAAAGTACAAAAATTCTTCTCAAATAAGAGGCATCACTGCTGATTGTAGAATGATGGGTGGAGATATATATATATATATATATATATATATATATATATATATATATATATATATATATATTCATTGATAGTGAGATAATGGTTCAGCATAATAGATTTTAATTTTTCTTCATTAATAGATTTACCCCTTGAAATTGGATACAAAGGGGATCTATGATATGATTAATATGAACTGTTTATGGCCTGTTTAATTGACATGCTTCATCTGTGTATTTAGCATATGCATGTAGGACTGCTTCCCTATCAGTGACATGATAGGAGATACTCTGCTTGATTGTGTACATGATATTACTAATCACACTCTTCTGAAAAAGACATGGAAATGATGATCCTCACAAACACTTAGATACAAACACATATATGCAAGGTTATGTACAATCAGCTTTTATTAGAAGTTACATATCCAGTAGTGGCTCCTTAGTGTGTGTGTGTGTGTGTGTGTGTGTGTGTGTGTGTGTGTGTAAGTTTACTGACGGAATATTACCTTCATGAGTATTGAAATTATAGTTGGAGTATCTAAATAGTTGGCAATATAGGGCAAATCATACAAAATTACCTTTCAATGGAAAGTCAATTTCTTTGTTTGAACACCATAAACGAAGGCAATGTTTTTAGTTCAGATGTTTTTATAATCAACACTAATATTACCTAATATGTCTCACATGCAATATGAGTCAACCAGATTTATAAATTTCTAGCATTCAGATTTGCATTACTTTTCAAGAAGAGATTATTATCTATGTTTCTACATAACTCCCTAAATCGGTGTCAAATGTGTGCTTAAACAGCAATTAGAACTATTTGGCAAGATGTGAGGGAGAGAGGTTGTGGGAACTGTGAAAACATCTATAACGACTTAAATAGGTTATATTTCATTAAGATCCCTTTGGGATGTCAAGGTCAAAATGAGCGAAGGCTCCCGTTGCTCATCAGTGAAGTTAGCCTGTAGTCACTTTCTAAGAACTATTACCCAACTTCACAGAGCCAGAATCAATTTACAGAATTTAATGATCAGTTGAAATAAAAATGTGCTTGTTCTCGTGAAGGGATGACGAAGGTGCCTGTTACAATTGTGGGTCTGAACTGGAATTATTTAATAAGTAGTCTGGTTAGAAGCAATTGGTCTCCAAGGAACGTTAGGTAATTTTCCCTCAATTTGAGTTAAACATCGTGCCAGAAAAAGAATTCTAATGACTAGTCACAAAGTGACTGCTGAAAAGTCTCCTTTCTACCTTAACAAGACCCACAAAGGAATATGAGTGTTGGAAATAGCCATTTGATTAGGTTTAAAAGATACTTTCTCTAAAATGTAGCACAACAGAAGCAAATGTGAAGTCCTCTGCTTGACTCTGAATTGTGCCCTAATTTCCTGAAAAATCATATATGAAGTAGCTTTTCAGGAGGGTAAAGTGACTTAATGGATGTCCACATGCCATTCAGAGACAATAGCTTTCAAGGCCCTTAGGTTACGCAGAAAGATATGGTGTTGGTCTTGCTTCAATACCAAAGACAGCTGATAAATAAAGGAAAAGAAATTGAGTCTTTTAAAGGAGAGCTAGCATGCATAGATTTGGAATACCATGTGCATAGGTCTGAAATATTAATAATAATGTCAAAAATATTACAACATATTCTGTGTGCAATATCCATAGAGATTCTTGATGTTTTATTATATTCCATTAATCCTTTAAGAGGTATCCAGAAAGGAAAAGAACAAGCTCCTTTTATATTTCTAATTAGAACTACAGTTGACTTTGTGGTTATTATAGACATCGAACAAAAAAACTGGACAAGTAGAGTCTTAGATGCATCAGTATTTTGTGTTTAATAGATTTTAATTAAAATTTAATTATATATGTCTCACCTTCCCTTTGCACCCTCCACTCTCTTGCTCTTGGACCATTATTGTTAAATATTCACAAATATATAAATAAGACCTGAGCAGTCTGCTTTTGTTGATTATGTGTATATATAGGCTCAAGGCTGATTATTTTCTATTGGATACCAAATTAGGGGCACATCTTTGGGAGATGGTAGTTCTCCCTGATTCAGAAATCATTAGCCACTTCTAGTTGTTTGTCTAGACCTGGTTTCCTGTGAGATGTCATCTTTCCCCAGCCCTTTCCACCTTAGCATGTCTGTTGAAATCCTCTTTGTTCAAATGCAGCCATTTTGAGTAGACAATCTTATACCAGATTTTTTGGTATTCTGATTTTTATAATATTTTGGTATTGAGAAACAAATTGGATATGCCCTGGGTAGCTACAATCTATCTTTCATTTTTAAGAAAGTACGACTTGAAAAAAAAAATAATGTGTAGTATACATGTTGTTTCTATAGAAGAATCTCATGTGTGGGGTCCAGAAACCCATGACATAGTTTCATTTCTGAGAATTTAACAATAGTCATTGGACAGTTATTGAAAAACTCCATTAATCAACTTAAAAATTGGGTTCCAGGCCTGTGGGCTGAAATTATGAAACACACATGTAACTGTATGGACCAAGATCAGATTCTACTGAGCAAGATAACCAAGACCCAGAAAGAAAACTTCCGCCCACTCTCATAAAGGTAGAAGACAAAATAAGACCACTCTTCAAAGAAGCCATCACAGAAAACCATCACCAATGCTACAACTGAACACAGTGCAGAGATCAACACGTTATAGGGAGTCCATCCACCATGCATACATCTACTTGACCGTTCCTTGTCCATAGTTCAGGAAACATCAAGGAAGAAGAAGGGGAAATATTAGAGCCAGGATACTAGGACATCTATAGTAAAACAGTCTTTTCCAGAAATGGCTGACCAAAGTGTGGATACTTCATTCCTCCTTAGAATAAAGAACAAAACACCTATGAAAGGACTTACAGAGACAAAGTTTGGAGCTAAGACAAAAGGATGGACCATCCAGAGACTACTCCACCCGGGGATCCATCCCATAATCAGCCACCAAACCGAGATACTATTGCATATGCCAGTAAGATTTTGATGAAAGACCCTGTTATAGCTATCTCGAGTAAGGCTATGCCAGTGCCTGGCAAATACAGAAGGGGGTGCTCATAGCCATCTATAGGATGGAACACAGGGCCCCCAGTGGAGGAACTAGAGAAAGTACCCAAGGAGCTGAAGGGGTCTGTAACCCTATAGGTGGAACAACAATATGAACTAACCAGTACCCCCAAAGCTCGTGTCTCTAGCTGCTTATGTAGCAGAAGATGGCCTAGTCAGCCATCATTGGGAAGAGAAGCCCCTTGGTCTTACAAACTTTATATGCCCCAGTACAGGGGAACACCAGGGCCAAGAAGTGGAAATGGGCGGGTAAGGGAGCAGGGCGGGGGGAGATAGAGGAAACTTTTGGGATAGCATTTGAAATGTAAATAAAGAAAATATTTAATAAAAAAGAAATGGCTGCATAAACAAGACAGAAACAATGGCAAAATAAATGGCAAAATAAATGGACATACAAAGTGAGTTCTAGGACAGCCAGGGCTATACAGAGAAACCCTGCCTTGAAAAAAAAACAAATAAATAAATAAATAAATAAATGGACATATTTATGATGGGAGCAGAAATTTGGGGGGTGTCCCATACTACACAAAGAATTACAAACCACCAATGATTACAGGGAGAAGATGAATTAACAATTTCCAGGGATGGGTTCTTTTAATTGGTTCTTCAATGCAGAGGTCAGCCAGGAAACCATATACACTTAAGGAACAAGTCCAAATTAATTAGCTTGTATCTACATACATTTGTGCAAATACATATTCTATATATGTGTATGTGTAGCGATATTAATCAAAGAAAAATGATTATCACCTCGCAATTGTGGAGCAATGGGGAGAGTTTGAGCTGAAAGGAAGAAATGATATGCAAAAGTGATGGAAATCTATTTCAATTAAAACATTTTAAAAATGAAATGTAATATAATATAAATATTATAAAAGTACAAAAATTCATGGTAAAGTGGCAGCCACTTTTATGTCCTTAGAAAATGTGACTGTCTTGAATACATGAGTAATTACTTAGTATTAAAAGAAGAATTATGGTAGGTCAACATTTTCCAGTGCACAGAAAAGCTTATGGTAATGAGGATGACAAAACCAACAAAAAAGCAAAACAAAAGCAAACAAAACAAAACAAAAAACAAAACTAATGTAAGGTTTCCTTGTGATCTTGATTTAGACAGATGAGGAACATGAAACCGAAGATAAGCAGGAATAGAATCCAATTATACAGATATCAGAATGCAGAATGTAAAGAAAAAAAAAAGAAAGAAAAAATAAAATAAACAAACAAAACACAAGAACAACAAAAACAAAAGACATGGAACATGTCAAAAATCTTAAAATCTGTTGAGCAACAATTAAATGACATTTCCATGCTAAAAACCATATGAGAGGCAGACCTGGAATCAACTCAGGTGGTCTCTATTCAGATGATGGTATCTGCCAATGTATTCCTACTAAAATTATCTAGTCTAAATAGTAAACACACACACACACACACACACACACACACACACACACACACACATAGAGGGGAGGAGAAACGGAGAGAGAGAAAGGGAGAGAGACAATGAGACAGAGGCAGTGGGGGGGTGCAGTGCATGTGTGCAATTAAATTGAAGACTAAGTTAAGCATTGTTTAATAACAGCATTTATAAAAACTCTTTATAACCCTGAAATATCAAATTTTAATATACATATAAGTCTGATCAGCCTGCCTATGGAAAATCTAAGGTTTATCCAACATAAAATATTATTAAGCATGTCATGCTCCAATAAATTAGTAAATGCCAATGGGTGCCTCTGATAACATAAGTCTGATTAATTTATTATCATATTTATTGACCAGGTAAAATCTGATTCTTGATAATAAATGAAATTTTAAATATATATGTTATACATCTACAAGACAGAGTTTATTAATTAGTTGATTTTAGATTTTGTTCATTCTATTAGAAGACTATGAAAAACAACATGACCACCATTTCCACTTTTCTTACTCATATAGGACCAAGATTAATTACTTTGTCGAGAATTAACTTTTGTTCCAAGAGAATACAAAGGAACTTTCACACACACACACACACACACACACACACACACACACATACACACACACACACACACACACACACACACACATGATTTCTTAGATAATTTCATCCAAACTAAAGAGTATATGACAATGAAACAAAAGAAAATTCATAGCAATAAAATTTTAAATGACTAATCAAATAATTTCATGTACAATAGCATCGATTTCACTTAATAAAATCTTAAAATGCAGTGTAAGACTTCACCTCTGAAAGCTAAATCATAAAATAAAAGATGCAAATGTGTTCAAAAATATCTGATGTTAAAATTAGAAGTATTTTATTGCAGTACATTTCCAGCAGGTCTACACTCTCAGTATGATGCCTACACAAATTTCAAGTGGATTGCTTTATGAGATGACAAGTTATTATTAAAATTCAAATGGAAATTCAAAGGACAGTGACATCAGACTTGAAATATTAGAGAATTCATATTTCTTGGTTTTCCAGGTTACTATCCACCAACAATATATGGTACTGGAACAATATAGTAGGTACAAATAAATAGATTAATGAAACATTTATATCAGTTCAGAAACAAAATTTATATTTTTGGCCAGTAGTTTTCCTTCTAGCCTTTGAAGATCATTGCTGAGGAGTTGGAGAATAGTTTTCCAACAAATTATTGGAAAAAAAATAAAATTTCCCTTCATCTTCCTTTCTCTCTTTCTTACCATATAGATAAATTAACTCTAAATTCACTGAAATTTGACAAAATATATAAATATGATGTAAAACTGTGAAATTGAGTGACTATGATTTTGGTTGAAACTAATGGTTATATAGGTCCTCTCACTTTTAATTTAATTTGAATATGCTCTAATATTTATTGCAAGTCCATCTCTGTATATGTTGTTACTATTCAAGTATCTTTTTTTTCAAAACTAAGAATAAGCTTGTTTTATTTATTTATTATTAGATAATTTCTTCATTTACATTTCAAGTGTTATTCCATAAGTCCCCATACCCTCCCCTTGCCCTGCTTCCCTACCCACCCACTCCCACTATTTGGCCCTGGCATTCCCCTGTGCTGGGGCATATAAACATTGTTAAACCAAGGGCATTTCTTCCCCAATAATGGCCAACTAGGCCATCTTCCAATACATATGTAGCTAGAGACATGAGCTCTGGGGGTTCTGATTAGTTCATATTGTTGTTCCATCTATAGGGATGCAGACCCCTACACCTCTTAGGTACTCTCTCTAGCTCCTACATTGGGGACCCTGTGTTCTGCCCTATAGATGATTGTGAGCATCCACTTCTGTATTTGTCAGGGACTGTCAAAGCCTCACAGGAAACAGCTTTATCAGAGTCCTTTCAGCAATATTCTGCTGGAGTATGCAGTAGTGTCTGCATTTGGCAGCTGATTATGTGATGGACCACCCTGGTAGGGCTCTCTCTGGATGATCCATCCTTTCATTTTAGCTCAAAACTTTGTCTCTGCACCTCCTTCCATGTATATTTTAATCCCTATTCTAGGGAGGAATGAAGTATCCACGCATTGGTCTTTCTTGATTTTCTTGTGTTTTAGAAATTGTATCTTGGGTATTCTAGGTTTCTGGGCTAAAATCCGCTTATCAGTGAGTGCATATTAAGTGACTTATTTTGTGACTGGGTTACCTCACTCAGGATGATATCCTCCAGATACATAAAAAAAAAAAAAAAGAATCAGCTTGTTATTCTATATTTCTTTCTATGATACAAGCATGCTTAATACTTTGGTTTTCTATGACAAAAATTAATAATATTCAAGCTATTATCATCATTGCTCTCAAATTATATTTATTCCTGGTGTTTCAACCTGAGAAATAGTAGCAATAAGAATTCTGTATATTGTTTGTGTTCTGACATTACAGAGTCCTGTCTTGGATATGGTACTCATTTCAAATTCCTTATAAGGAGAAGAAAGTAGAAACCCACACATTAAATAAAGTATCTTTGTGAATCTGTCACTTTTTCTATCACATTGACTATTGTTGGTGCATATAAAGGCAGTTGATATAGAAATATTTGTTTAAGAAAAGTCTCCATAATATAACCCATAGTGCATTTCTCAGTTAACAATGACCCTTTTTAAACATGTGAAGTCACTTCAATTAAAGTCGACAAAAAACAAAAATGAGGGAAACATTTTGAAACACAGATTAAATCAATACTCATTGATTTCTGGAACTCCATATCCAAGAACTGATAAAAAAAAAAAAAAGCAGTTCCTGAGAGAAGTGGCCATAGACACTAATCACAGAGATAATGCATTGACAAGGTAATGCAGGCTCCTGTGTTCAGCAACATCTACATAATAAGGTTGTAGTAAGTTCATCAGTTCAGTGTTTGAAATAATCTTCCATCACTGTTAAAATCACTAAAAGCATGAGCTGCAGTGTTAAAGTTTTAAATAAGGTTCAATCAAAGTATTTATTCATGAGAAAGAAGACATGAACAATAGAACCTAAAGTACATCATTTGTCTTTTTTCTGTTTGTTAGGAAAAGAGTTTGCTTCTGGTATAAGGCTATTATAATGAAATATATGACATGTATATTAATTCTTTACATTAGCTAAATATTCATCTCCCAGTAATTTGATTAATAGTTGGAAATAGTTAAAGATGTTAATCTACTTTTCATTTTTAATTTTTATTAGATATTGTCTTTATTTACATTTCAAATGTTATCCCCTTTCCTGGTTTCCCGTCTGAAAATCCCCTATCCCCTCCTCTGTCCCCTTGCTCACCAAATCCACTCATTCCTGCTTTGGCAAATGGATGGATCTGGAAGATATCATCCTAAGTGAGATAACCCAATCACAAAAGAACACACATAATATGCTCTCACTGATGAGTGGATATTAGCCCAGAAGCTCAGAAAACCCAAGATACAATTCACAAAACATGAAACTTAAGAAGAAATAAATCTACTTTTCTTGCTTGGAAAAGTCATTTTAGTTGTTTGATTGTATTAATGAATACAGTAGATATCTATTGAAGACTTAGGATGTATTAGGCACAGTCGGTGCTTTTTATCAGTTGTATATAATTAATCCTTACAACAGACTTAAGAAAGAATGTTGCTGTAATGATTTTACATTACTGAGCCTGAAATTCAGAAAAATAAACAAAAATTTCATTCTTGTACTCTAGCAAAAACAGAAGACTTAGTTTTAAATTATTTCTGATTCTAATTGTTTGTTTAATGTATCATCTACTTAGCCATGTTCAGATTGTGCATACAGACCAACGACTAATGTATGTCTATACTCGAAGTTATATCACAGATTAAGTCTGCCAAATATAATAAATAATATGTATACTAGGAATCAATATAATAATATTTTCTGATGCTTCCCATTGATGAATTAATGCATTAATTCCGTAAAACTATCCAGGCCATGCTTCTGCAGATATCATGGGGCAAGGGCAGTGATGGGACACCCAGTGCCACAATGCCATTGTACTCAAATGTCTCAGCTGGAATTTACATGTTCTCAAAATATAAACTCCCTGAATCCATTCTGTCCTTGGAGTTTCCATTATTTGTCTGACACCATGTTCATAGGATAGAAAGAGCATTGAGTATAACAGAAATAGGGAAGACAGGCCTGTAGAGCTCAAGTCTCTCAGGAAAGATACATGCATGCCGAAGCAAGTGAGAACAGTTGGACAAAAGAATTCACGCTTTGTTAAAATATGGTGGATTTGTTTTACATCATCAAGTGAAACCTCATAGTAATAAACTGAAGAGCTTTAAATGCTTTCCTATATCGTTTTAACCCCTATGCTTAGGGGTTATTATGTATCTCCAATTATTTGTTCAGTGATGCAAATTAAAAGGTTTTTAATAAGTACCTTCAATATGCCCAGCCTACTCTAAATTCTAGAGATGAAAAAAGCAGAAGAAAGTATCTGTGTTCATGGTGCTTGAATTATTAAGAGATATGTGGTTGAGCAAATTAATACATAATCAAAGTTAAGGTTAGTGCTAAGGAGTAAATGAATAATTTAAAAGGGTAATTTAGAAAACTTTTGACTTAAGCTTGGGAAAAATCTTTCCTTAAAAAAAAATAACAACTGATTTAAACAATGAGTCTAGTACAAATTGACTGGACAAAGGGAGTAATAAAACTAAGACAATTTGCAGGCAGACATAGCATTAGTGCAGAGGCATGATTGGACAGGATTATTGATAATCCC
Source organism: Mus minutoides (assembly GCA_902729485.2). Taxonomy (NCBI): domain Eukaryota; kingdom Metazoa; phylum Chordata; class Mammalia; order Rodentia; family Muridae; genus Mus; species Mus minutoides. Next base: position 1,965,895 of record LR749588.1, read on the forward strand.
AAGGATAATTATTGATTAAGTTATGTGACAAATTTAGCCACAATGGGGAAGTATTTACACACTGTGTCCAAGTCTATATCATAGAATTCATCTTTATCTTAAGAAACATCTGAGACTATACCAAGACTTCGAGACATATTATGTGAAGCTTGATGACATTTAAACATATTTCCAAGTATTCTATAAAGAAGTCATAACTAGATGCAGGGTGCCCAACTATGATGAGAAGTAACTCATTGAAAAAATAATTTCATGTGAAATGAGGGACTCTATAGTCATCAGATGATTATCTATACAATACTCACTAACATACAATATTGATACGCATGGCACCCAAAATTACATAACAAAGAAAATAATACAAAAGTCAAATCTGGTCACTTTGAAGATTAGAAAACTGAGTTTAGAAAGGAGAAAATACATCTCCAAGATACCCAAATATTCAAGCTAAAATCTGGAGAGCCCTCGAAAATCAGTTCTCAATCTAGTGGTTTCCCCCACTTATATCTAAATTAGTTATGATTAAAATGTCTTATTTGATGAGAAACAATGCCTAAGGAGCTTAACATAAAATGCAGGAGAGAAATCACAACACCAGCTGATGAGCTACTGGGATCACATAACTACTAAGAAAAAGAGAGTCAGTTTTCTTTTATACTGTGACACCTGGAATATGAATGTCCTCCAAATGCCAAAGCAGACCACATTCTCTAGATTAGTTGAGCAATACCAACTGGACTATGTACAGAAGAATAAATGAAAACCCTAAACTGTAAAAACTGTTTTAGTGAATTCTATCCATTTCATAAATTTACATGTGTAAATAATAATGTAAGGAATATGGTTTGTAGTTCATGTAATAGTAAATAAATTCATTTAAAGTGATTCTGAATAGATTATCCCCCCCCCTGTTTATTTGCCATATTAAATAGACATAAAAATGGTCTGAAAATTGGTGAGGTTTTAGTTATTATAATTTCAACATAAAATTTAAAACAATAAAAAATTATAAACTTCATAGCACAGTTTAAAGTTATTATGAGTATACCATCAAAATGTGTGTTCTCACTCTCCTTGGAGGGAATAACTTCACTTATGTTATGATTAATGTTCAAGGGGCTTTGGAGTCATTTGATCAGGCAGAGTTTTCTGATAATATATTCGGTGTGGTTTCATAGGTTCCTACTGCCTCATAGCACTAGACAAGATTTCTATTTTTAAACATCTTATAGGTGATTCTAAAAGGCGACAGGGTTGAGAATGCTGTGTATCACCAACTCAACCAGTCACCATTTGCATTTTTTTCTAACAAAACAGCTCTCTAACATTGTCTAATATTTGCTGTTACTAGCAATTTCAAGAAGCATCCCATCAAATCTAAGAACATTATTAACATGTTCAAAGTTCATAACTAAATAGTATAGGTAAGAATAAATAAAAGCCTTAGCTTTGGCTATAGGGCTAGAGAAAGTACCCAAATTGCTGAAGGTGTCCACAGCCCCATAGGAGAAACAACAATATGAACTAACCACTATCCCAGAGCTCCCAGGGACTAAATCCGCAACCAAAGAAAACACATGGGGGGACTCATGGCTCCAGCTGCCTATGTAGCAGAGGATAGCTTAGTCAGTCATCAGTGGAAGGAGAGGCCCTTGGTAGTGTGAAGGGAAATACCAAGGCTAGGAAGATGAATTGGGTGGGTTGGTGAGCCGAGGGAAGGGGGGAAGGGATAGGAGTTTTCAGAGGGAAAACTAGAAAAGGGGATAACACTTGAAATGTAAATAAAATATCTAATTAAAAATATAATAGTACATTTGTCTTAGACTAAGGAAAATGAACATAAAGTTTTAAAAGTTCTTAAAGCTCACACACTTTAAAGTGCTGTGCACTAGAAAATTCTTCCTAAGCATTTTTTAAAATGCTAATTGATGGTTTTAGTTAATTCAATTTTTTTTTCAAAGACAAGCTATATTTATTCTGTAAGGACATATTAATTGGTATAGGTTATTGAGGATTTCTTAAAGCTGTGAGCTGTCTTGGGAAGGCCAGAATATAATATTTAATACAATTACTGCAATAGTCAGTAGAGTGGGGATGAAAAATAAAATTTAATAATCATTGAACTAATTATATGTTAGGCTTTTGAAATTTTCTTTTATATTTCAGCATTTTCAGTACAGATGAGCCACTTGGAAATAACTACATATTCACTGCATCTCTGTGGTCATCTATCTCATTGTGAGGGTGGTTTTTCTCGGATCTCAGAGGTTAGAAAGAAATGAAAGCTATTATTTATACAAAATTTGAATTTAGAAACATAAACAAGTTCTTCATTTTAAAAATAATTGCATAATTACATGTAATTATTCATATTACATGTAACATTCAATTATGATTGTAATGTGATGTTTTTCTTTTATAATATTTCTAAAAGTTAGTTGGTTTGGATTACAATCAAAGAAAATATTTATATTCAAGTCTTCTAAGGTGATATTTCATATGATCTAATTTGCTTTGGTAATTATAATACATATACATATGTATATATGAGTGTGTGTCTCTGTGTGTATGCGCGTGTGTGTGTGCAACCTGAAAATTGGTATAAGATAAATATTTTATGCCTAAAATAAGCTTTTAGATACATTTAATATTCTCTATTGATACGCTGAAGTAGTAACTAAGTCACAATACTGCAGCTAGAAATATTTCATGTTTTGCTTATGATCTTAAGTACAAAACTTAAATGTATTATTTATTTTATAATATTTAAGCTAAAATAGAACCTACAAAGTATACTTTACTGAAAAACTAAATATGCAATGATAAAGAATGTTAGACAACAGGAAGATGTGTTCTGCTGACCACAAACTTGTCTCTGCTCCTGCCACCTAATTCTAGTTGGTACTAGAATTACAGGTGTATTCATTACAACCAGCAACCATTTTTTGTCATTTATTTTAGTGGTGACTCCATGATTTAACTTAGTTTAAATAATTTTCATTTTGGAGGGAACTATAAAATTCTAATTTATTTTCCTATTGGTGAATAGACTACTTAAGAGAAAATGGGAGTTGACCATGAACAGAGCAGGACAGAAGGATGGACAGTTGTTTTCAGAACTGTATTTGAGGAAGGAATAGCACAGCTAGATGCCTCGAACATTGTCTCTAGTGTTTTACATGGTCTGTTCATAAAATTCCCTTTTCTGTTTGTAAGGATATTCATCTAACAGAAGAAAATGCTGTAAATATTTGTAACAACATTTTTTTAAACCAGGCCAAAAAAAAAAAAAAAAAAAAAAAAAAAGGTTTTCGGGAACAAGTTAACATATAAAGTGGTTTTATATAAAACAGCTATTGTCTTGTATATTTTGATAAGCAGCAGTACCAGATTTCATTTGTAATACAGTTTGTGGTATTGGAAGAAAAGGATTCTGTGGTTGTCTAAGTGAATTGTTATAAATGCAAAGAGGAGAAAATATTAAAAAACATATTTTCTAACTGTGTAGTGCATGGTTAATTCAAGCTTCTGTACACTACAATATTGATTCCGCATCCCTTAGGTTTGTATATTTGATAACTGTTCCTTGGAATCTCAGCCTCTTTTCCTAACACATATAGCATTGTAGCATGCCTTTTAATAAATGTAATGGCATCTGTACTCTCTTAAAAAAATAAAATAAAATTCTAATTTAAATCAAAATTCAAATTCAGAATATTTTACATGTTAAATGTTTACCACCTGAGTCACTCCTTGCTCAGACCTAAAACATGTTTTTATAAAAGCAAACAGAAAAGCTGAAGGGCTAGCAGTGTAACATTCTTAGAACATTATATGCTTGTTTATAAATTTGACATTGTGTGTTTTGTTTATGCTATTGCCATTTTTATAAAGTTTATGTATCTGTAAATTCCTTACATTTCATAATCATTTTTAAAATCTATTCTTTTAGATTTGTGTTCTCCAGACGAATCCTATTTCTTCTAGGTTATCACTTCATTTTCTGTAAAGAATCAGATAGTGGCTTTTATAACAAAGCCTATTATTCGGTTGGCATTCAGCAATTTCCAAATAATATAATATGATGATGACATTCTATCCTCACTGTCTTGTCTAAGACTAATATATAAAATAAAGATAGAAAATCCAAAGGACATTAAAAAACTTCTTGATAATTGTATCATATCATATTAGAGTCAAATAGTATTATTAATTATTTAATGATAATTATTTCCAATCTAATTGCAGAAATACTAAAACGTTTATCACAAAGACTTGAGCCACCATGCTTGAGGCAATAATTTCCATTTTTGTTTGTCCTAGCAACTGTTTCTTTAACCTTGTTTTCTGCATTTCATTATATCAAATTTCTTTTGCTACAGAAGCTACATTAGACCACAGCTTCTGGAGGAGGGAGGGGTGTTCTAGTGGTTAAGTGGTCTTGCTGATCTTACAGAGGACTCTGGCTTTGCTCCCAAGCACCTCTCTGGTGGCTCACGGGAATCTATAATGCCAGATCCTGAGGGTCCCGAAACCACCTCTGATCTCCATGAATATTTGCATACCCATGGTACAAGCAAAATACTCATACACATAGGATAAAAATAAATCTTAAAATCTTCTTTTAAAAGAACAGGAGTTACAATAAATACTCGGTTATCATTTTTACATGCTATGTTATTTTAAATGTTAAGATTTTAAATGTGGCCGTGCGTGGTGGCGCACGCCTTTAATCCCAGCACTTGGAAGGCAGAGGCAGGAGGATTTCTGAGTTCGAGGCCAGCCTGGTCTACAGAGTGAGTTCCAGGACAGCCAGAGCTACACAGAGAAACCCTGTCTCGAAAAAAAAAAAACAAAAACAAAACAAAACAAAACAACAACAACAAAGATTTTAAATGTGATTTACTTGAGAGCAATATAATTCACACTTAAATATAATTGATTAAGAAAGATTGTAAATATAATTTAAAATGCTAACTTCAAATTTTTTTTTCAGTATTATTGCTTCACTATAAGGACGTTTATACAAGCATGATGTTCCTAGAGTTATCACACAGCACAGGAAGGCCAGAATATTTCAAAACTCAAAAACTTCTTGGTTGTAATTTAGTATATCCTTTCCAAATGTTCCAGGTTTGCCAGGCTAACTGTTCCTTGTCATCTTTCCCAGCATGCTCCTTTATTCCCCCTGCTGATTATTTTCTTTCTCTACTTCATGCTCCTGTCAGGAAAAGTCAGAAGCACTTACAGAGAATTCTCTGTCTCTGTGTCTCTCTGTCTCTGTGTCTCTCTGTCTCTGTCCCTCCCTCCCTCCCTCCCTCCTTCCCTCCCTCCCTCCCTCCCTCTATCTATCCCTTCCTATCTCCCTCTCTCTCCCTCTTTTTCTCTCTTCATCTCTCTTCCTCTGTCTCTTTCTGTCTCTGTCTGTTTCTCTATGTGTGTGTCTTTATCTCTCTGTCCTTCTCTCTGTCTCACTCATTCATGCCCTTCTCGCTCTTCTTTCTTTCCATTTCCACTAGTTTTTCTTATTATCTACCTTTTCTGTTTTGCTTCCTCTTATCCTAAATGTACTTTCTTACATTTTTAAAGCAATAATAACATCACAATAAATATCAGGTTACTTCTAGGACGGAATATATATATATATATATATATATATATATATATATATATATATATATATATATATTTATAATTTATAATTCTGATACAAATAGGTCTCCTGGAATGGAACCTTATACAAAAAAAAATCTGAAAAATATATAGAGATCTTTCTCTTTTATATACATAATTTTTTATGAAACTGTAATGGCAAATGTTAAAGGAATGTTTCCTATCTAAGTTCCAGACAATTATCAGATATGTTCACATGCATTAATATATTACCATTTTTACACAATGAGATGAGTACAGATTTGCACTGCTATTTCAAGGGAACCCTCCAAGTCTTGGGAAATTGGAATAATCCTCAGTACTACCCAGTTTGTAAGACGACAAACATGGCTCAAATCTGGACTGTTTTCAAATTTCAGATTTGATAATATTTACACAAAAGGGAGAGAATGTCTTGATGAAAATCAAATATCAGAACATGCATCTGTTTAAACAAAGCACCTGTTCTGGGAATAGGTTCCTTAAACACTGTAACAAACAAGCAAACAAACAAACAACTCATTTCATGGTGGCTAGTGAATGTAATTACTTCACATTGTCAGCTTTATCATCTTCTTAGTTGTGCAAAGCATTTTTCATTTCAACTTGATCCAAGTTCCCCAAAGTTTACTGTTAGTCCTAGCTAATTTTTTAATACTTCAAATGATAAGTTAAATGAAACAATACAGATCATTCTAGATTACTGGCAAACAGCACATGTCATTATTATATTAGTTTTATATTAACTTGATCATAAACATGGTGAAAGATACAAATTTGTTGAACTAAATCTTATCTTTACATTAAAAGAAAGTAAAAGGCTGTAAGTGTGCAGAGCATAAACATACAATATTGGATTATTTGTTGCAGGGTTACAATGGCTTTATAATTTCATTGTATACATTTCAGTCATTTAAAGATAATGAACATGGAATATAAACATTTGCTATTAATAAAATTACAACATGTGAAATAACTCACTATTCACAAGTAATCTGTATCCAAGTTGTATGTTAATTTGCCACTAAGCACTAATTTAACAAAAATTAATCATTTTAAAACGTGTACACTAGTACTAACAATGCTATTACTAATAATGGGTTTAATACTAGTATATACCTCTAAAGTATTATTATGTAAGATTATTGTTTGTATACTATTAATTATGTTAATTCTAATGTTTACATGTTCGGATGTATATATTCAATGGTCCTTTTTTTTAATTTAATGTACAATTATTTAATCTGTGTCAATATATAAAGGTGATTTCAGTCCATTTCAAAACATCAATTTCTCTCTATTATTGATTTTTTCCATTTTACGTTGTTAATTATTAAATTATAATAAACATTTTCTTATAATATAGATACATTAATTTAAAGTGCAAACATAAAATGAAAAAATTAAAGATATATTTATTAGGGGAGATTATTTAATTTCATAACTGAAATTACATCTATTTTTATTCTTATCCTTGTCAGCAATAGCCATTTTGATTTTTATTCTTGATAGTTCTATTGCCAATAAATGGCTACAGCTTCATCAATATAATCAGGAAGTGGCATGAGCTAGCTAGCTGAGATGTAGCCTTCTGAAACTGTTGGCTGGATTTCTATGACAGTGACTGAGTACATGTAACAGAAGATGTGCTCTGGCTAGAGTTTCCTAAATGACTACTTTTTGGTTTATTTCTTGGGATTTATCTCTAAAACATTTAGAATCCGATTTAAAAACTTTAATATTGAGAATAACTTACAAATGTGGGTGATGATAATAATTACAAAGCAAACAAATACTATCATAGATGCTTTGAGTTATTCACCTTGGTACCTGATAAATACATTTTGTGAAGGATTCAAATCATAGCAAGAAACTTATTGCCATTACCTTGGCATAGAAAAATTTTTAAATATCATTTTTAACTAGATTCACATTTTCTAAGTTTTCCTTTACTGAATGCACAAAGCATTCTGTTTTATTGGTTGATGGTAGATGGATAGAAGCTAACTACTGCCCAAAATATAAAAATAAGGATAATAGGATGAAATGTTCATTAATAATTGTTATAAATTTTATAGGCATATAAATGTATGACCACATTTATTCAACTCATATATCAGTAAGAGACCCAAATCTGTGTATAAAGGTATTTAGCACAGATTTTTGATCCTTTACAAAGCAGGTCTAAGTTGATTCTGCATTTGATGAAGGTAGTTTAATAACTCTTTTAAAGGAGTATATAATCTATTCTTCTCAAATAACATATATGCTGATTTATATTTGTATTGTTGTCCATATTCTCATGGAGAATATATTTATGTCCTTCATTATACATTTGCCTCTCAAAGAACTGTAGATTCATAGGTCTCTTAAAGGAACCAATGCTAGTGTTCCTTTGTGGAGCACAAGTTAAAAGATTCATCCTCAGTGGGTTCTTGCTTTATCACAAATGACAAAAAGTAAAAGTTAATTCTTTACATTAAAAAATATCAGAGGACTGGAGAGATGGCTCAGCAGTTAAGAGCACTGACTCCTCTTCTAGAGGTTCTGAGTTCAATTCCCAGCAACCACATGGTGTCTCACAGCAATCTGTAATGAGATCTCATGCCCTTTCTGGTGTGTTTCTGAAGACAGCTACTGTGTACTTATATAAATAAAATAAACACATCTTTAAAAAAAAGAAAAAAGAAAAGAAATATCAGAAAGATTATATCACTGGTGTTTCAGAAACAGTATTCAATATCTCTCTGTCATTTGTGAAACCAGAGACAGACACTCATTGGCTCCCTCCCCGTCATCTCTGGACTGTCAAAATGTTGCTTTATACTATATGGAAAATGTCTCATCTGAGATGTTTTGGGACATCCACTTAAATTGAATTTTACGTGTGTATTTCTATGATCATTCAATAGTTCCCTTGCAGATGTTTCTAAAATTAAATCTTTGGAATATTCTCTGTCATTTGGTCCTTGCCAGTTTAGAGTAAAAACATCAATCCACTCTCTAATGTCAGTGTTAGACAAAATGTGTCCACCTCAACTTCTTGCTTTTACATCAGGACTACAAAAGCCTCCACAGGAAGTTATAAAATGTTTCTGACATTCATGGCTCACAGAGCAAGGATTTGAAAGAGCTGCAGAAGGTTATGTTGATTAAGTGGAGACATTTTCTCTAAGTCAATTGCTGAAGCAAATAAAAAGGGTTGAGGTGGGGGTAGGAGTATACTCTCAGTGAGCAATAAAACTGCACTCAGCCTGTAGGTTATAAGACACAAACAACTAAGTATTTGCGCTGTGTGCTTCTGTATACAGCTCTGGAATTTTCTTTAACAATTATACATTATACAAGGCACACAAAGAACTAACTGTCTTAACCCACTGAGATATCTAAAAATCAACCAAGGAAGTATAATATAAAATATTTTGTTAGAGGCACTCCTACAGGACAAATCATGTAATAACTTAGTATTACAAAGTAAGGGCATGGCTCTGGTTTCATATCAGCAATCATCACAGTTCTCGCATCATCTAACTGCTACTAATGTTAAACCTGTCAGTGAAGTAGCTGTCTGATCTTCAGTGTAAAATAATAATTAAAAAAGCATATTGATTGACTGAGAGAAAAGTCATTGTGAATGGGTCTTCAAAAACCACTGCCTTAAAAATTCACCTTTCTGCATCTCACACAAAAGAACAGTGCAGTTTGGTCCCTGCCTGGGTTGACTGCAATGGATTTTGTAAACATTTACAACCCTTGCATGCCCAAAGCCACATAGAACATTATATTTCCAGAAGAAATTAAGGAGAAATGCATACAATTGAGTGGCTGTCAAGTTCTGGGTTTTTTATATGATGCTACTCCTCATAGGCAGTAATAACAGACAAGTATGAAGAACTTTATCTGGCAAGCTGCAGCTGTCCCTAACATTGTATACATAGTGAGGCTCTATATCATCAAGTGTTGACTGTACCTAAGAAAGAATCCTGAGAATAATTATAACAGTAAAGGATGAATTGCATAAGGACAAAAGTAAGGCAATTTGCTATATTTATGAAGTACTTGCAGTCATGCCATTTTTCTGATACAGCCATTTTGAAGGCCTAGTTCTCATCCAAAGTGAATGTTTAGCATCCAAGAGTCCATATTATATCCATGCAGGAAAAATGGAACTTTAAAATTCCATCTTTAATTCTAGATTACACATAAGCCAATGAACTTGCTTAAGCAACAATTGTTAAATATTTATATACTTGTATTTATCTAAATTCTCTCCCTAAACTGTCTTGTGTGTTTAATTTTTAAGAAACAAGGAGAAGAATTCAAGGAGATTTTTATTTGCTTGTTAAATGTGGCAATATAGTACAAATGATGTTAAAATTAAAGTAATAAATGAAGATTCTGAGGAAAGAAATTGGGAAATAAAGATGACTATAAAATAATATTTTATGAGAGCATTTGCATACGTTGGCATAGTAAAATGGCATATGTGGGTATTAGAATACAGCGTTTTTATTAAAGACTATCATTATGGGAGGAAATAGCTGCAGTTTTTCAAAGTACTTTTGACTTTCTGTAAGAGTAGCAATTTTCTCCAAAATGGGTTCCAATAGCCATGTTAGAAGCCTGAAGGTAAGAACTTTCTTGGCCATAATCTTAGGAATTTTACAAAAAAAATTATATTTTAAAAAGCTGAAATAGCATTCCACCATTCCACATAAAACTAATTACATGGCAAAAAATGAACATACTAGTGAGTATTAACTGTTTGCATAGAAATATGTAAAACTTGAGACTGGTGTCACATAGGAGACACCAGTTTACATACATTTCTTCTGGCCATAAATAAGCAGTGTCTACTAACATCTATTGTGCTCATTTGTTACATGACGTTTTATATTAGAACAGTTCATGTTCATTGACAATACTGATAAACAGGTGATTTACGCACTTGACACAAATAGGAGTCATGAAAATAATGCATTGGCATATAAAGGGGCTGTAAGTAGGGACATATCAATAACCAATATGTAGACAAACACATAAAAGTTAAATCAGACCAAGCAAATATAGTCCACATATCTGATAGAATTTCAAGACAAATAATAAAGGGATGAAGTGTATTTGGTTTACTTTGATTTTCATGAAAAAAAATATATAATTCAATCTTTCATTAAATCTACCATTTAAAAATAATTGAAAAATCTAATCCATAATTGTTCCTGTCCGAAAGAACTGGAGGGATGGAAATGGAGAGGAGTCTGAGGAAAAAGAGGTCCAGAGACAGGTCCAAAGTGGGATCCAGCTAAGGGGAGGTCCCAAGGCCTGACACTATTACTGAGGCTACGGAGCACTCACAGAAGGGACCTATCATGACTACACTCCAAAAGACCCAACAAGCAGCTAAAATAGGCAGATGCAGTTATTTGTACCCAACCTATGGACAGAAGCTGGTGACCACTTTGGTTGAATTGGGGGAAAGCTGGAAGAATATGAGGAGGAGGGCAACTCTGTAGGAGGACCAGCAGTCTCAATTAACCTGGACCCTTGACATCTTTCAGACACTGGACCACTAATCAGGTAGCATGCACCAGCTGATATGAGTCCCTCAACACATATAGATCAGAGGACTGCAGGGTTCTGTTGCAGTCAAAGATGCATGTAACCTCAAGAGACTGGAGGCCCCAGGGAGTTTAGAGGTTTGGTGGGGTGGGGTGAGGTGGAGGGTGGGGGGTGGGGTCTTCTCTGTGAAGACAGGAGTATGGGAATGGGGCAAGGGATGTGAAACAGTTGGAGGGTGGAAATGGAGGGTGTGGAATAAAACCTGGAGTGTAAAGATAGATAGATAGATAGATAAATAGATAGATAGATAGATAGATAGATAGATAGATAGATAGATGACCAAAAAAGGCAGAGAACCAGAGTGAGATTGTGTCTCCTAGAAACAACACAAAAGGTACACTCATGATAGCTCAATAATATGACTCCCTAAACAACATCTGAACATATATATATATATATATATATATGAATGTAGCAATAAATAACCTAAGAAAAATAGACCTAGACATTGAGAGGGAAAGGAAAGGCATGGGAAGATTTGGAGACATAGGAAGGGAAGAAAACAGAAGGGACAAAAATGGCATAATTTTAATTTTTATGAATTAATAGAAAATAAAATATTTCAATTTATTTTAATTTACTCTGCCACATAGGCCTAACAAATAATATGATCAACTAGGTAAATACATTTCAAAAGTATTGATTAAGAGAACTGCTTGAAAATAGTAGTGTGCTAATGTTTATTCCTTCCTCAATATCAACAAAAGGAAGCATAATGACAGCTTAACCTTCACTCTGTTTTTTTAATACTTTACTCCAAATATGACAATGCACACCTTTATAAAGGTGTCATTTATGCCTTAAATTCTCCATGTTTTCTAGATGGGTCATCGACAGAAAATGTCTCACTATAACTTTACTCTAATAATGAGTACACTTAAAACACCCCTCCTTACTATTGAATAAAGATAATATGCATGTATGCAATATCACCTAAAAAGAGGCAATTATGTTAGTGAATTTCTTGTAAGTGGCATTTGGAATAAGTTCAGTAAAGCGGCCCTTTCCATAACTACAAATAATGGAGAATTGATTGTACACCCATGAAGAAAAGATAAATAGGAAGACAAATGTTCCCTTTAGAAGATTATCACTTAATTCTGTTTATCCTTATCTATCAGACAACTAGACAAATTACAGGGACTTAGAGCACAGAAACAGAGTGATAAAGGCAATGAAGTTACCCACTTGTGAATTAAATGAGCTAACCCATGGTATACATATGACAGCAGTAGGCCAGATCTACCAGGCAACCCCAGGCACAAAGGGAAAGTCTGTAAGTGGGGAAGCCCTGTTATACTGTTGCCTACACTACTGCCAAAATATCACCAAAGGAGCAAAGGACAATGCAAGGCTGCCCACCAGGAAAAGCTGAATACTAGTGAAACATAATAGGAATTGTGAAATTAGGTCTAGGTTTCAATAACAGTTTCATTGATACATAAAATATATGGGTGTAATGTCTTTAACAAAAATAGAGATGATACACTAAAGTAGCCTACAAAAGTGTTAAAAAGAACACCACACACACACACACACACACACACACACACACACACACACAAGATTTTCTTAAAAAATATAATAAAAAGTCCTGTTTCATTCAAAATATATTTTAACACCTTTGTTGTTTGAAAGTTGTAAAGCCACTTCTTTCTAAGTCATCTCTAATTCAGAAGATTGATGCTGTTAGGAAGGACATCATTGCTGCGTTTACAACCGTAGCAGTATATTTAAAATCTGAACCTTGGTATTTGCCATGCGCAAAGCTGCAGCAGTGTTGTACATGTCTGAATTCTCAACCACAGTGAAGCATAGTGAGAGTGGAGAAGACATGTGCATCTCCCCTCACCGACCTTTACACCATCAGTCATCTCAACTCTGATGGTTACTGTTGGCTTTGTTCCTAAGTGTATATTCCCTATTGCCTAAAGTGTACCATGTTATATCTCAAGGTGCAAGCTAAATGTTATATAGGCAATATTTCTTATCTACATAACTTCTCCTACATTCTAATAGCTCAAAACTGTTCACTAAGATTATATTTGAGATATCGTAATGTATGTTTTTATAGTAACTTAAAATACTTTAAATTCATAAAATGTCCTATTATTATGCTGGGTATTTCTACATTTGTGAAGCTTTTGATTCTTGAAATGTTTGTGATGAAATCACACACACACACACACACACACACACACACACACACACATACACACACACACACTTTTTAGCACTAAATCCAAATATGTTTGAAAAGTAAAATGCTTTTTGTACCAGAGGACATTCCAACGTGTACGCACTTGTTTATGCAAAATCCTGACCAGGTTATTAGCACCTTGTTAATACCTAGAGTTTGACACCTCTCCAAAGAGTAGTGTTAGATTTTAAATATTACTATTGGTATGTATTAAATATTATCAATGCATATTAATTTTATTAAATATCATTGAAAATACATATTTATATCAAAACTATAAAATAATATGAATATAAAATTAGCTTTTAATTTTAAAATATTAAGCTTGAAATAAGGAATTAAACTATACTTGGGGATTTTATTTAATGCTACATTAAAATAATATTATTTATTAATATAAATTGAACATAAGTATGTCAGAAATATTAACTATTCATTCCTGGTGAAGGTTTTTGTTATTTAAGCAAGTTTTTAAATAGGTAGCATGAAATAAATTTAAGATATGATAACATCAACAATTAGCATTCAGACACTGCCAGCCACACAGTACTAGCAAATGACCTGGTTCCAAAGTTACAACATGATACTGTGGGCAGTGGAGGAAGCCCTGAGGGAGTGGAGTTTTTTAGTGAGTGTGAACTGTTGACTTGGACCCAGCCATATCAAGGAATTTGCAACTCCAGCCCATGGAAGAGCAGCAAAGCCTTCCCCCTGGGTGAGGCTCAAAGGGAAATGTCAAAATCTTCCTCTTGGCCCATGTGTGGATGTAGAGAGCACATGCATAACTTGTAATAGCTTTCTATTTCTGCATAGTTATTGCCTGACAACAGCTCCCCAACAAAGACTGTTCCTACTAAGTTTAGTTAATCCTGCCCCTTGAATCCATCTGTGTACCATAAACCCTACCTCCTTTTTTATCTGCGTGTAAAAACAACTCAACACCTTGTTCATCTCAGTGTGATAGCTTTCACTTCTCTATTCAGTTCTATATAATTAACACACTGAGGTTCCAAGGTGCTAAGGTTTCTCCCTCAGAAATCCTACTCCATCCAAACTAAGCCTTTTGGTTTGGTTTGTCTTTGTTTTGTATTGCATCCATCTGTATGTTTTTGTTTTGTTTTATTCTGTTCTGTTCTGTGGTGGTTTGAGTGTAAACAGCTTCAATAAGATCATGTATTTAAATGCTTAGCCACCAGTTAGTGGAACCATTTGTGAAGGATTAGCAGGCATGGCCTTGTTGGAGGAGACATCTCTGGGAGTTGGTTTTGGAGTTTCACAACCCATACCAGACCTCATCTCCTTTTATCCACCTACATTTTATGTGGCTTAGGATGTAACCCCCTTGCCTGCCTGCCTGATGCCATGTTTCTTCCCATAATGATAATGGACTAATTAGAAACTCTAAGCAAAACCTCAATTAAATGTATTCTTTCATAAAAGTTGTCATGGACATGGTGTCTCTTCACATCAATCTAAGCACCAAGTAGACCCCAGTCAGGTCCATCTCTGCAGGCCATGCATCAATAAGACCCAATGAAACATACATTTCTATAATAGGATATATAGAATATGATCAGTTAGACTCCTACTGAATATTACCAGAGATTCACTGAGGAACTTGTCCAATCGTGCTCTAGCCTCTACATCTGATGCACTGTACCAAGAAAGTCTATCAAATTCCTTATATAAGAGGATCTAGGCCCAATCAAATTCATGTATTGAAATTATTTGTGGGAAAGAAACTAAACAAAATAATTCAGTCTTATTTTAGCAATTTTAAAAGAAATATATTGAATACTGAAGCAAATGATTGTAACCCATGTTCTTTATTACTTGGTAGAAGACAGTATACAAAGATATAAATTGAGAAAGATAATAACACTAATATATGGAGGAAAAAGAGAGGAAAGCAATGTTCATATAGTATTCATATTCCTGACTTAATATTTTATTAAGGTTCTATCACACATATGCCCATGCCAAAATAAGATGTATTTGAGGATATTCTCAGGAACTTGATTTCTTGTAAGGCAACTTCCCTTTATACAAACCCAGGTAGAGGCAAGAAGTCAACGCTTTGAAGGAATGGTGTCTTCTCTTCACAATTTAGAAATACTGAGTTTAAAAACATCAAATTGCAGGCAAATTCATCTAATGAGATTCTTAAACTTGGTGTTTGGTATACACACACACACACACACACACACACACACACACACACACACACACACACAAACCCTAAACACAAAACAATACAAACCAACAGAAACAAAACCCCAATTTTCTTGTAACACAGCTGCTGACCCACTTGGTGGGTTTCCACTACTCACAAACAGCATCAGCTGTCCCTTTAACACCTGTCTCAGGAAAGGCATGGCCACGGACAATCTTCAGGAAAGATATATGCCTCCACGCTGGCAATTGTTGGGGCTGCAAACTTCAGCAGAGAAACTTTGTCTATCGACTGTTGTTTATGACCTTCACAGAATACATACTCTATGAGTTATTACTAACATACAAGTCACTAAATAAGTTCATGGTATCTGTTTTATGTGGCTTACAAGTACAACAAGATTTTCTCAAAGCAAATCAGCCAGAAATGCACACGATTTATTCTGACATAAGTAGACCATGTAAATAAATGTATACAACGCAGTGCACACCACTTGTAATAACGTGACTAACGTCAGCAACCACGAACGACATTCTGTAGTTATAATTCTTTCATTAGGGTCTGTTGCCATACCCCATCATCATGGGTCCTGGCACGGAGTAAGCACTTAACAAATGTGTTGTAAATTAATAAAATCTATTAACAATCCTCACTCTGCTGGGTTTCTGTGTGACTTTTTCCAGGAGCTCAGCACTCCACATAGTCCACACAGCTTGAAAGGTGAAAATTTGCCCTCTCACAGAGAGTTCCAAATGGGGAGCCTGGAGATTACCTTCTTATTTTTAGATCCAAGTATTTGCATCTGCTTTTCTCTTCTATCCAAACATTTGCTGTTTCTAAGCATGAATTACTACATTATTAAGAACTTCATTCCTACATTGATGCTACATTGTTAGGAAAATAAAATATTGTGTATACATTTTAAATGTCCTAGAGTCAGGCTGCTAGTCATGACTTTGGACAATTTGTTTAATTTCTCTAAATTTCAGTTTCTCCAGGTGTTTAGCAGAATCAGTAGCAATACTTTATATAACTACTGGGAGGGTCATTTAGGAAATCGACTTGATGTATATGCTTCACACTAAGGTGTCAAAGTATTACTTGGAAAAATTGTTTTACTACTGTCACCTATAGTATGTTTAGGGGCATTTGGCTTTTTCTACTGTGTCTTTCTTTCTAAAATCCTCCTACTATCCAAGTAAGATCTAGAATGCCACACACACAGACCTATAGCTTGGAATGTGGATGGGGCTTGACAGAGTCAGGGAGACAAATGAGACAATATCATCCTACCTATCTCTTGAAGATTGTGTGTGTGTGAGTGTGTGTGTGTGTGTGTGTGTGTGTGTGTGTGTTCATAGGTTTGGAGAAGACACAGAGGCTATATACTACTCTGTTTTATTACCCTATGCTTAGAGACAGGGTCTCTCACTGAACCTGAAGAGTGTGTGTGTGTGTGTGTGTGTGTGTGTGTGTGTGTGTGTGTGAACCCTTCCATAGGCATATCCTGGACCCTCAGTATAATTAAGTAAGCCATGATACTTCTATTATTTACTTTATTTTACATGGCAATTCTTTTTTTTTTTAAGATATTTTCTTTATTTACATTTCAAATGCTATCCCGAAAGTTCCCTATACCCTCCCCCTGCCCTGCTCCCCTACCCACCCACTCCCAATTCTTGGCCCTGGCGTTCCCCTGTACTGGAGCATATAAAGTTTGCAAAACCAAGGGTCCTCTCTTCCCAATGATGGCCGACTAGGCCATCTTCTGCTTACATGGCAATTCTTACTTCAAAACTTTTCTTAGTGTTATGACTCAGTCAGTAAGCATATCTGATGCAGAAACATGAGGAAATTAGTTTGAGTTTGGAGCCCCAGAACCCAAGTAAGATCTAGAGTTCCATATATTCATAATCCTATAGCTTGTAATGGGAATGTAGATGGGGCTTGACAGAGTCAGAAAGACAAATGAGGCAGGTTCAGGGTTCAGTGAGAGACCCTGTCTCTAAGTGTAAGGTAAAGGAGCAGAGGAGCCCATACCCTCCTCTACACATCAAAGAGCACACACACAAACACACACTTTCACAAACACACACACAGCCACACAAACAGATACACACACAGATACACACACAGAGATACTATTTTTTTACTATTATTATTACATTTCTGCTGTTGTTGTTGTTCACTCTCCTCCTTCCAGTTTCTTCTGAAAATTGAGTTTATTATGAGCAGAGATACTGTCCATTATGGATATGGTTTAATCTCTGAGGTTAATGGCATAATGGTCCATACAAATGCTTCATTTAATTAATTTCATGAATTATTTTGAAGCAAAATCCTACTCATGTCTTATAGACATCTGGGAATATTCCCCCTAAAAAAGGCCAGGACCAGATGGGTTTAGTGCAGAGTTCTATCAGATCTTCAAAGAAGACCTAATTCCAACTCTCCTCAAACTATTCCACAAAAGAAGGTACTCTACCCAATTCGTTCTACGAAGCCACAATTACTCTGATACCTAAACCACACAAAGATCCAACAAGGAAAGAGAACTTTAGACCAATATCCCTTATGAATATTGATGCAAAAATACTCAATAAAATATTCACAAACCGAATCCAAGAACACACCAAAACGATCATCCATCATGACCAAGTATGCTTCATCCCAGGGATGCAGGGATAGTTTAATATAAGGAAATCCACCAACATAATCCACTGTATAAACAAACTCAAAGACAAAAATCACATGATCATGTTCTTAGATGCTGAGAAAGCACTTGACAAAATCCAGCACCCATTCATGATAAAAGTCATGGAAAAATCTGGGATTCAAGGCTCATACCTAAACATAATAAAAACAATATACAACAAACCAGTAGCCAACATCAAAGTAAATGGAGAGAAGCTGGAAGCAATCCCACTAAAATCAGGGACTAGACAGGCTGCCCACTTTCTCCCTACCTATTCAATATCGTACTTGAAGTCCTAGCCAGAGCAATTCGACAACGAATGGAGATCAAGGGGATACAAATTGGAAAGGAAGAAGTAAAAATATCACTATTTGCAGATGATATGATAGTATATATAAGTGATCCTAAAGATTCCAGCAGACAACTCCTAAACCTGATAAACAGCTTCACCTCAGTAGCTGGATATAAAATTAACTCAAACAAATCAGTGGCCTTTCTCTACACAAAAGATAAACAGGATGAGAAAGAAATTAGGGAAACAACACCCTTCACAATAGTCACAAATAATATAAAATACCTTGGTGTGACTTTAACAAAGGAAGTGAAAGATCTGTATGACAAGAACTTCAAGTCTCTGAAGAAAGAAATTGAAGAAGATCTCAGAAGATGGAAAGATCTCCCATGCTCATGGATTGGCAGGATTAATATAGTAAAAATGGCTATCTTGCCGAAATCAATCTACAGATTCAATGCAATCCCCATCAAAATTCCAACTCAATTCTTCACTGAGATAAAAAGGCAATTTGCAAATTAATCTGGAATAATAAAAAACCTAGGATAGCAAAAACTATCCTCAACAATAAAAGAACCTCTGGTGGAATCACCATGCCTGACCTCAAGCTGTACTACAGAGAAATTGTGATTAAAAACTGCATGGTACTGGTATAACAACAGACAGGTAGACCAATAGAATAGAATTGAAGACCCAGAAATGAAACCACACACCTTTGGTCACCTTATCTTTGACAAGGTAGCTAAAACTATCCAGGGGAAAAAGACAGCATTTTCAATAAATGGTGCTGGCAAAAGTGGTGGTCAACATGTAGAAGGATGTGAATTGATCCATTCCTATCTCCTTGTACAAAGCTCAAGTCTAAGTGGATCAAAGACCTCCACATTAAACCAGAGACACTGAAATTCATAGGGGAGAAAGTGGGGAAAACCCTTGAAGATATGGGCACAGGGGTAAAATTCCTAAACAGAACAACAATGGTCTTTGCTGTAAGTTCACAAATCGACAAGTGGGACCTTATAAAATTGTAAAGCTCCTGTAAAGCAGAAGATACTGTCAATAAGACAAAAAGGCCACCAACGGATTGGGAAAGAATTTTTACCAATCCTAAATCTGATAGGAGGCTAATATCCAATATTTATAAAGAGCTCAAGAAGCTGAACCCCAGAAATTCAAATAACCCCATTAAAAATTGGGTACAGAGCTAAACTAAGAATTCTCAACTGAAGAATGCCAAAGGGCTGAGAAGCACCTTAAAAAATGTTCGAAATCCTTAATCATGAGAGAAGTGCAAATCAAAACAACCCTGAGATTCCACCTCACACTAGTAAGAATGGCTAAGATCAAAAATTCAGGTGACAGCAGATGCTGGCAAGGATGTAGAGAAAGAGGAACACTCCTTCATTGCTGGTGGGATTGAAAGCTGGTACAACCACTCTGGAAATCAGTCTGGGGGTTTCTCAGAAAACTGGACATAGTACTACTGAAAGATCCAGCAATACCACTATTGGGCATATAGCCAGAAGATATTCCAACTGGTAACAAGGACACATGATCCACTATGTCCATAGCAGCCTTATTTATAATAGCCAGAAGTTGGAAAGAACCCAGATGTCCCTCAACAGAGGAATGGATACAGAAAATGTTGTATATTTACACAATGGAGTACTACTCAGCTATTAAAAACAATGAATTTATGAAATTCTTGAGCCAATGGATGTATCTGGAGGATATCATCCTGAGTGAGGTAACCCAATCACAAAAGAAGTCACTTTATATGCACTCACTGATAAGCGGATAATAGCCAAGAAACCTAGAATACCCAAGATACAATTTCCAAAACACAAGAAAATCAAGAAAGACCAACACATGGATACTTCATTCCTCTCTAGAATAGGGATTAAAATATACATGGAAGGAGGTGCAGAGACAAAGTTTCGAGCTAAAATGAAAGGATGGACCATCCAGAGAGAGCCCTACCAGGGTGGTCCATCACATAATCAGCCACCAAATGCAGACACTATTGCATATGCCAGCAGGATATTGCTGAAAGGACCCTGATATAGCTGTCTCCTGTGAGGCTTTGACAGTCCCTGACAAATACAGAAGTGGATGCTCACAATCATCTACAGGGCAAAACACAGGATCCCCAATGTAGGAGCTAGAGAGAGTACCAAGAGCTGTAGGAATCTGCAACCCTATGAATGGAACAACAATATGAACTAATCAGAACCCCCAGAGCTCATGTCTCTAGCTGCATATGTATTAGAAGATGGCCTAGTTGGCCAATAATTGGGGAAGAAAGGCCCTTGGTCTAACAATGTTTATATGCCCCAGTACAGGGGAATGCCAGGGCCAAGTAGTAGGAGTGGGTGGGTAGGGGAGCAGGGTTGGGGGAGGGTATAGGGGACTTATGGGATAACACTTGAAATGTAAATGAAGAAATTCTCTAATAATAAATAAATAAATAAGAAAAAACTAGAGACATTTACTAAATATTATAAATAATAAGATGATAACAGAATACTTGATACCAGGTTAGCTTATTTCACTAGTAACCCTATAATTTGTTACATGATAAATCCCTTAGTCAGAATCCAATGTAAATATATGATCACTTGTAAAGTTCTGCCTTTTAAAACAACAAATTAAAGCATTTACTTTACTAAGATTTTATTAGCATTGACAATTTATGAGAGATTGTGGAGAATCATTAAATGTTCTAAGAAGTTCTATAAGGGCCATTATCTGATAATACCACATTAAAATTTAAGTTTGTATACCTTTTCTCTACACTTTACTCAGAAGGAATCAGAAGAGTCACCATGTATTATTAAAACAGTTGATTCAAGATATTAAAGATATATTAAAGACAAAACAAAATTGCTTGTCAAATCCTGAAACTTTTCAATTGAAAAATTCTGAAATAACAACAGTAAAAATTATATTCCTTTGCTAGTACAAGACCACATTACTATTAATTCTGCAAAGAAAAGGAAATAGAGAAATAAATTACAAGCTAATAAAAACTGTATACAAACACTGACCTGATCTCACATTTTTAAATTAACTTTTAAAACCACACTTTAATGACTAATTTTATCATATAAGCATTTAGTAAAATTGGAGTTGTAAAGGAAAAAGCATGCAGATCAAATGAACATTTAAGATTCTACCTCACACTTTGGAGAACAAAACCCAGTGTACAATTAATGAAGATTTATATTGTTAATAGTTATGTGTTTTTAATCTTCCTTGTTACACTGTCTCTATATTCAAATTTGGAAATATGTTTTTTTTTTTATACTTTGTTTCATCTGAATGAGAGAGGAGAAATATCTTTTAAACGATGCCTACTGGATATTTTAATTGGTCTGACATATCTTCTTTGAGACCTTAAAGCAGGCTCATAAGAAATCTGCCTAGCAAACTACCCGAATATCCCTATTGAAAGTCTGCTGTCTTTAGAAGGGTGTTATCGCTAGCCCACCAGGCCTGATCAGATATTATATCTCCCTATGCAGTGGTCAGCACTTCGGAAAGCTGAACACAAATGAGCAAAGCCATTAGATTACAGTCAGTCTGAAAACCAGTCAGTCCATCCAGAAATCATCGAACTTTGATGAACTTCTAGGCGGACACACACAATGAACTCTCCTCTAAGAAACCCTCCAAGAAACATAAATAAAATGCATAGCAATCTACAAAAAATATTAGTTCATTTGGCTGTCACCATGTGTAATCATGCCTATCACATTAGCTATCTCATCCTTTATATTTCTTGAAATCTATTTGATGCATGAATATTTTAATAATTCTAAGTATTCCCATGCTGAAGCCTTCTTCTGAAAAAAATTCCTTCAGAGGATTATAGTTATAAACAGCCTTCAGAATTCCCTGTAGCTTCAGTGATAGACAGTTTAAGCTAGCTATACAGCATTTTATTGTGATGTTTGCACATTCCTGTAAACTGACTCTCTCCTCCTTTTGGAATATTGAACCCGAGTTCTCCCACAATACTACATACATTTTGTAATTATATTCAGTACCGAGAAGCAATTAAACCATGACATCAATGCATGGCGCACTCCATAGATATCATGACTTAATCCTTCTGGTTTGGGTCAGCCTCTGATTTTTCCATGTGCCCCATGGAGTACAGAATGAATAATGATTTTCTATAAGGAAATAGGACCTTCAGTCCTGTTTGCTTTTGCTATTCTTTCTCTCCCTAATTTTTTTGGAGATTTATTCCAATGGTTAAAAGTTAGCTAATATGGTATCAGATACACTATTTCCTTTCTGAAAACCCTACACTAAGTATATCTTAAGATTTCCTAGTTATACCAATATCTCAGTTGTTTATTCAACCATAAATGTACAAATTGGGAGCTTGAAAAATAGCTTGTTTGGTAAAGTGATGTCCATGCAAACATAAGGACCTGGGTTGGATTCATGGCAGCCACATTAAAATTCAGGGGGCTACAACATGTGCCAATAATCCCAGGAATGAGTAGATATATAGAAGAATCTTTGGAGTTTTCTGGGCAGCTGGTTCCAGTCCCAAAGGATGACCATATCTCAAAGCCTATGACAAATAGTAACTGAAGAGGAACCAAGTTCTATACATCCTATGTGCGCTTAACACTTGGCAAATAGAAGATGTCATGATGATTATATTGTTTGAACTCTCTCTCTCTCTCTCTCTCTCTCTCTCTCTCTCTCTGTGTGTGTGTGTGTGTGTGTGTGTGTGTGTGTGTGTGTGTGTGTGTAAAACCAGATAAATCAGAACACATATAGCAATTGTGTTTCCTATGAGATGAAAGGGGGTTAATTTATATAAAGACAGCAGATGGTTTGCCAAGATGTTAAGACGAAAGTCTGTGGTAAGCACAAATATTCCCACAAGAGTCAAGTGTGTAACCCCAACCTCACTCTTCTCCATTCCCTTAGGTTATCTTACCATAAACTCAAAATCCCTGCTTCTCTCAGACAAGAAATGATGAAAGTTTCAAACCATCTGACAGTTATACCTATGCGTACACTCACTGGGTTTTCATGAGAGATAGTTTGCTTTCTGTTGCTAAGCATAGACCAAAATAAATTTAGAGATAAGATTTATTTGGCTTATACTCTCTTGACATACTCCATCACTGAGGAAATTTATGGCAAGTATTCAAGAAGGAACTGGATCCCCAAACTAAAGCAGACACCATGGAAGAAACTGCTCTCTGGTATGCTTCTTGGTCATGCTCAAATAATTCTCTTCTATAGCCCAGACCCACCTGATTAGTGATGGGACTACCCACAGTAGCCTAGGCATTCCAATCAAAATGAGATCCAACAGACATGCCCTTTTTGCAATCTAATGGATGCTATTCCTCAATTGAGATTCTCTCCCCCAGGTAGGCTTGAGTCTGGTAAGTTCCTAAAGAATTGCTATCAACCCTGTAATAGTATTTAAAATTGTACTTGAAGGGGGGAGAAACTGACTTGCAGTCTTATACCTCTAACCTTTTCTAGCCTCATTGGCCTGCATAAAATTTTATATCCCTTCTGTTGAGTGATATATTATATCAAATTAAGAACAATAGGACTAGCTGAAAGAGAGAAAGATTTTAAAAATCTAGTGGTTCAAATAGTGCTTAAAATCTCAAAATCAGCAGTTAGCATATTTTAAAATACACAGAGGAAAAGACAATCTGAAACAAACCAGTAAAATATATTAATAATGCTGTAATGTCTATTCCTGGTTATCACCTTGAGTATATCTGCAATGAACTACAATCCAGAACTGGAGGGCACACCTGTGATCTAGATCTCGAGGCTGGAAAACACAAGTTTCTAACCTGGATCTTGGCATGGAGACTTTGAGGCAAAGTAGTCATTAAAAGCTTAGGCCCAGGCAAGGTAGTACATGCCTTTAATCACAGAAGACTGAGGCAAGAAGACCTCTGATTTCAAAGTCAGTCTTGGACAAAGCATGTCCCAGATCTGGGCTACACTTTTTGCTGGAGGCCTTCATAAGGACATTGAAAGACAGAAGGTAAACTGCTTACACTTAATTGACAGCACATCTGTTGGAACTTAAGTCTACAGAAGACCAATTCAACAATTAACCTCGGGGTACTGACCCCCTACTAGATTCTTGGACTTCCCATCCACACCTGACATTTTGTTGGGTTAGTTGGACTACAGACTACAAGTCATCACAATAAATCCCCTCAATATAGAGAGGCATTTTGTAAGTTCTGTGACTCTACAGAACCCTGACTAATACAAATGATTAAATTGAAAATGAGCAAGGAAATGGTAGATGGTAGATGATAGGAGTTAAGGGGAAGGGGGGGTGAAGCTGCTCAAAATAAATTGGATGAAATATCAAAGCATAGATAAAAAATTTTAAATATTTTGTCTTTTTATTTGCCCTCTTTTTTAGTGAACTTGATTTACCTTCATAATAAGAAAACAACTTCAAAGCATATTTTAAAACTTAATGAGGCAAAACAAAATGCATTAAATCTAGCTTTAAACTCCAGGCAAGGGCCTCATGTTACATCAGTGGATGATCATGGGAGATGCCAAGACTCATCGGTTGAGATCTGTTTGCTTCTTAATTGTGTTACAGACACACATGTGAAACTCACTTTAGTTCAACTTCAATTTGGGAACCTCTGGAACCTTATGAAACTGATCACGGCTCTAGATTTCAGGTGGTGAGCTACTAGCTATTAACTGTGGGCATATAGTCACATCTAAACTATATATTTTTGGTTATTGTATATCTACACTATGCTCATATTTTTCAAAGAATGTGTTAATTTAGTTAATTAATGTGTCATTATGACTATTGAATGTGATACTAAGTCTAGTCACATAAAATCAAAATGCTATTTATATGTAAGCTATTACAATATTTTGTTTAGTGCTGGTATTATTGTGTGCNTTAATGAAAGCCCTATGAGCCCTTTGCAATAAATGAGAATAATATGACGATCATTTTCTCTATGCATGTTGGAAAAGGAAATGAGAAATACAATTAAGAAGACCCACTATTAACCTATCCAAATCCACAGACCTAGATGTAATGCATAACCCACTGGGCAGAGAGAACTACATCTTAATATATTATGTTTGTTGTCAAGATAGAAGTGAAGACCATGACTGACCTACTATGATTATTTTTATATGCTAGGCCCATGGAGTGGCAGGATTAGAAGATGTGGTGTTGTTGGAGTAGGTGTGTCATTGTGGGTGTGAGTTTAAGACACTCACCCTAGCTGCCTAGAAGCCAGTCTTCCACTAGCCAACTTCAGATAAAGTTGTAGAACTCTCAGCTATGCCTGCACCATTCCTGCACCATGCCTGTTTTGACACTGCCATGTTCCTGCCTTGATGATATTGGACTGAACCTCTGAACCTGTAAGTCAGCCCCAATTAAATGTGATCCTTGATAATACTTGCCTTGGTCATGGTGCCTGTTTCCAGTAGTAAAACCCCAACTAAGACACCTACATTGAATCTTGGCTTGATCACCTATGTGTTGAGATGTCACCCAAGGTATACAATGTGGTTGTACTTTGGTCCTCTAATATATTAGGTGGAAAAAATGATAGATATCCCTTTACTATATTGTTATATATAATCATGGAAGCATTTTTTCTTATTATTATAAAATTTGATTGCTTTTACATGATAAATCATGTTATCAGTATATTGTAGGGCATTAATTATCGAATAGATTAATTGAAAACCACTTATTTCCTAAAAATGAACTAAGGAAGTTATCTCACAATTATATATCATAATACAATTATTATGATATATTAATATTGACAATTGAAAAATAAGATTTGTTAGCCCTTAAATAAAGAGCTCTTCAAGAGAAAATATGACCACACACAAAGGTCAGTCATTAGCTTTAAATTCTTATGAATAAAAGCATTTTTGATTATTTTTCTTTCATTTAAGCACATTACAAAGTAAAGCTGAAAGCTATATGGAATCATCAAATCCGTGGAAAGCTTCTGCAATTACTTTCCTCTGTTCTACATACACATCAGAAGCAATGTTATTATTTAACAGGAACCACCTTTTGCCTATAGATTATATTCCCACCTACCATGATTGTTACCTTGAAGGAATCAGGCTGACAATGAAATTCAGTAGAATCTCAAGAGTTCTAATTCTAGGTGTTTTTTTAAGGTACTGAAAGCAATTGACATTTGGCTTTGTTCTTTTCTATGCACCAGAGGCATGTAACATTCAAAAAAACTCTGGTGTGTAATTCCTACATTTACAACATTAATGTTATTGAAATTCTTCCTGGCTTATTTGTTATATGCCAAGCTCTCTCCTGGGATACATTTCTAAGGAATTCATAATGGAGGTGATAATTTCTGATGGGCAAGTTTTATAAAATTCTAGGTTTTGAAAATACTCCCCAAAGATGGTGTAAAGCCCTGGAGAAAGCATCCAAGTCATAGAGACGATTCGTAATTAGTATGAGGGAGATACAAAAATCATTGGAATATTAATTGTTTTGTGATAGAAATCAAAGAAAACAAGAAAGTCTGTGACTCAACTACTAATATAATTTTAATTTGAGTCAGTGCAGGTCTCAAAATACAAAGTATTTTTCAATAAACTTCCCCAAAATTTTGAGCTTTAGATATAATGGTACAATCTCATAAAAAGAAAACACAGTTATTTCCACACACAATATTTTGACAGAATTTGAAATACATAAGGAGAAGAATCAAGAATAAAGGTGTCACAGTAATTTTGTTTGTTTGTTTGTTTGTTTGTAATTTTCAAATGAAACAAGTTATCTTTACAGAAAGAAGTTCTGGTTCAGACATGTACTGAAACTTAAGGGTTCATGATACTAGTCAACAGAATGTTACAAAACAGAGAAAAATCCAAGTAAAAGTTTCCAGGAAAACATTGAGTTTACAGTCTTGGTAGGCTGCAATCAGTGTAGCTTTCAGACAAGAAAAAGTTATAAGTTAAAATTTTATTTATTTTTTCCAATTTTTATTAGATATTTTCTTAATTTACATTTCAAATGCTATCCCGAAAGCCCCCCTCCCCCCTCCCTGCTCCCCTGCCCACCCACTCCAACTTCTTAGCCCTGGTGTTCCCCTGTATTGGGGCATATAAAGTTTGCAGTACCAAGGGGCCTCTCCTCCCAATGATGGCTGACTAGGTCATCTTCTGCTACATATGGAGCTAGAGACACGAGTTCTGAGGGTTCTGGTTAGTTCATATTGTTGTTCCTCTTCTAGGGTTGCAGACCCCTTCAGCTCCTGGGGTTCTATCTCTAGCTTCTCCATTGTGGGCCCTATGTTCCATCTTATAGATGATTATGAGCATCCACTTCTGTACAAGACAGCTATATCAGGGTCCCTTAAGTAGGCACTAGCTGTCCTATGCAATAGTGTCTGAGTTTAATGAGTGAAATTTTAATAGAAAAAACTGCATTGCAACTAGAAGATACCCTAAAAGATCTTGGTGAGATAATGAAATAACAGGTCTCATATGTCAGTAAGTACTGAGTACATACCGCCTCATCTCAGCGGTGGAAACAAAGCTCCAAGGACCACTTTGTTCTTCAAAACAAGGTCAAAGTGGAAGCTTAAAGGTCTCATATTTGCTAATTTTTTTTTAGATGAATGTGCAAGACCTTAACTCCTATGACTTACTTTCCACTCAATTTTTCTAGTCACTTATAATTTCACATTAAACATTTTATTAAAAACCCAGGTGACAGCAGATGCTGGCAAGGATATAGCCAAAGAGGACACTCCTCCATTGTTGGTTGGGTTGCAAGCTGGTACAACCACTTTGGAAGTCAATCTGGTGGTTACTCAGAAAATTGGACATAGTACTACCTGAGGATCCAGCTATACCACTCCTGGGCATATACCCAGAAGATGCTCAAACATATAAAAAAGACACATGCTCCACTATATTCTTAGCAGCCTTATTTATAATAGCCAGAAGCTGGAAACAACCCAGATGTCTTTGGACAAAGGAATGGATACCGAAAATGTGGTACATTTACACAATGGAATATTACTCAGCTATTAAAAACAATGACTTGTTGAAATTCACAGGCAAATGGATGGAACTTGAAAATATAAACCTGAGTGAGGTAATCCAATCATAAAAGAACAAACATAGTATGTACTACTAAATGATAAGTGGATATTAGCCCAAAAGTTCATAATACCCAAGATTCAATTCACAGACTATATGAAGCCTAAGAAGAAGGAAGTCCAAGATGTGGATACTTCAATGTGGCCTAGTCGGTCATCATTGGGAAGAGAGGCCCCTTGGTACTGCAATCTTTATATGCCCCAATACAGGGGAACGCCAGGGCCAAGAAGTGGGAGTGGGTGGACAGTGGAGCAGGGAGGGGGGAGGTGGAGGGGACTTTCGGAATAGCATTTGAAATGTAAATTAAGAAAATATCTAATAAAAAATTGGGACAAAAAGAAGGGTAAACAAAATACTCACAGGAGGAAATATGGAGAAAAATTGTAGAACAGAAACAGAAGGAAAGGACATCCAGAGACTGCCCCACCTAGGGATCCACCCCATATATAGTCACCAAACCTGGACACTTTTTTGGATGCTGGGAAGTGCTTATGGCTGTCTCCTGAGATGTTGTACCAGAGCCTGACAAATACAGAGGCAGATGGTCACAGTCAACCATTGGACTGAGCATGGGAGCTGGAAGGAGGACTTGGAGAAAGAACTGAAAAAGCTGAGGGAGATTGTAGCCCCATGGAAAGAGCAACAGTATCAATAGGCCAGGATGCTGTAAGCTTCCAGGACTGGACCACCAACCAAGAATACACATGGAGGGACCCATGGCGCTGTCTGTGTATGTGTCAGAGGAAGGCCTTGTTGACATCAGTGGGAGGAGAGGCCCTTGAGCCTGAGCGTGTTCTATGCTCCAGTGTAAAGGAATTCCAGTGTGGGAAGATTTCAGATTCCAGATTGGGTGGTTGGGTGGGGTAGCACCCTCATAGAGGAAGGGCAGGGGAGATGGGATAGAGGGTTTCCAACTGGAAGACCTGGAAAGGGGAAAACATTTGAAATGTAAATTTTAAAAAAAATCCAATTAAAAAAAAAAGAAAAAAAAACATTTTATTAAGTTGTAGGCTTGGAGTTTAGCATCTTAGAAAATAAGTCTCTGCACTGGATAAAGGAGAGGGAGGGAGAGAGTAAAGTAACATACATAATTACATAATTTCACTTGCAACATTCATATGAATTTTCTCAGGGCTAAATGAATTAATGTGGTGGGCATGCATGGTGAAGACAATGTTGCTAGTTGTGCATGGGGCATATTGGGACATAGATGTTAGGTGGATGAAAACATGGGGTAAGTAAAGTTCTGATGTGTTTAGTAAGAATGTGAACACATTTAAAACCTTTGTAGAAATAGTCATCAGAGAGACATTATTACAGTCAGGAGAGGCACACACAAAGTAGAACAAAGGAAGTATTGAGAACACCACTTCAGGGCTTGGCTCCAAGAGATGCTGTCCTTGAAAGCAGGACTCTCCTCTCCATAGGTCTACTATCCATAGGCCAACTCCTTCACTCATTTAGTTTCCATGTCTTTTACAAGATGCCTTCTATCCTAAAACAGTGTAAATTTGAAGTCACAAAGTAAATTGTGGTAAATTGGCCTTACAACATCTAGCCTGCAAGAAAATTCCTGATACAACAATTTGTAGGGAAGGTAGTGATGTCTGTTCTGAGAATCCTCCTGCCTTGTGGATTCTACTTCTTTACATAAGTAGGAAATGCAGCATACATTTCAGGCTGTCAATGCATCTGTTAATATTTTGAAGAAAATAAAACTTCACTTTGATAATAGTGGGTTGTTTTACAGGTACTAGAAATGAATAGTTGGATTTTACTGACATCTCTAGCCTTTGGAGTTGATATATAAATGGTTTTATTTCCTTTTCCAATATATTTGGGATAGAATATAATTATATAATATAATTTTCCATCTGATGTGATGGAAAATTCATTAAAAGGTTGTTCAAGAAAAATATCCAGAATGCGAATATTTGTATAAAAAAATTGACTTTCAACCAAATAAACTTCTCTTTATATGAGTATCCAATAGTGGTTTAGAGTGTATGAAGAATGACTCCTAGAGTCATTCATCAATCAGTAGGCCTATAGTAGTCTGCACCAGATCCTCTGTGGATATGCTATGGCTATTATCTTGGTGTTTTTATGAGTCTCTTAACAATGAGAGCAGATAGATCTCTGATTCTATTTTCATCTCATTGGGTGTCCCCCTTTTTATATGAGGGCTTTTGACTTGTTTTATTGTATTTAGATTTGTCCTGTTTGGCAGTCATCTCTTAGAGGTCTGCTCTTTTCTGAAGGGACACATACAGAGAGTGGATCTGGGTGAGAGATATGTAGACAGGAGCTTGTTGGAGTGGAGTGAGGGGAAACTGTTGTCCGGATGAATCACTGAGTGAAGAATCTATTTTCAATAAAAAATTGGAAAATAAATGTACCACTGTATTATCTTACATAGCAAAAGTTGATTTTCCATTTATAATAGCTATAGTATATGAGAGGGAAAGTGCCATTTAAACTACTTACTTTAATCAACACGTTGGCACAAATTTACTTTGCTGCCCTTGGTAGCAAGATTGAAAAAATAGACTATTTCCAATCTCCATGTTACAGGCATAGAGAGGAAAGGAAGATTTCTCCAGGGACATAAAAATATGTTGTTCCTGCTTTCTTACAAACTCCAACGTAACGAAAACATTAGTTTTGGCTCTAGGGCAAAGTCAATTTAAAATTCTCCTATTTCAGAAGACAGCCATATATAGCTCTCTTTAATGTATTTTTTTAAGGATACACTAATTACATTTTTAAGACCCCCCCCACTTCCTTCCCTTGCCAGTATGGGATGGGGTGGGGCATACTTTTGCTTGCTTAGTTGTCATAATTATCTGAAGTAAAGCTGGGAAAGATTAGAAAGGTTAGCTACAGTTACTGTGATATCTACACTATGCCAATTCTGTTTTAAAGATAAGGCTGAGCATACAGAATTCCACCCCTAGAACAACCTGTGCATGCAGGTGAGAAGGGAGATATACCGTTGTGCTTCAAAGCCATTGTCTGATTAAGAACGGGTAATTATTTCCATTTTAAACTCTTAGGAACAAAATTTGCATAAATAGTTTTCACTGACTTCAAGATGCTATTATATTTTCTTTTTAAATTTTGGTTAGGAGAGAGAGAGGGAGAGAGAGAGAGAGAGAGAGAGAGAGAGAGGCCTAACTTAAGGAACATCAATGGGCTCCATTAAACTAATTAGCATCCAAACAAGGGAGGATAATATATTAAAGGAAAAGTGGAGGCTAAAGTCCTTAACCTATTTCTATTCCTAGTACTGAGCCATTATTCTCCTTTCTTATATCTGATGCAGAAATAATATAGTATTTTTCCTTTCTCTTTAAATTAATGGGCTGGTTTAGTCACAATTATTCTCACTGAAAACTTATGTTCCCTATAGCATCTTCATATAAATATTCAAAGGAATGTTCTATTTCTGCCTAGACTCACCCCAAATGTCCTCTAATGTGCCCAGTATGATGCGCAAGAGAATGGTCAACCAAATGAGTGATTGCAACACAGTATGTAAACAAAATGTGAGACTGACTAAGGCCATAAAAGGCAGGAAGAAGAAAACACTCACTCACTCGGCGTGAATAAGTGTAAAGAAAGGTGTTACAGGGGAACATAAGCCCCAGCAAATGCAAAGAATCTCTTAAGCATTTAGGTAACTAGGTCTTTAGTCCTTAAGAGTCATTAGAGCAGAGCTTTGGAGGGCCTCTGTTCTCAAGAGAGCTGGGTTTTGTTTATTCTGCTTATTGTAACCACAGGTACAGGAGAGGCATTTGCATTGCTAATCATCTTATTCCAGAATCTGCTGACATGTTAGTGCTATGCATAAGATGTGCGGGTGAGTCAATTTTTAATCACTATTTGTTTGTCTAGATTTGGTTACAGGGCCAAGGGACAAGTGCCTGATTGGTTAGTCTATTAGCAAATCAGCACTTTGTAAAGTGAAACTTCAATACAGAATGTTAGTGTACGGCTTTGTATTAATGGCATTAAGGAACAGAAATGAAATGTATAAAATATAATTTAAAAATATACTAATAAAAGGACATTCCATTGGGTGGTCATGGTACCTGGTGAGTACATAATTATTAAACAAGGAAAATTAAGTTAAGTTAAACACAGTAGGAATAATATGCATGAGAGTAAGACTGAATTGGTTTAAAAACCATCAAACTCTCTTTAAGGTTTTAGTCATAGAAAGGATAAATATCTAGTATATAATTATTGTTAACCACATTTAAATATTGCATAATACAGAATATATAAAAATCACATTTTATTCTATTAATATACATTTTTTTTTAGTTTAAGGTAAATTTAACTTAACTGAAAATTATAGGAAAGAATAAGATTAGACATTGCTTCACTGAAATATGTTTCTGGGTCAAGAGACAATTTTTTTTCAAAGGACTTTTCAATACACACACAAAAAAACACCAAAATCTTTAAATTAAGAAAATATATCATTTACTTTTGTATTTAAGATATCTAAGGTTTCTTGGTGGAAATTTTATTAAACTACTTTAAATTCATGATACCACAAAACAAAACAAAACAAAACAAAACAAAAAAACAAGTAATTTATACTAGAAAAATCTAGCCCTAGATAGGTCATTTTTCCAGAGTTCAACAATAGGAGTTTGAAAATTGAGAAACAAAATAGTATTCTTCTCAATTTGAACTGATCTGACCTGAATATAAGGTTAGTGAAGTTAGAAAGGCCCACAAAATTGTCCAAAATCCTACATAGTGGCCATAGCTACTCTCCTAGTCCCTTAAAAATACAATAATTCCTAACTAGTTTATCTTTCATAAATATAACTTTAGGAGTTGCTTGAGTGTGTGGAGGGATGCCCATTGAATGTCTTTGCTTCCTTAAGGTGCACTTGTTACGAAACCTGTGACCTTTTTTGGTTCAGGCTAGTTTATATAAACGGCTTGCTTTCCTGTGATATACATTCCTTAGCAATGTTTTTTGGTAGATAATCATTATCTAATAAAATCCGATGATAGCTATGTTTTTAAAGACAGAATCTATGAAATCCTCAGGGTCTAGGACTATGGGTTTAATGCTTTTTCTTTACATTGATAATTTTATTATCTTACACTTACAGGTAGAGATACAAGAGTATCTTTTTTTTTTTTTTAACAGTAGCAGTGAGTTTGAATTTAAAATACAGTTATTTATGGAGACAGATATTTCTACAATGAAACATCAAAGCATTAGGTGCATGAGTACATGACAGTTATGAAATGGTTTACTGTCATCTGCAGCTAGGTAACACTACCTAAAATTTCATTCACAGATAAGATTAAAGAAGTACATCCAAGATAACATCATTAGATAGATGCTATAAAATCGAATTGTGTTTTCCCATTAATGATTTGAGATAAGCATAGTGACCTTAGTAAGTTATGTATTTATGTATGTGTGTATATATTTATATTTATGTGTGTGTGTGTGTGTGTGTGTGTATTATAGAGACACAGAATAGGCGAACTTAGAGGAGACTTGTAAGTAGAATAAGCACAGCACTCAGAGGGTAGATCAAGGTGCATCCTTTGACATCATCTAATAAGCAAAACTTTTCTTCAGGATCGATCAGTGAAATGTTAACTCCCTAAGACAAGATAAAACCTGAAGCTCAGACAGTGATTAATAAGCTTTAACACCCCACTGTCAAAATACTCAAGCAACTTAGCATTTTAATGGCCAACTGCTATAAGCACCAAGCCTTCAAGTGTAAAGAAGTAAGCTTTGGTCTGAAGTTCTCTATCTTTGTTTTAGATAAAATGAAGAATCAAAAGTGCTTTCTACCCCTAAACCTCCTACTGCATCTGTCTCTGGAAGATTGGAAGTCCTGCCTATCCTTTCAAAAGTCATAGAACATGGAATATATGCTGTGGAAGAACATTACTCTCAAGCAAAATAAAACAACAACACACAAAACAGACAAGCAGGAGCCAAATGAATAAGAAGGATTCTAAAATTTTCTAAACAATTTTTAACATGCATGAAACCACGCCCCTGCTTGTCTCCCCTGCACCCCTGGGCTGCCTTTTCAGAGTGAAAGAACAGATTTCTGTGGCAACACTTGGCAGAACATGGCACACATAGGACTTTCAAGTATTAGCTAGGCTGTCATGCTATTCTGGTACTTGATGAAAATTCAGTCTGTCTCTGTAAAACTTTGACATTGATCATTTTAGTTATTTTTAGGTTGGTATATACATTTATATATTCATACATATATACATACATTTTATACATGCATACAAATGAAACACTTAGATGCAATTCACAAGTGTCAAGTGGTTACCTATGTTATACACTTTAATTTAGCCTTTTCCTTCAGATATTTTATAGCACCCATTGGCTCAGTGCCTGGAAAATACAAGGTGTTCAATTGCAAGTTCCTGTCCATTTTCCTGAACTCACAAGGCACTCCATTATATTACTAGAATGTTCTGTTAGCCAAATTCTTATTTAAAGCCAAATTTTGCCTCTTTCAAACTTCTGCCTAATTATAAACCTCTGTGACAACAGGAGACCATACCACTCCCTTTTCTATGAAACTCTTTCAAATATGTGCAAACACGAAGGATGCTTCCCTTCCCCTCTATCCGGAACAACACACCCACTCTTTCAACTGTTATTTTGAGGCATGATTTCTGGAAATATGGTGTCCCAGTTGCTTATTATAGACACATTCTGGTCAGTCATTCGACCCTTAAATCTTATGTCTTTATCTGAGGACAATTGTCACAGTGTAGTACAAGAAGAGATGCTAATCCTGGTGCTAACTCATCATGGGCCACTGAGATGGACCCTCCTTTTTAGCACAGTTTAGTCTGTCACTGTATGTGAATTTTTCATATGCACATGCTGTAGAGTGGGAGACTTTTGTGATCAAATAATTCAGTATTAGCAAACAATGACAAGTATTTTTATTTGGTAACAAATCCTTAAGATTTTCTTTTTGGTAAGCTACAAAAATAAGCACGGATTCAACACCAGGGTACAGAGGGAAAATCATGAACTTAATTATGTGTACTGCTGAACATTTTATGAATTCTCCAGTATGAGTCTTCAGAAAGTCCTGATTTTCAGTTCTGCCAGCTATAGAAGAATGACCCCCAAGAAAGCCAGTTAACCTTTTAGCATCCTACAACCCTATCAGCAAAATGCAATCAGTCCATTGCTTTACAGCATGGAGAGACTCTCTCAATTAAAAAGACAAATTATACCTAAAGATATAAGACACTATGGCAAAAGGTGCCTTATAAATCTTGAATGGAGTCAGAGGTTGACAAGGTAAAGCTTTCCTATTCAAAAGATAAAAAAGATCCAAGCTATTTGGAAAACACTCTGGAGCCATTTAGCACATACTTTGGTTATTAGCATATTCCCTGCATGTTGGCTTCCTCTCTGCTCAGCACACCCACCATGCCCCAGTATACCTGCTGCTTACTCTTTTTCTTCCAAGCCTTGAGTCTTCTGAGGGAGTTAGCTTCTCTCTGCTACCACTTTCCTTTCCATGGGCGCTGCTTGCCTGTTAACCCCTGCCTTCTTAATTCTTAGGAAAAAAATGGATAACTGCCTCACAACTAGTGAGTCTTTTCCCACAGCCTATAACATAGAGAGTTTAAACAGTCACTATTGCTACTGCTGTCTCACTAATATAGAATTGGAATAGAGGACAAACCTCCAAACTTACTCACAATGCCTTGACACACACAAAGTCCTTTAACTGAGAGGCAGGACATTCAGTTGGAATGTCTCAGGTGACACCTGACTTTATATTTTAACACCAGAATGCCTCTCTAAATAAATCCCTGCATATGAAAATGAAGCTCCTTCTCTTGATTCTGATGGGATGCAATTACATTCTGCAAACAAAAGGGTAAGCCAAATTCTTTAGTCAACTACAAGTCTTGGAAAGACAACTATGTTTTTGACCTCAAAAGGCTTAAGTGTCCCTTTTCATTTGGAAGCTTAACTTATTGTTTGCTGCATCTAATAAGGAACATTAAAGCAATTCAGTAACCATTTAGTCCATTCTAATATTGTTATGTTTAAAACACCTTACTGCTATTTCCATTCTCTGGCAACCTCTGCCTGATTTGTGATTGCACCAGCAGAATGTACTCTATGTAGGGTACAAAGCATACTTCCCAAGTAGAAGCATCCTGAAGTTACACACATTCAAGAAAGCAGCTACTACATATCTTTGACAAAAAATAATTGTCCCTTCTTAATCTGTCAAAACGTTGATACTGAATATTATACAAATTTAAATTAGGATGCTTTTATTGGAATCTCTCAAAACCTATGGGCATATCAGGCTGTCTTTTTGTCACTGATGGCATACCTCCAAAAAGGATTGCCCAGATTCTTCCTCTCTCTGCCTAGCCATAGGTAAAGTG
This sequence comes from Mus minutoides, assembly GCA_902729485.2. Taxonomy (NCBI): domain Eukaryota; kingdom Metazoa; phylum Chordata; class Mammalia; order Rodentia; family Muridae; genus Mus; species Mus minutoides. The sequence goes on from LR749588.1 coordinate 2,003,138, forward strand.
ATGGGACAGCAAATGTGAGACTAATATTCTCAAAACAGAAAATAAACTTCTTCATAAACATTTTTTATTATAATGGAAGATGACAAACATGGTACATCCACAATCTGCATTTTCAGTTTGAAATTATGAGCTTTTGAGTCCTCCTTACAATTATTAATGAAGGTATCCTTTGATGTTTACCATAACTTCAGTACTAACACTGAGATAAGCTAAGTAAATACAAAATGGCAACAACAACAACAGCAACAAAAACAAACAGAAAAATTGCAAGCTTCTACAGGCTGATCTAATACCACCCCAAAATGACTAGGACCAACATAGCTGAGCAGGAAAAAAAAAATTAATGTCCTTTGCTACACTATAATGATGGTCTTAAATCATTAATCATGCAAAATTACCTTCTCCTATCATTCATGTGACTCCTGTCACATCAGACAACCCAAGGACATAAATGTGACTAAGCTGTCCTCTGGAAGAAATATCAATAAATTTCTTGTTTCTCTTGACTTATTTCCATCTTAATTCATGAAAAATAATGTTCTCTATTAAAGTCTTCACATACAAACACAACACAACACAACACACACACACACACACACACACACACACACACACACACAGTAGTTCCTGTGTCCCCAGTCTTCCAACATTGAAACCACCATTAGACTACCCAACCTGCATCATGTACACCAATCTAGTAAATTCCCTTGGTGATTTATGTTCATTCTATTGGTTATGTTCCTGGAGAGAAACCTCCCTTGTAGCTGAGACTCTGATATTCATCGAGAAGTAATCTGAGAAGGATTGTGGAAGGTCATGAGGGCTAAATAAACATAGACCATAAACTATACCACCTATGCATTAGGTCTTTATACCTGTGTGTATATATCCCTGTTATACTCTCCAAAGTTTTACTGCAAGTACCATGATGTTTCAGACTAATAAAATCATTTCATGAAATAGAAGATTAAGATTCAATGAGACACTATGGAGAATGTAGAGAGCCACGCCCGAGCTGGTTCTGCTGCCATTCCAAGGTGGCGCCGATATCCTGTCACCACCCCCAGCCTGGGACAAGCAAACAAGTTCAGTGCGCATGCGCTCCTTACAAAGCCACGTAAGTCACCGCCCATCCCGGGCTGTAACTTGATGTAATGGGCAGTCAGCCAATCCAGACGACCCACGTCTCACTGAGGTGTATTTAAGTGGGACCCATCTTGAGCTCGCCCTCTTCCTCGGCATGATGTAATAAAAGATGCTTGCAGAAGGATTCTGGTGTCCATGTCTGTTCTTGCCAGCGAGGCGGTAGCGTGGGCATTTACAGGAGAACACAAGTTTAAAAAGTAAATAGTAAAAGAATTGTTGAATTCTTTTTCTGACTAAAACATGCTTTATATAAGAGAACTCATTCTTAGGTTATAAAATTTACTTATGTGTTAATCTGACAAATACTTATAGAGATGACACTATATGATAGGACATTGGGTAGATGTTAAAATTCTGTCTGGAATAGATAATTAAACCTGGCATTAATTATTTAGGAACCTACACAGAAATGAAGCACATATTTAAATAATTGCTATACTGGAAATCCTAAAAGCAACAAAAACTAATGTGAATATCCTTCATGAATGAAACTCATTAAGATAAGATTAGATAGGTTTCCCTACAAAAACATATTTATAATGGAGTCCTAAAAAACGATCAGAATTTTTTATCTCTCTCTCTCTCTCTCTCTCTCTGTGTGTGTGTGTGTGTGTGTGTGTGTGTGTGTGTGTGTGTGTGTGTGTGTACCAGTGTGTTATAGAGGAGGGTGGAGAAAAATATAAGTTATGGGAGCTGACTTCAGAAATATAGCTATCTACAATATGAAGGTTTCTGTGATGTAATTTAAGATAGAAGGACAATAAGGCTCATGGGTAAAGTCCTTACTATAGAGGAACTATGGTATTTTTTTTTCTAAAAGTTTCCCACTTAATCTAAAGAACAATTTTAAGAAGGAGAGAATGTAAGTTTCTTCAGCAACAGGTCCTTACCATCAGTACATGGAAAGCAATCAACACCTTTGGTATTAGCCTGAAATATTTGAGCGTTTGCTCCCAAATACCCCTGTGGCCAACAATAGAACAACAATTAACTTGAACTTGTGCACTGGCTATTTCACTTCGTGGCATATTATGTCTAACTGAGGAATTTTTTCTCATTATTTTGTAACTCCATTGTTATTATATGTATGCATCTACTTTAGGCAACTTCTACAATAGCAGATTTCCAAATATCTCCTGCAATGGCTCTAAGTCATAGGTGTGTCTCCCACCCTTGCCCCTCTCTATTTAGACCTCCTGTTCCAATCTTCCCTTTGTATCTCCATAACCTTATATTCTACTTCCCCATCCTAGGTGTCATTCTCCTCCTCCTCAGTCCCTTCTTGTGTACCTAACCCTGGTTTCATATTTTAGAAGCATATTTGCTAGTGCATCCGATTACAATCCTTTCATTACCTCTTTTCATGTTGCAGCATCATTGATTTTTTTTTCTTTAAGAATGTTTCCCAGTGTTTCCATAAATTATTTCTATCATATTCTTGAACCAACCTCCACATACTCTCTAGGACCTATGCACATTTTTAACTATTGGCTGTCTGTTAATGAACAACAACCAAGTATGTGTCTTGCTGTTTAATCTCCCTGAAAACACAATAGCAGGACCACTCCAAAACTGAAATATGGAAAAAGTATTATAAAATGTTTTGTCCTGCCTTCTGTGGTTATTACCACAGCTGCAGGCTACAGCATCCAACGGGAAAAGAAAGAACTAGCTGAGCAGAAATATGTAGGTTATCTCTGCAGAAGTACTGCCGGACACCAGGAGCCACAACAGGCATGGGGATCCCTGTGAGTGTGAGTGTGAGTAAGCATGCATGTGAGTGTGCGTGTGCATGTGTATGTGGTGCATGTTTGTGTATAAGGGAGAGAAAAAGTGAAAGAGGGAAGTCTTTTTTTCACCCTCTCTCCCTCTATGTATCTCAAACCATCTATTCTTCTAAATAAATATAACTTTGACTTGTTTTAAATTACTTTGGTCAACATTCAACAATGTATTTTGATTTTCAGGTAGAGTTATATAAAACAGATACCATTAGACAAGGCCTATATTTACCAAAACAAATACCTTAATTTTTACAGCTTTCATTACATACTTTAATATATTATTTTATAGTGAATGGGTTCAAATTAGAGATCAAGAGAAATAATTATAGTGTTTCTAAATGCAAGAATTTTAACATTTTATTTTTAAACTCCTGACCTTTAAATTATGCTCTATGTGACCAAAGGGAGACCTTTAAAATTGACTTAGTTTCATGCAAAATTATCATTCAATCCATTTCTTTGAAAGGCAATAAGGTGTTCTACTTTGGATTAAAACTAACAAAACGTACAGAGTTCTAAATTTCTAAAGGGTTTTATATGATTGTTCTCTAATGTTTGGCTTCCAGAATTAAAAAGCCCACTGCAAGATCATTGTTTTATTTTAAAACCTTACATGTAACAATAATTAAAGAAAAGAAGCCAGGAACTAAGCAAGTGTTGGGTACATGTGCAGTCTGGAAGACAAACAAAAAAGGGGAGGGGAAATGATACAATTATAATTCCAAAAAAAAAAAAAAAAAGAAAGAAAGAAAGAAAGAAAATCTTGCTATATACAAATAATAATTGAAGAAGTATTCTACTGTCCAGAGCAAAGAATTATAAGGTGAAATTGAATTGCTATCCAAATTGTTCTTGTTTTAAGGCTAAACTAAGCCTAAGCGTTCACCATAATCATACTGGAGCACAGTTGATAGGCACTATTCCTCAAAGCTTAAAGCTTTAAAAATATTCTTTACATACCCTCAGAATCCTAATAAATCCATTCTTTATATCTATTTCAACCAAAGACACATATTCTGGAGAGTCTGTTATAATTTATGGAATTAAAGACATTTTAGATGAACTTTCTTCTTAACTCCCTTTACTGGTAATAATGCTATGTCATTAATAGTAATTCTATCAATAATAGTATTCATTTACAATCAATAGTGCTGTGGAGATAGGCTCAATGGGTAAGGGTTCTTACATGGCAAGCATGGCATGAGGATGTTGGTTAAAATCAGGAAGTCAATCTGGTGGTTACTCAGAAAATTGGAAATGTTATACCTGAAGACACAGCTATATTTCTCCTGGGCATATAAACAAAAGATGCTTCACCACATCACAAGGACACATGTACCACTGTTTTCATAGCAGCTTTATTCATAGTAGCTAAAAACTGGAAACAACCTAGAGGTCCCTCGACCAAGCAATGAATACAGAAAACGTGCTTAATTTGCACAATGGAATTCTATTCAGTTATTAAAAACAAGGACATAATGAATTTTGCAGGCAAATGGATGGAACTACAAAATATATCATCCTGAGTGAGGTAACCCAGATTCAAAAGAATATACAATGTATATTTTTACTGATAAGTGGTTATTAGCCACAAAGTACAGAATACCTATGCTACACTTCACAGACTCAAAGAAGTTAAACAAGAAGGAAAGCCAAGCAGGCATGCTTGAATCACACTTAAAAAGAAGACCACAGTAGTCATAAGAGACAGAGGGAAAGGGGAGAATGGGTGGGGCAGGAGGTAGGGGAATGGGGCAGTAGGGAAGGGGATGCAGTTTCAGCTGTGGAGAAAGTCAGGAGAGAATTTCAGAGAGCCAAGGGAATGAATGGAAATCTGAAGCTGCCAGGAATAGGGGTTGAGGAAATCCCAAGGAAGTCCCAGAGACTTGGGATGGAGGAGGTTCCCAGGAGTCAATGAGAATGACCATAGCCAAGATGCTTAACAGTGAAGACATGGAACCTGAAGAGGACACCTCTTATAACCAGGCAGGACCCCCAGTGGATGGATAAGGACACCAACACACCCACAAAATTTGTGGCCCAAAATTTTTCCTGTCTACAAGAAATGAAGGTACAAAAATGGAGAAGAAACTGGAATGGTCATGCAATAACAAACAGGTCGCAGCATGAAACCCATCCCATGGGCAAGCAGCAATCCCTGACACTATTTTTTTTTCAATTTTTTTTTATTAGATCTTTTCTTAATTTACATTTCAATTGCTATCCCGAAAGTCCCCTATCCCCTCCCCCCTCCCTTCTTCCCTGCCCACCCACTCCCACTTCTTGGCCCTGGCGTTCCCCTGTATTGGGGGCATATAAAGATTGCATTACCAAGGGGCTTCTCCTCCCAATGATGGCTGACTAAGCCATCTTCTGCTATACATGGAGCTAGAGACATGAGTTCTGGGGCTTCTGGTTAGTTCATATTGTTGTTCCTCTTTAGGGTTGCAGACCCCTTCAGCTCCTGGGGTTCTATCTCTAGCTTCTCCAATGTGGGTCCCGTGCTACCTCTCATGGATGACTGTGAGCATCCACTTCTGTGGGAGTCAGCTATATCAGGGTCCCTTCAGTAAACACTTGCTGTCCTATGCAATAGTGTCTGAGTTTAGTCACTGATTATGGGATGGATCCCCGGTTGGTTAGTCTCTGTATGGTCCATCCTTTCATCTTAGCTCTAAACTTTGTCTCTGTTACTCCTTTCATGGGTATTTTGTTTCCTATTCTAAGGAGGAATGAAGTATCCACACTCTGATCTTCCTTCTTGATTTTCTTGTGTTTTGCAGATTGTATCTTGGGTATTCTAAGTTTCTGGGCTAATATCCATTTATCCCTGAGTGCATATCCAATGACTTCTTTTGTGATTGGGTTACCTCACTAAGAATTATGTCCTCCAGATTCATTCATTTGCCCAAGAATTTCATAAATTCATTTTTTAAATAGCAGAATAGTATTCCATTGTATAAATGTACCACATTTTCTGTATCCATTTTGCTTTTAGATAGGAGCCTAGCAATACTATCCTCTGAGAGGCTCTGTCCAGCAGCTGACTGAAACAGATGCAGATATACACAGCCAAACATTGGATGGAAGTCTGATACTCTTATGGAAGAGTTTGGTGAAGGATTAAAATGTCTGAATGGGATGGGAACCCAACAGAAAGACCGACAAAGTCAAGTATTCTGAACCCCTGGGAGCTCTGAGAGACTGAGCCATCAACTGAAGAACATACAGAGACTGGAAAGAGGCCCCCAGCACATATGTAGCAGACATGCAGTTCAGTCTCCATGTGTCCCCCAACAACTAGAGATGGATGTTGCCCATAAATGTTGTATCCATTTCCCAACAGAATTGCCTTGTCTAACCTCAGTGGGAGAGGATGAGGCTAAAATGGCAGAGACTTGATGGGCTAGGTCAGGTGAATGCTCAGAGCGGCTCCACCCTCTCAGAGGAGAGGAGAAGGGCATGGGGGAGGAATTCTGTCAGGAGGGACCAGGAGTGGGCAGCATTAGGGATGTAAATAAATAAATAAATAAATAAATAAATAAATAAATAAATTTAAATTAAAAAACAAAAAAAAAACAAAAAACAAGCACTAATGTAAAAGGCTCATTATGGTTTAAGGGCTTGTAACCCTAGAGCCATGTGGATACAGAAAGCATACTTTCCAAGGTCCCCTAAGCAAAAGAACAAGGTTCCAGTTCAAGTTACAAGACAAAAGGCAAAGGATGAGAGAAGTCTCCCAATATCCTGCTATGGCCTCTCAACACTCATAATGGTGTACATATGTATACTATCCATACACTCACATGTAGGCACTGCACATACACACACACACACACACACACACACACACACACACACACACATGTATACACACAACCACAGAAAATAAGTAAATTAAATTTTATGCACATTGTATAGAGTTAATATTTTACATTAAATAATTCTTGATTATATAAATGGTTGGCAATTCGTATTTACTTAAATAAATATAAATGCTTATTTGTTTGCATTTGTGCAGTTCTGTATTAGAATATATTTGGGTTGAAATTCTTCATTAATTTCTAACTTTCATTTTCTATTCCAATAATATGTAAGATATTTATTTATTTTTAAATATTAATTCTAAACATTGGCTTCATTTTATCATTAATTTGTTTGTGTGTTATATATAATTTTTGCACAGGTATATGATAACAGACATACATGAAAAGGCCAAAGGAAGCAATGAGGTATCCTTATAAATTAATTTCTGTCCTATTTCCTTGAGGTGTGTGTGTGGGTTTCTTAGACAGACAGATATATATATATATATATATATATATATATATATATATATATATATATATATATATATAT
>LR749588.1:2130029-2161519 GCA_902729485.2 Mus minutoides
CCTCCCACGTAATGGCCCTGGCATTCCCCTGTTCTGGGGCATATAGAGTCTGTATGACCAAGGGGCCTCTCCTCCCAATGATGGCCAACTAGGCCATCTTCTTCCATATATGCAGCTAGAGACATGAGCGCAGGGGGAACTAGTTAGTTCATGTTATTCTTCCACCTAGAGGGTTGAAGACCCCTTCTGCTCCTTGGGTGCTTTCTCTAGCTCCTACCTTGGTAGTCCTGTGTTCCAACTAATAGCTGACTGTGAGTATCCACTTCTGTGTTTACCAGGCACTGGTATAGCCTCCCACAAGACAGCTATATCAGGTCCCTTTCAGCATTATCTTGCTGGCATATGCTATAGTGTTTATTTTGGTGGCTGATTGTGGGAGGGATCCCTGGCAGCCGCCGTCACTGGTTGGTCCATCCTTTTGATTCAGCTTCACACGTGATCTCTGTAACTCCTTCAGTGTGTGCTTTGTTCTTAATTCTAGGAAGGGGCGAAGAGACCACATTTTGAACTTCATTCTTCTTGAGATTCATGTGTTTAGTAAGTTGTATCTTGGGTAGTCTAGGCTTCTGGGCTAGTATCCACATATCAGTGAGTTCATGTTATGTGAGTAAAATGATTTTTTTAATTGAGAAAATAATGCTATGAATTCAACACTTAAATTTTGAAAAGTTTTGCTTCATTTTTCTCTCACATTTCCTTTGCATATAGAATAAGCAACCTCAATTTTCAAACTTCCTTGTAAGACAATAATATTTTGCAAACCACACAGTGAAATAGCTTCTTCATTCAGCCCCAAGATTTTCTTCTTTGCTTTTGTCATTCAGAATGCTTTTGAACACATGCATTTTGCCTCAAGTAAAAGACAGCATCATATCCTTAAGATTTACTACACCTTGTTATTTGTGTGGCCATGGACAATGGCTTTATAGGCTGTGAAGTAGATTTACAATAATACTATACTTTTCTCAGGAGTTTATATTGAAATGAAAAGCAACATGGCCCATTGGGCATATTATATAAGGAGCCCATATTATTTTCAACATTACAATAGGCCAAATATCTATGTTTATGTAATTAGTAGGTACTCACTTCCCAGTGTCAAAAAATATTAAAAGAGAACAAGAAAAGCAAAAATGGGCTGACTTGGGAAGAGGAGAGATGTTCAGGACAGGAATTTCACTTTCAATTTTAGATCTGTTTTTGGTTATTCAGATTCTAGTCAAAATTATAAGTATATTCATTATTTACGCATACATCTCATCATTTCTCACAAAGCATATTGTAGACAAATAGGGGATGCAAGTTAGCGTCAGGTTGATTGATTGCCCTTGACGTACATTCTATTGCCAAGGGACTGATAAATATCTGCTAAGCATAGTGAATGGTAGAATTTAAAACATTAGTGTTTGTGCATTTCCCCAATATTCTTAAAGGTCACAAAGCTCCTCACTAACGACTTCTCACATGCTTTCAATCTTTTAATTCTAAAATGATTGCATTGCTTACTTAATTGGAAAATGTTTACTTAATATTATGAAAAAAGGAGAAAAAAACAAGTTGATATTAAGAAATGTCAATATTTAGCTGGGTTCTAAATGAACAATCTTGAACATGGGTCAATCATGAACATCTCAAACCATATCTACATGTCTCTGTGTCTTTAATCATGCAAATACAAGACTATCACATTTCCATAGTTAATTTTATATGTTGTTTAAAAGTGGTCATCACTAGTATGTTAGGTTGAAACATGACATTTTGCTTGCAAAATGTTGGTTTGAACATTCTCTGGATGATTTTTGCTCTGACTGACCACAAGATAGTCAAATACTTTGGGTCTGGACATCTTGAGCTAATAACTAAGACCTCTTACAATGATATGAATATTTTTCTCTTACTCTATGTTTTGTATTAAACAATTTGGCCTGGTTTATATCAGTATTTTGGGGTGGGGTTAAAATGAGGGAACACTAGGGAACTGAGGCAGGAGTGAGTAGATGAGTGCAGAAGCACCCTCATAGATGCAGGGGGAGGGAAGAATAGATAGGGATCTTGTGGAGGGGAAACTGAGAAAGGGATAACATTTGAAATGCAAATAAATAAAATAACCAATAAAAAATGAAAGAAAAAATTTAGGTATTATAGAATATATACCAAAATTTCAAGCATAAATGTTTCAAAACTTAAATACTAGAAATTGACATTGGAGGGAAGTGGGAATGTCTGTGTATTTTTACACGTGGATTTATAGTTAGAAGATGGTATTGGGGAGATTTGATAGAACAGATGGGTACAAAATAAGCATAGTCAACCAGGATCTAGACATAAGATAAGGTCTTTGATTACAAAGCCATGACTGGCCTGAGTCTTGCTATGTAGACCAAGTTGGTCTTAAACTCTGAGTTCTGCCAGACTCCACTTCCCAAGTGTTGAGGTTAAAGATGTTTGCTACCATACTCAGCTTCTAATTTTTTAAATCTAAACTACATAGAACTCACCTATCCCCAAAATAAAATGTACCCAATATTAATCCAATGAGTCTCATAAGAATATACACTAGTAAATAAAGAATTTCATATTTTTACAAAGATATATTATAAAGATATATTACAAAGATATATATTATATTTATATCTTATATATAATCTCATGGTAAATCATAAAACTGTGAGCATGATATATTTTTTTTGTCTTGTGTTCCATAACTCCTGTGAGATCTAAAGGCTTAGACACTCAACATATAACCAGTCAGTGTTCATTCCAGGGCTAAATGCATTCTCCAAAATCTTTATGAAAATAATATTAGAAAATAAATAAAATATATATCATCGGGAACAAGTCATAGATATATTCAAATACTCATTTCCTTCAACAACTCTCTTAACATCTCTGAGTTTTAATTTCTTCATTTGTCAATAAGATAATAAATGCCAACAACAAAAAAAAAAACAAAAAACAAAACAAAACAAAACCAAAAACAAAAGCTGATCGGTGGTGGCGCATGCCTTTAATTCCAGCACTTGGGAAGCAGAGGCAGGCAGATTTTTGAGTTCGAGGCTGGTATACAAAGTGAGTGCAAGGACAGCCAGGGCGACACAGAGAAACCCTGTCTAGAAAAAAAATGATAATAAATGCTCTAGTTTATGTGAAGATTTATGTTAAATGTTTTGCGACTAAATCATTAGCTAGCAATCAACATAGTAATTTTAACTCAAGTCAGGTTCTAAAGATACTTGTAAAGCAATTCCTATCAACTTCTTCCTCACTCCTCAGATTTTCTATTACAGAACCTCTCCTCCTTGGTGAATTTCAATCCATTCAAAGCATTTCCTTGTGAAGAGGCTGGCTTTTAATGGTAATCTTAGGTTTGTGTTAACTTGAAAGTACAATTGAGCTTTATCAGGTGGGAGGTTTTTGTAATGGTAATATGCTACATTCCTTCAGACATGGAAAGGTATGAAATAGAAAATTATGATAATATATGAACACAAATCTAGTGAAAGAAGAAAATGTTTTTATCTGCCATGAGTTAATCCTATGGGATTGAATAGCAAGCTCTTCAGAGGAGAGAAATCTAGTTAAATAGAAAATATTGTTATAAATTAAGAGGTGAAATAATACACAAATATGTGAAATGGAGAACTACTGAGATATCCTGAATAGAAAATATGAAATTTTATGTAATAATGTGTTTCTTATTAGTGCTGTAGCCATGATCAGACAACTTAATTGCTCGAAATTACTCATTATGAAATTTTAAATTTTAAAGAACAAAGGTAAGGTTAAAAACCAGGCCCGCATGATGTTTGCTTTGATGAGGTTGAAGACATGCACACCCAAATATAGGAACCAGTATAAGCAGACACTCCTGTCTAGCTTTGCATGGTCCTGTTTCTTTGAACAAAGGCCTGGGATACTCAGTGGTGACATGCTTTCCCTAAACCTGATGAGAGAAGAAACACTAATTTTTTTAGATATAGAAACAGAGACCACCTTGACAGACATCAGATGATTATTTTATACCCATCTGTCTTATCATGCTTCTCTAACACTTCCCTCTTACTGTCAAGCCCAAATACCCCTCAATCTTCATTTCTTATCTCTTCTGTGTTCGATTAAAATTTTGTTAAATAAGTCAAGTATTTTTTGTTGTTGTTGTTGTTTGTTTGTTTGTTTCTGCTAATCTGTCTTGAGTACAGCATCGTAAGATCTTATGCCATGAACATAGCATGGATATAAGAAGAAACTACCTCCTCATCTAAACTTTAAAATTACTAAACTCCATCAAGTAACCTGGCAATGAAAACTGAATGCCTCCTAAAAGCCATATAGAAAAGTAAAGGCCTACTTCTAGAAAAACACTAGATCCTAAAATTATAGCCAAGAAATTAACAAAATTAAAATATTCCTAAAATGGGAGAAAGCATCCTTAGGTTTAATAACCATGTGAAAAAAGAGTCATATGTTTGAAGAAAATAGAAATATGCATCTTTATTTTCACCTATGACATTATAGCATCTAAAACATATTATTTAATCTTTGAGGCTTTCATATGTGCCTATGATACATTTTTAATATTTTTAGAAAATTTCTATATATATTACATTACAAAATAGCATTTCTCCAATTTTGAATTAGCCTTAAATGAATTCAACATTTTTCAAATAATCATTTTATTTGAGAAACCTGTAATTATTATTTGTCAGCCCACTAGTATTATCTTTCCCTATCTAGTTTCCATAATTGGTTCTTCTTTGGTTTTCAAATAACTTTTCAATTCATTATAGATATTGTAGTCTTTTAAGGCTTTTACATTTTAGAAAAATGAGAGCTTTGCTGACATATAATGCACAATGCATTGTCTTACAGTTTTTAGCAGCGAGACTTATGTGGCCATAACTATTTTAGAACTTTTTCATCCCTCTGAAATTAATTAATTAAGTGTGGTAGTGTGAGCCTATGATCCCAGATTTAGTAAATGATAAGCACTATGAGCTCCAAGCCAACCTGGAGAACAGAGAGTCCCATTAGACGCTATTACCACATCCTTTGTTTTCTTATAAATTTTATCTAATACAAATTATTTATTAGGTAAATTTTATTATGGAATCCAACTATTATATCTATTTTTTATTTAAATCTCCACAGAGATTAAGTTTATAAGGCTTATAGGAAATCCATTTTATTGAATTTATTTCCATCTAACATATATTTGTATTTGTTTGCATTTCATACAAACAAATTGAATATTTTAAAATTATTGCACAACTCTATTACTAATAAAAGATACAAATTTATTAATATTAATTATTAATACCATGGTGCTCTTTGGAAATTAACTCATAATTATATAAATGCTGTAATCATCAAACTTTAACTATTTACTGTCAAATAATATTTGTGTATGGGTTACATCATAAATCATAATCATTTTACTAGTCTTAGGTTTTTAATAAATTAATCTCTGAACTAACTCAAAGAAATGTTTAGCCCAACCATTAAAATTTCTCATTTTCATCTAAAGTAAAGCAAAAATTGGCAAATACATCCAGTTATATTATATAGACAGATCTCTGAAATGAAGACTACTATGGTATAAGAGTTTTCTAGGCAAAGCAGAGACAGTTACACAGTGAGTTTTTGTCTCACATAAAAAGTTCTTTTGTCAAGAATTGAAATCTTTACTAAGAAAATGAATGCCATTTTGACTTGAATAACTATATGTTTTAGTTGTAATTTTGAATATTTTAGTAAGTTTTAATTAAATTTCACATAATTAATAATGTTAGTAATAATGTTAATTTTAATCATAAACATGAACTTCCACCTAAAAATTATCAATCTTTATCTCACTCAAAGTCATTATTCCATAAATTTGTTCTAATTTGGGGAACTTTCTAGAAAATGTTAGGAAACATGTTACCATTAGATAAAAATTAAGTAAGATAAACAAATGAATGTAGTATTCATTAATTTTTTCAACTTAAAATTTAAAAGAAATTAATTCTTTTACAGTTATAAAGTGTTACTGTGATTAATAAAAGTTTTTAAAAGGAGTTATTACACAAGATTTTCAAATTCTTATCAAAAAGATTATAGCAGATTGTAAATATTTACACAGGCCAGTATTGCTTTTTTCTTTTTTTCTCTCCTTCCTTTCTTTCTTTTTTAACTCATCATTTGAATTGTGACATTACAATCTGGACACTATTTGGCTTTGTTACTTATTCCAAGAGAAATCTCACCTAAGAGAACATGGCAGTCTTCCACGCTGTGGTCTGATTGCATTAGACCAAGTATAGGTAAAGAAAAAAAATATTTTGACAGGAGAGATTAAGGTTGAACACATCAAAGTGTCAGCTCAGATCTGTGGCATCTGAAAAGTGCCCTCCCCTTCTCCCTGTCGCATGAAATTTACCACCTCTCATTGTCTCTTCCAGATGGTGTGCTGAGTTCTCCTCAGCTTTATTCCTAGGGAGAACAGATCAGCATCAATCTGTTATGCTGTTTTCTTGTAATACTAATGCAGCTGATTTATCAATGCCAATTAGTCAATGGGACAGAACGAGTTCTTCCTTCGTGGCTAATACAATTTCTTTTTTATTTTAATGTTAAAAAAGAAAATTAAAGAGCATTGACCAGACTGGCAAGCCATGCCTTTGGCAGCCTGTGGCCACTTAGGAAGCATTAAAATGATGTCAGTGTAGAAGTATTTACACCAAAATATGTTAACAACCATATTTGGAGGTTCAAGTAAAAAAAAAAAAAACTTTATTCCATTTGTGCATTTTTAAATTTCTCTGAGTCCTGATTGCTTCACCATTCATGAATAAAACATGTTAGAAGTATCAGGCCTACCACAGATATACCTGGTGACTGAATGATATTTAAAAGTAAATATACTATCGTATAGAACTTTCATAGTCACATAATAGGTGCATTTTTATTGTATTGATGTAAATAATGAATCAATATAAAAGTTTCAAATTTTGACTTAAAAAATAAAATGAAATGATGATTAAAATAGAAATTAAACATGAACAAGAGAGGTCAAGGACACCACAAGAAGACCTGTATCATCAACTAACCTTGGCCCATGTAGGCTCACAAAACCTACATCAACCAAAGAGGGGCTGAACCTAGCCCCTGTACACATGTATACCAGATGTGCAGCTTGGTCTCCATGTGGGTCTCTAAATTGTCTCTGACTCTGTTAACTGCCATTGGATACTCTTGCCCCTACCTGGAATGCCTGGCCTGGCCTCAGTGGGAAAGGACATGATTACTCCTGCTGCAACTGGATATCACAGGGCAGGGTGGTACACATGAGTGACTTCCCCTTCTCCTCAGAGAAGGGGAGGATGTGATGGATAAGGGGTTTGTAGTGTGGGTCTGGAAAGAGAGGAGGCACGAGGGGAGCTACGATTAGGATGTAAAGCAAATAAATTCATTAATTAATGAAATAAAAAACATGAAACTATATTAAACTGCATCTCAGATAAGCAATATATAGAATGAAATGCAATTAGATTTTTTTCAAACCTAATGAAGATAAGTGTGTTTCAAAGCTGAATATATTTTCATTATAATATATCATAATTCTTAGGTAATTTGAGATAAAAATAGTAGGCACAAAGTTTCATTTGCATGAACCAGACTCAAATATTTGAACTTCTAGGCAATGAAGTTAGAGCAAAGTTCTAGAGACCTCAACTGATAGTATTAAGAATGGAATGAAATTGCTATTCAGCTAGAACATTCATATATTACAATGCAGACGGAAGAGGGAGATAATGGAAGGAAAATGACAAAAAGGAAGAGGAGGAGATGCAGGATGAAAAAAGAAGGAGGAAGAAATTCTTGGCTAATATTTTGGACCCAGTTATAAGCATGATCAAAATAAACTCTAACCCATTCAATTAATTTCTCTTTTGACATCATTACAATAAAGACCTTTGAAAAATAAGAAAAGGTTCCTTTGAAAACAGTCAGATAGCTAGTGACATCCATATCAATTTTGTATGCAAAATTTACAATCAATATTTCCTTCTAAGAAAGTCAACATTTTGGACCATCTATCTCTTAGGAAAGATATTAGTAATGCAACAATATTATGGCTTAAAAACATGATAATGGGGAAGAAAGAAGAGCTCAATGTGTTTCATGAATAATTAATAAGCACAAACAATGTAATAGCATTATAGGCCATGTTTAACCTAGTGTATATCCTAGTGTATATGACACTTACATTCAGGTTTTGCTAGTTTATTAAAAGAGTATCCCTAGAGTCTGCGGGTTTCACTGAAGTACCTACTACTAACTAAAATCTAGAGGGTTCATCTGCAGAATCTGACCCCCAAAAAAGTTCTTAAATATCAAAATCCCACAAGACCGAATCTGAGATCATTATTTAATTTTTTTAAAAAGATAGATAATAGAGAAGAGAGACCTGAGTAAATCATTTGAACATTATAAAAAATATGTCCATCCTCACGTGTTTTCCTCGTTAGACCCTAAACAGAAAATATCTCTCGAGCAACGCTGGACTTTAGGCTGTACTTCATTAAAGCTTGGCAATTTCCATTTTGCAAATTATATTCTTTTCATCACCTCATCATAAAGTGAAAGGAAGCACCTTTTCAAATTGCCTCACCCTTTATAATCTGGTTCAAGCTTTATCCTCCTAATTCATTTCCTGAGAACCCTAGTGACCTCTCTCCATTTGACTGCCTACATTTATAATGAAACTGTTAATCATTTGTAAGCTTGTGTTGTTATATAAGTGGCTCAATTATTATAAAATGTGCTGTGCCTCCTTCTCTTGATAAAATTAATATGGCCTTAATAATATTTACTAAGCATTACTATAAGACAAGCTCTCATTCTTTTGTCTATGTCCTTATTTAATCCTCATCTGTTTGAAGTTCATGTACTATTTTCAACTCATATATATCAAAAGATATATGTTAAAGAGTGAGGGTGTGCTCTCTCATATATATTCCTAGCTAGATGTTCCTAGATAGCTTAGTACTCAATATGTACTATTGCTTATCATCTTCTTGCCTATCACCCTGATTGCTAGTTTTAAAGTATGTGCTCTCACATCCTCCTGTAGTCACAATTTGAACTCATGTCACTTGACTCCAGAACTGCCATACAAATTATTTAAATACAAATTTAAACAAAAATATACTCTACAACCATGCCCATAATTCTTCCCTTTTAAAATAACATTATCTTTATTATATAATAGCCCATTGTATGTTAGAAAATGTCTGAAATTTTTAAATAATAAAAGCCATTAATAGATCTTCTAATCATAAAATGGCGATATATTCCTTTGTGGTAGATTTGATGTCAATGTAAATATGCCAAAACAATGTGATGTATATCATGTTAAATATGCAAGTTAGCATTCATGAATTACACTTATTTCTGAATCAGGGATATTTCTCTCATTGTTGAATAGTTTTGAGAATATTTTATTACTGGAAGAAAAACTATTGCTTTATAATAGTGGATTAAGACTCAAGAATTCCTTGTAGTCTAACTTGAAGAGTTAGACACTACAAAGTATGTATTTTATAGTTATTGAACTAATCATTGATATCTTCCAAAGAGTTTCTCAGATAAAGAGAAGGAAGCAACAAAATTTTTATCTTTTGTGTTTTCTGATGTGTTGGCTTCTTTTTTTTTTTTTAAATGAGATTATATTCTTGCTCTTATTTTTATTAAAAAATGTGTTAATCACAGGTAGAGTGGACATTTTACATTCTTTCTAATGCTGAGCTAATTGTCATCTAACTACCGTGGAGGTGTGACAGTTTTAAGTTTCCTAAGTAAACCATCTCAGTATCTGCCAGGGTTCTTTAGAAAACCTACTGATAAATGGATATTAGCCCAGAAACTTAGAATACCCAAGTACAATCTGCAAAACACAAGAAAATCAAGAAGGAAGACCAGTGTGTGGATACTTCATTCCTGCTTTGAATAGGAAACAAAATACCCATGAAAGGAGTTACAGAGACAACGTTTAGAGCTAAGATGAAAGGATGGACCATACAGAGACTAACCCACCAGGGATCCATCCCATAATCAGTCACTAAACTCAGACACTATTGCATAGGACAGCAAGTGTTTACTGAAGGGACCCTGATATAGCTGTCTCCCACAGAAGTGCATGCTCATAGTCATCCATAAGATGGAGCACGGGGCCCACATTGGAGAAGCTAGAGATAGAACCCCAGGAGCTGAAGGGGTCTGCAACCCTAGAAGAGGAACAACAATATGAACTAACCAGAACCCCCAGAACTAGTGTCTCTAGCTCCATATGTAGGAGAAGATGGCCTAGTCGGCCATCATTGGGAGGAGAGGCCCCTTGGTACTGCAATCTTTATATGCCCCAATACAGGGGAACACCAGGGCCAAGAAGTGGGAGTGGGTGGGCAAGGGAACAGGGCAGTGGGAGGGGGAGGGAACTTTTGGGATAGCATTTGAAATGTAAATTAAGATAATATCTAATAAAAAAAGTAAAAAATTAAAAAAAAAAAAGAAAAAGAAAACCCAAGGAGAGCTTTTAACAGCAAATAAATAACCTCCTATCAGAGCTGGTGCAGATATGTCCTGTTTACATATCCTTAAAGACCTATTAACTGAGCTCTGTGGGCCCTTTCCTGAATACAAAGCTCTGAATGGAGAAGTAGCTGCTAAGTGTATATGCGATGCATGGCCCCAAAAGTTTAACATAAGAGGCCAATTCATATGAATCATACTATTTTAGCAACAAAGAAAAATACACTATCACTTTGTTTTAAAAGTTCATATTAATTGGATTAATGTTTCATTTTAAACAGATTAAATGTAACTAAGTACTAATAAATGTACACAACGTTAAGGATGTTATCAGCGTTTTAATAACAAGAACCAACACTGGATCATAATTTTATCCAATAAATAATACTTAACATGTATAAGTGAAAAGTTGTAGCTAAATTTGTAGGAGCTTAGAATATGAGTGAGTTAAAGTACACCAACCCTCACTCTCAGGAAGCTAACAAGCTTATACAAGAACACCAGTAAAATGCAAGATAGAAAGAGATACCATAACAGAAATCCCTAAAACATTTCTGCTGTACAGAGCAGAAGAAAGAGATGACAGCTGTGTAGTCAGAAGGGCCGTTATCAAGAAAGAGGTTTTGTAAAATCTAAGAAAAAAAAAAAAAAAGTAAAAAGTGTTGAAACTTCAGAGAAGAAAAATCGCAAGGGACAGTGTAAGAAAGGAAATCCTTAGGGAAAAAAATAGACACTACACGTGTTAGTTCTCTCTTATTAGATTTCTGTACATTTTCAGTAAGGGAAATGAACCAAGCAATAGCAGTTCCCAAAATGCACAAAGACATTTTAGAAAATAATTTAGATTTTTTTTTTCTTCAAAGAGAAATCTGTAGGTTCAGAACACTTACAAATATATTCAGGTTAGAACTCTGATAGTGTAAGTCATGTAAGTCACATAATATTGCTTTGCAAATGTTCATGTAATATTTCTGGCAATAAATTCTTGGCAATTAAATATTTTAGAAGTATTTAAAAATAGGAAATAAAGAATAGTTATTTTCTTCTCATTCTTTGTTTCAATTCTGAAGATACATCATGTTAGAACAGCTGTGTAGATTCTCTTTGATATAAGATTGGTGTCTGAACTCCTTTTGCTATAGAAGAATACTTAGAATTCCCTGTTGATGTCCTGTCATTTTGCTACCTGTATTTTCAAAGTTAGTATTTTATCATTCAGTGAGAATCTGTTTCTAAAAGTAAATAAATGAAAGAAAACAACCATGATTAAAATATAATTAAAAATTTAAAATATGGATAATTCAATAAAAGGTTCATCATTTACGATCAATGACCAAAGTCAAATAATTGATGTAGGTAAATTTCGAGCCCATTCATTCTTTAAATATATGTTCATAGCAATGCCAAAGCCCTACATGATAGAGCTTTGTAAGTAACTAAGCTTTTATTGTTGTGGTTGCAAATTTGCTTTTTTACTAAACACAGCTCTAAGTTTTCCGAAGTATGCAGACTGAATGCAATTTTTCTGTGTCAATTAATTAACCAAGTATTGTCACATTTTCATAATGTTCATGGAGTGTTTGACTCCTGCTGAGGCACATTGTATTTAAGAAAGCAGACAGCTCTTATGGCAAAAGGTGAAGTCTTGGAGTTACTATCCAATCATTCATTTATTGTACTCCATCAGGTACTTAAATTGACAAGATTAAATGCAGTGAAAACAAATCACAGATACTCAGTGTAGTCATAAACTTGGTGTATTGTCACTAAGGAGTTTTTCAAATTACCAATTTTTCAATCCTCCATGTTGCAGTTGTTTCTTCATGTTCTTAAAGAGCTGTTTCCTCCATGAGACCAAAAACTATAATTATCTTTCCAGCCACCTACTAAATATTTTTCTACATCAGGAATCTCCTGTTTATAATGACATTTTTCTTCAAAGTGAGACATGAGACAAAGCATATACATAATTTGAGAATTAGGTGGCATATATTTTTTCTATATGAAAATTTCAAGTGTACTTACTTAGGGTATATGTTCCACTCATAGTAAGTCCTGAGTAACTAAACATAAAACCAAGGGCCAAGTGTGTTGTATATCCTTGGGTGTTGTGGTTAGAGGTGTTTCTAAGTTCCTTGAAATAGCACAGGCTACTGACATTGTTTGTGTATGTCCAAGGAGGTTTATGATCAGGTCCCAATGCTGAAGACACCACACAGATTGTTCACAGCACATGGAGAAATCATGTTAGAACTAACCAGAAATATTTCTCCATACTAGCTGGATTTCATAATATTATATAATTGCTGGTGGAAATTTCATGAACATTCATTCTCAAATAAAATACTAGTCATAAGAGGGGCAACATAGGCTTAATGTTGTGCGAGGATTATACCAGTTACTATTCTATCCTGGATAGGGAAGGGATTTATAAGTCTGCACTCATAACTGAGAAACTATTGACACATAAAGTCTCATGGGAGAGGGAAAAACTGTTTGTTTGTTTGTTTGTTTGTTTATAAATAGTGTCTCCTGGCAGATTGATCATATTCTAATATATAACAGTACAGATATTTTATCAAATGTTTTCTATTACTCCAGTTTCTTTAAGTCAAAATTTGTTACTCTACTGAAGTGATTATCCATCTCTGGGTTGCAAACTCTTTGATTCTGGAATTACCCTTTTACAGGAGTTGCCTAAGATCATCAGACATCACAGATATATTACCTTAAGATTAAAAACACTAGAAAAATTACAGTTATGAAGTAGCAACAAAAATCTTTCATGGTTTGAGTCACCACAACATGAGGTTTTGTATTAAAAGGGTCACAGCATAAGGAAGGTTGAGAACCATTGCTCTACTGAAAGCATTATGACCCAGCATTAAATTTTTTTGTAGGAGTTCTAGTAAAGGACTACACTTATATAATGGAAGAATTATAGAATACATTTTATGTGATGAAGTGTCTTCTGTACAATTTATTAGAAACTGGTATATTAGTCTGTCATACTAGAAGCTTGAAGTATGTATTCATTCCTTAGTAAACTACGCATTGATTCATCTGTTAAGTACTCATTGTCTTTCATATCCAAGTGGCAGCGTTCCAGCCACTTGGGGGACAGTAGAGAATAAATAAACTGGCAAACAAAACATATAATCCCTGATACCAAATATCTGCTGTGTCAGTGGTTGTCAAAGTAGACAAGAGTAATAAATAAAATTTATAGTCTCCTTATTGTATTAAAGGATGAGAAAATATCAAATGTACAACAAGAATCATATTGTTCACTCAAGGGTCAAAATAAGTCTATATTTGAAAGATTTTTATGAAACTATACAAATTAAGAACAATAAGCCATTCTACACAATTGCAAAATTACACAAACAAAACTAATCAATAATACAACTCTTGAAAACTTGGGAAGGAGAATGCCCGGTGTGATTTAGGTATGAAAAGGTCCAGTATGTAAAGGAAAAGCAACAGGTAGGAAATTGTAAGTGACGCAGTTCAGAAGTGGATAGTAAGATTGGGTCGCTATCTCGCTGTGGTTTACTTTTCTCAAATAAGTAAAGGAATGCAGGGTGTACCTTTAGTATGAGCAGCGGGACGGTGTGATATAGTTCCATCGTTTGGTTTAGTATTTTAGATGAGCAGAAGAGTGCAGGTCTAGAGTCAAGTAGATGAAGACAAGGTGCTACTGTGATGCACTAATGCCAAGGGGTATGGCCTATACTGGAAATGACATTGAATCTGTTGGTGAGGCTAAACGCCAGACACTGTAAGCAAGACTCTGCAGAACAAATATCTGTATGTCAGCTATGATATAGGACAGTGGATTGCCCGAGATGTTTGATGTGGACAACTAGGAGAACCTAGTTGCTATGTATACCACTTGTAAAGCACAAGTAATCTGAGACTCACTGGTAAACACATACATGTGTGGTTAATAATTATAAAGATGTGTGTGATTTAACATAGTGGAAAAACAGCTGCAACACTAAGGCCCATGGTGCAGGGTGACAGTTAGAAGTTAACAGAGAAAAGACAGAGGACAGAAGGTATCAAGGAGCAGAAAGGCAGTAGTTAGTATGGGAGTTTAAAGAGCCCTTGGTGAAAGGGCCCAAATCAGTGGCCGTGGACTTGCCTAGTGCATAAAGGTGCAAGAAAAGCATTCTTGATGGAAAAAAAAAAAAAAAAAAAAAAACCTCCTAACAAATCCAGAAAGACAAAAACTTAGAATAAGCATGCAATATGGTAATATGGATAGTTCATTGTTCCCTGGGATATAAGTCCTTACGCTAGTTACGGGTAACTTTTAGGAATGATGGGTTTAATAAAAGGAAAAGGATCATTGAGAACAGCCAAAGACAGCAACATTTAGGTGTATGTATCAGGTTTTTGTTTTTTTTGTTTTGTTTTGTTTCCTTGACTAAAAAAAGCCATAGGGATAACCAATTATAATGTTATAGTTCAATAAACAAAAGTTTTAGTTCAATAATGTGTCATAAAGGAGAAAATTACAAAGATCAATTCAGTATGACTATGACTTTATGTAGCATGAGACATTAGATGGCATGGCTTTACCTTGATCAAAACCATGGTCAAATACTGAATTACTGGAGAGAAGATAGAACATCTTGAAATCAACAATAGTAACAGTGCAAGTGTTATATTGGAAACCATTCTTCCATTATAGATACGTGTGTGTGTGTGTGTGTGTGTGTGTGTGTGTGTGTGTGTGTTGTAATGTAGAAATTGTAAATTTCAAGAGTGCCACATTTTTTTAGAACTTCATCCATAGCCAGTAGACATTCAGACATGTAATCAAAAAATTACATTGATAGGAGGAAGCATCTGGAAGACAATTTGCATAACATTGCTTACATGTTTCCTAATACTCAGGACAGTTTGACATCCACAGTCTATGTTCACACTGGGTAAAGTCTTCAGTTCTATATTACATGCTTCATTACCTCATTTCTCTAAGAATGAAAATATCTACAGGTTTGTTGTATTTATAATGAATATACATGGGTAGGTGTTATCAATGAAACACAAAATAATCAGTCATATTTGAGTGCTCGTTTGCTACTGTTCAAGATTAAAACTTGCTCCAACCTTCTCTTAGTTGTCTAAATTTATGTTTGGCAAACTGAAATGTTAAAAGTGAGGGCTGAAGGTAAGTATAATAAGAACTAAATATTTGATAATTCCCAGGTAAATGAATAACTAAAGAACACCCCTTAGACTAGCTCTGGTAATATAGCTTTGATATCTGACTATACTCTAGCACATTCAAGTATTCTATTTGCCTTAGTGAAACAAAAACAGAATAATTCCATTCTCTCATTATCTTCTCTGCTAAAACGGTTAGTCCTTCCTTTGTTTTATGGGTAAATGGTAATCCCATGGGATCATGTTAAATGTAGGCTCTGATATGGGCCCTGGAATTTTGCATTCTCAGTGGAAGTCTTAGCTTGAACCATGCTGCCTGTTACAGACGTATACAGTACAAAACAAAACAAAGAAATAAACAAACATAAAACCCTCAAACATTCCACATTTGCCATTTCCTCAAAAGTTGATGTAATCAATCATTACAGATTAGATTTTTGTGTATTTTTTTAAAGTTGGAGTTAAGTGCAATTACAAAATATTTTTTGGAGATTTATATTCCTTTACGGGTTTATAAAAGCACTACGCACAATTACAAAGCATCTGTAAAATATGTTGCAGGCCTTAACTAAATCAAATATATAAAATCCCTAATAATTCAGCAATACAAAAGCACTTGCTATTCATTTACCAGGTTATTACTTGCAGTACAAAGCTCAATTCTGTACAAATCTACTCCTTAAATGACAACACAGAATAAATGGAAATCAAATTAAACAGAAGACATATATGTTGATGCTGACACCCTAATTATACCCCATAGAGACAAAGCAACAAAATAACATTGTTTAAAATTACAGTTCTGTGGTTGGAAATAAACATTTGTAAAACCTACACTACACTACAGCTCTCAGTCCCGTTTTCCCTTGCCAGGTTAGACAGCTTTGTCTGCTCTGCATGTGGAACCACAGTCATTTAAACAAAGTCCCTCAGGGTAGCAGTATCCAGAAAGCCTGAGTTGTCTCTGAAGAGCTCTTAACAGGACTTCCAGTGAATTTGTAGTTTTGTTTATGTAGATTGAAAGCATAGCATACAGAGAGGATAGTTTGCTGCCAAGGGGATAGCTTTCATAAAGCAATACGATGTCTTTGAAATATGGAGAAATTTTACACTCAGAGCCATATGTGTTAAAATAGGGCAAGTGACACTCCAAGAGGTCTGATGTCATAGGAATTGTAACTTTAACAACCCAGCAGTATAAACATAGTTAAGATGTGGATAATATAATAAATATTTCATCATATTTTATTAGTTATAGAGATGCTGTCTGATAAAGCCCATTTACTAGACAATGAGATATGAACTGCCAGGCTAGTAAAGGTAATTCATTCTAGCTTATATCATTTAAAGCTGATTGGTTACAGCCTATTCTGATTTATGCACACAGAAGCATCCATACACATCCACATATATAATTTCTTGGTGCCATAAAATGATATGGAATCCAATACACCTCACAGTAATAGTTTACTTCAATGGAATATTCTCAATGTTTAATATCCCAGAGTACTCATGAAAATAGTCACTCCACTAATTACAATGATTTAGAAAGTATAGTACACTACAATGGCCAAGAGACTAACTATAGCAGAAGATGAAATATACCTGTACACCAGGTAAAGCACAGGCATAAATGCTGGTCTAACACCTGAACAAATAGGACTAAGTTGCTCCTTGATTAAATGGCTAATTCAGTAAATTTCCATTTCTAATTAATGCAACCCAATTTTTCATCCATAATATTATACTACAAAAAGGCTCACTTGGCTGAAATTGCCAATTATTTGTGTTGTGGAAATGAGAATCCTGGGGCAAATATGAATAAAATAATTTCATCACATTACGAGAGACTAGACTATCAGCTCTTGATACAAAACATGTTTAAGACTACGTTAATTAATTCAAATCTGCAGATATGTTCAAGCAAGTTGCCTTATGTTATTTATTATGAAATGATTTATTTAACAAATGCATTGATTTATTTTTATGTACTGGGGTCTCAAAACTATAATCATTAAATAATGAATAAAATTACTCAGCTAATATAAATTATCATTTCCATTTTTAAATTATAATAAATTATACTTTGTATTTATATATTTTTTTCTAAGTTGAGTAAGTGCTCTCTTCTTCCTAACTATCTGCCTCATTATTTTCACTCTATTATGTAAAGAGCGGTAGTCAACTGCTTTTGTTGGACCATGTTGGGTTAGGTAAGGCAAAATAAAATGATCAGAAACCAAGTCTTGGAAATAGAAAAAAAAAAATTCTTGCCTTCCTTTCAGAGTCTCTTCTAGTGCTGAGGCTGATCCTGTTTACCGCTGCAAGGACCTGAGTGTATCAACAACTGTGCTATGTGCCTCACATTCTCTACTCAACACTGAGAAGGTTGTTGCTATTGTCACTATACTGTCTTAGTGAGGATCAGAGGAAGGTTCTAAGTTAGATCTTCATTCTTTCAAAACCCGACTGGGTGGAAAAAAAAAAAAAAAAAAAAGAACTTTCACACTAAATTCTCTGATCACAATCTAAAATTATCAAGAAATAGAATAGTTAAGACTGTGCCAAATGGTGCTAGTAGGTGAAAGAAAACCAATAACTTCATCTAAAATGTGGGTTCCAGTAAGATCACAATAGGAGAATTAGGTTTGTAACAATATGCAATAACAAATAAATTATATTTTGTTTTATAATCTTTTTTAGGGTATGGATTCTCACTGAAGTATGCAATAAAAAGGCTGTCTTCCTCATAATATATCATATTTTCTAAAAATTATGGTTTAGTTCTTCTCTAATCAGGGCCAAGTTTTTTGTTTGTTTGTTTTGTGTGGGGTGTGTTTGTTTGTTTGTTTGTTTTAAATTGGTGTGATTATAACGAACAATCTATAATAATAAATACTAACCTGAATAGGTTAGCACTGATCCTTTCTTCTGCATATTATTTATTTTTACAATTTTAGGAGTTAAATTTTGTCTTCCACCTTAAGAAAGTGAAAGATTTGTATGACAAGAACTTCAAGTCTCTGAAGAAAGAAATTGAGGAAGATCTCAGAAGATGGAAGGAACTCCCATGCTCATGGATTGGCAGAATCAATATAGTAAAAATGGCTATCGTGCCAAAAGCTATCTACAGATTCAATGCAATCCCCATCAAAATTCCAACTCAATTCTTCAAGGATCTAGAAAAGACAATTAGCAAGTTCATCTGGAATAACAAAAAACCGAGACTAGCGAAANAAGTACCCAAGGAGCTGAAGGGGTCTTCAACCCTCTAGGTGGAAGAATAACCATGAACTAACTAGTACCCCCTGGGCTCGTGTCTCTAGCTGCATATATAGAAGAGGATGGCCTAGTTGGCCATCAGTGGGAAGAGAGGCCCCTTGGTTATGCAGACTTTATATGCCCCAATACAGGGGAACGCCGGGGCCAAGGGGTGAGAGCGGGTGGATAGGGGAGCAGGGCCGGGAGGGGGGAGGATATAGGGAACTTTCTGGATAACACTTGAAATGTAAAGGAAGAAAATATCTAATAAAAGTTGAAAAAATAAAAATAAAAATAAAAAAAAGAAAGAACTCTGATAAGAACCTTTGTTTTAAGAAATAGAATCCTTTGAAATCTCCATAATAAATGTATTGAGAACTAAGAGATTAGTCACCTTGCTCAATATTGCAAAAACAATCAGGAACTGGTAGGCATCCACTCTAAATGCAATGACATGCTTCAAACATAAAATTTAATTATCTTAATTAAGCAAACAAATAAACTTTTTGCACTTTCTAATAAGTATAATATTGTCTACTGTGGTAATCTAGGGAGAAATAAATTAAGTTCCCCCTGGCAAACGGAATCTCATTAAATGCATGAATATCTAGAAGTCATGTAAAGAAATCATGGTCTACTGATCAAGGAACTGTAACTGACAGTCAATAAAAATGGTTCACAACCTGTCATTGATTCAAGTATTTGTCCTTGAGAAAATATTCTTTCTATTCCACAAGTTCTGTCTAGATTTCTCTTGCTTCAATAAAAATGTACACGTTTAGAGGATTTACAGTAATTAATAGTATTTGAAGATTCTAATGTATGAATCATAAATGATATTGTAGCTTGTAGTTAAAAAAAAATGAAACCCCCAAAAAATGAAACCCACGCTAAATCCAGGTAGGCACCGGCATCAGCAGTCTCGCCTACCTGATGGCCAACCCCAGAATATAGAATTAGAACTGTACATTTAATTATAGCAATACTGATACTGCTGTTTGAATAAACACTTCTATACCTTGTTGTGATCTGGCTTTAGTGAAAGAAGATGCATCTAACCTTCGAGACACTTGAGGTCCCAGGGAAGTGGGTAAGCCTGGTGAGAGTTTGGTGGGGTGGGGTGTGGAGACATCCTCTTAGAGATGGGGGAGGAGGAATGGGATGAGGAACTGTCGGAGGGAAGAGGGAAGACTGGGAGCGGAATAAGGACTAGAACAACAGTGTCAACAGGCCAGATCTCCTGGAGCTTCAGGGGACTGACTGGACCACCAACCTATGAATACATTTGGAGCATGGTGCTTGCCACCTATGTGACAGAGGATGGCCTTGTTTGATCATCAGTGGGAGAGGCCTTTGGGCCTGAGGGTGTTTGATGTCCCAGTATAGGGGAATGCCAGTGCAGGAAGACAAGAGTGGGTAGGTGGGGGGGGGGTGCCCTCATAGAAGCAGGGAGGAGGAATTTGAACGGGGTTTCTGAATGAAAGGCCTGGAAAAAGGAAACTATTTGAAATGTAAATAAAGAAAATATCCAATCAAAAAATTTTTAAAAAGATTAAAGATAATTTTAACATATAATCTTAAAAAACAGAGAAAAACAGGGGTGTGGGAGGGTTTAGGGGACTTTCAGGTTAACATTTGAAATGTAAATGAAGAAAATATCTAATAAAAAGTGGAAACAAACAGAGAAAAACAAAAACTTAGATGTATCATTGAACTGAGGTCAGGGACCCCTATGGAAAAGTTTGTAGAAGAAGGAAGAAACTGAAGGTGGTGGCAACGCTATGGGAAGATCCACAGGGTCTAATCAGGACCCTTAGGTGTTCCCAGAGACTGAGTCACCAACAAAAGAACATACCTGGTTGGGGGCTCCCTGCACATATGTAGCAGAGGACTGCCTTGTCTGGCCTCCTTGGGAGAAGATGACCCTAATCCTGCAGACTTTTTGGTCATGATGTTTTGTCCAGGAATAGAAACCCTGACTAAGACACCATATTTCATAAGACCATATAATACACTAAAATCAGAGAAGATGAATATAGATGTCAATAATAAAATGAGAAATATCATTTTAACAACTTTTATGCATTTCTGAAAAATTGCATAAAGCCAAATTGAAAGAGTCCTTTAATGATCGGTAAAAGGACTGAAACATAATACATAACTGTTAGTAATAAAGTTAATGCTTGTTATTTGCTTTTAAGATGTATTTTGAAAAAGACAAAAGTTTAAAATGACATCTTTGTTTGGTTTTGGTTTTGCACACCACATAGAACAAAACTACCCACTTCAGCATGTTGACTTCAGCACATTCATAACACCCTGGAAAGTCTGATAGCAGTGATGATATTTTTATGATTAAGAAATAGGATCACTCTCTTATAGAATGCCCATAGATAATTGTTTGAAGAAATGAGATGAAAATACAATTCTATAAGAAATCCAAGTTGTACATAAATGCCCTTATAAAGGAGTAAAGAAAGCCGTGCTCTGCTGAATGAGAATAAAGATGGATGTGGCTGTTCCCACAGTAAGGAAAATACATACACAACTAGCATTACACCAGATGAGCAGGTTGTATATCTGTATATAGGCATATGGATGCATTTACGTATGCAGACACCAATGTGAAAACAGTCAATCAATAAAAATGACTGTGAATTTGAAAGAGAGCTAGGAGGGGT
This sequence comes from Mus minutoides, assembly GCA_902729485.2. Taxonomy (NCBI): domain Eukaryota; kingdom Metazoa; phylum Chordata; class Mammalia; order Rodentia; family Muridae; genus Mus; species Mus minutoides. Next base: position 2,151,722 of record LR749588.1, read on the forward strand.
AGCTGAGAGTTTAGAGGGAGGAAAGAGAAGGGGGAAGGGACAATGTAAGTATAATCTCAAAGAATTTTTTAAAAGAAAAAAAGTTTCTGATCTGGGCTTTGCCTTTAATAAAACACATCTCTTGACACTTCTTTCCAAATCTATGAATAAGTAGTATAATGAATGTTTTCATAATGCTTTCTATATAGAGAGATTCATATTTAGATGGTACCCAAACTGATGAAATGTTTAAAATATATTCCAAAGATTCTACACAAGTATGAGCACAGACAACTCAGTGAGATAAAGGTTATTATATAGAGAAAGAGAACACAAAAGTGAGATGGCCGATAGGAAAACTATGGTATATGCAACAAAAGTCAGATAAGAAGTGATTTCTAGAGATCATTTCCAGGTACAACTAAATAGCAAACACTTGCACATTGATAGAGAAAAAAGAAAACCTACTTAACAACTAAATCCAGTTTTTCTGCCTGTGATAATTTACCAAAACATTTTAAGGTTTAGTAAATATGTAAATAACAGTTTTGACAAATAAAACAATGAAACTTCAATTCAAGCTAACATCTTCCTTTTGCAGAAATTGAAATAAAATCCAAGGGGTGATAAAACATGAAAGAGAGTTGTCCAAGAAAATATATGTCTTCATACAATAATTAAACACATTAGGTATTGAAGGTTCTTTATCAAACTGTGTTGAAAGTATATTGTATATGAGAGGGATAAAATAAAAATGAATAAACAAACAAACTTTCAAAAAATTATCACTGAGATGGCTTAGAGACTTTAAAAATCACAGATGAAAATAACTGGGATAGTTGTACATGCGGTGGTCCTGTGTGAAATTTTTGAAAAAAAAAAAAAAGAGTACTAAAATGAAAAATAAATTTAAATAGCAGGAATCTTCAATAGACTTTTAAATAGCAGGATCTTCAATAGTTTTTAAAAATTTTTTTGCAAGAGACAAGAGTCTCTTATTTATGTAAGATTATTCTTTTTCTTTATCTTAAAGGGAAAAACATAAAATAGAAGAATTTAGTTAATATCATATAGACCAGACATTTTTTCTAAAGATTGGTTTAGAAAAACCCTAGGAAGACCAGCAGTCTCAAATGATCTGGACCAATGAGCTCTCTCAGACACTGGGCCACTAACCAGGCAGCATACACTAGCTGGTCGAAGACTCCCTACACACATACAGAAGAAGGCTGCTTGGTCTGGCCTCAGTGAGAGAAGCTGCACCACACCTTCCAGAATCTTGAGGCCCTGGGAAGTGGGGAGATCTGGTTGCTGAGGGGTTTGGGAGTGGGAATATCCTGTTGGAGACAGGGGAGGAAGAATGAGATATGAGATGAGGAACTAACTGTTGGAGGGTGGACAGATCAGGAGGGTGAGAAGGACTAGACTGAAATAAATTAAGTAATAATATTATGTAAAGAAATACCACAAAAGTATGTAAATACTTATTTAGTAGAAGATAAATAAGTGGATACACTTGTCAATCTAATTTACCAAAGAAACACGCATTATGCAAAACAATATATTTAACAATTAATTGGCTAATATGCCTTCATAAGATACTTTCTAATTTTTACTGTATCTTCTAATCAGTTTTTGGAAAAGATTTTGAAAAATATTTTTCTGTAAAGAGAATACAGATATAGCTTATTTTACTCCGATGCAGTCTTTGTTTCTCTCAATTTCAAATCTGTTATTGTTAATAGATGAGCAAGTTCCTAAAACTGTTATAAAACTTAGGGAACCTGGTGTCAAAATTAGTTCTCCTTCTATTATCATTCTATGTTTTTTGATAATACACATCAATAGCTTGTTTTTCTACCACGAGTGACAAATAACCAAACCCAGCCTACACTGTCCCTATAAAATGTCATTTATTGTCCTTACCCTGTTCTTTAATTTCATGAATGTAAGCATTATGGAAGAAAAATAAAAGAGAAATAGAGAGCAATGATACCTGAGATGCAATTAATGTATCTTTATATCACAAGTATTACAAATCATCACTCTAACATGACTTCTTTGCTATGGTACACCCCACGGCTTTGAAGACACCTGTATAAGTTAATCTTACAGTGAGCCTGCCTCTTTAAACACACAACTCTGGACAGTAGGAAAATGGAAAGATGATATAGAATGTATTGAATGCTATACAAGGAGTGTGCAGAGCATCTGAACCATTGGATCCTTTAAATCATGCATCTTGATATTCACATTATTTCAGTCTAATGCTCTGGGGAACACATACATGAGAATAGTCATTGCATCCAGGTGAACTATGTCTGTAACTGAGTGTTTACATCAAATTAGCAGTAAGTTAATACATAAAAGTTCCTTAGCACTTTTATTCTGATTTGAATTTCTCTTTATGATGGCTTGAACAGTTTGCTCCAATCCCTTGTAACTTTAGTTAAAATAAAGCTACTGCATGACAGAATTAAAGGCAAGCCCAATATGAAACAAAGGGATTAGGTGAGCCTTAAACCCAGTAAGATGTTTACAAGAGAGACAAAATGCATGGAGAAGGGTAATTTGAAGACTCCAGTAAAGATTGTATATGTGAACAAAAGCCAAGGTGTAATGCAAACTTCAGAATGGTGGAAAGCCTGGAACAGATTTTGTTGCTGTTGTTTGAGATTTTCCATTAGAACAGGTCTATTGATTCCTCATTTGGGGGCTTCTGGCTTCTGGAAGTCTGAGAGAATAAACTTAAACAGTCTCTTTACATGAAAACATTCCCAACTTTGTAAACAAAAGAATGGGTTCATAAACTCTATGTCTGTATGCATGCCCGGAGAGCCATGAAATAAAGGATGCCCTTCAAGTGTAAATAAAGACATTTTCATAGAAAATGGCCACACCCTTTACACCATCTCTGGAGTACCCTAAAACTGAGAGAACTTCAAATAGTCAGATAGCTGAGATAGCAAAAATCCAAATAATGTATTCACTTATTTTTTGGAAAAAAAATAATAATTCTTTACAGAATGCAAAACTTTTTACTTCATAAGCAACACAGTAATCATCTTATCTCTAGTTTTCAAAATGCATACTTTATCGGAGCTGTCTCTAAAGATAATGTTAACTCTCTGGACTAGTGAGAATAACCAATCACAATTATAACTGATCACCAGAACTAGCTGTCAAATTTAAGCACAATTTTTCTATTTATATTCTCTACACTCTCTATTTTTGTTTGAAATTATTAACTGTCACCCGAAAACCTTAACAGTAGTTAACCTTAGTAGATTTGTGTCACATGACAGTAATGTATTAATTTTTTTCCATTGGTTCATGATTATACATTTTATCTGTACTCCTAAATGAATACCATTGTACAGATTGGTCCAACATCTCACTTTTCTTTTGGTCATAATAATTGGAATAATGTGAGGAATGTCATACATTTTCATAACTTGGTTATTATTTCCAGTTGAATTTGTTATAGGTGCACAATTTCTGATAAGTTCACAGGAAGTGTCTAAGCTTCCCAGTGTTTTCAATTGCAAAGGGATACAGAGAGATTCATCTGAGAGTAGCTATATTCTTGTGCTCCTATAGGGTGTTCAAGCCTTGTTGGTGGTGTCTTTCACCAGGAAAAATGATCACTGGCTACACTTAACAGTGCTGGTGGAAGGCCAAGGAGAAGCTTTTCATTAACATATACCCAGTAATTACCAAAAGCACATAGACACATCTCATTTCTGCCCTGCCATTAGGCTCACTGGACTGGAAAATGGGATTGGGCCAAGTGGAACTGTCCCAAGAATATGCACTGTATATTCCTGGAAGGCAAATTACGAAGGGCTCTGTACAGCAGGAGGCTTACTGTGCTACAGTAAGTAAGCTTCCATGGGTACTGTCTACAGTTTAAGCAGAAACAATCAAGATGGTTTATCACTGTACTTTGTTAATCTGCTTTAAAATACAATTACTGTGCTGTAAGAGTGCCATTTAAATAAAAACAATACATATTACATTCTAATTCCATAAATGTTGAGAAATAGTTATTAATCTATCTTACATTACGTTTTGAAATAAGTCTGAGGTATTGAGGAAAATACTAATTGTCCAGAAATTCTACATTCTGTAGCCAAAAAATACCCCACAAAACAAAAACAAAACAGACAAACAAAAACCCCTTACGTTATTGCTCTATCCTTCATAACAATTCAACAATATTTTGACTTATTCTGTGAAAACACATTGGAATATTGATACTAAGTACAATTTTAAAACTGTAGACATGGTCCCAACTAGGAAGAATAGCTCCAGCCATCAAATTAACTAAATAATCAATAGAGATTTAAGAGATGTTAAAAAATAATTTCATTTTGAATCAAGTTATTAACTGTCATATCATTCAATTACTTTTTTTTGGTGTATGTGAGAGAGAGGAAGAGAGAGACAGAGAGGGGGGTATATGCATAGATTGATACCAAATCTCTTTCAAAATCACTCTCCATGTAATTTACTGAGAAGAGATGAGAAGAGGTGTTTGACTCACTTAGACCTCACTGTATTAGCTTGCCAGGTAATCTCTAAGATCTTCTTGCTCTAATCTGCCGTTATCATGACTACAACCATGTGCAATCATGTGGCATCATGCTGAGCTTTGGACATGGTTCTAAACATGCTTCCTCATGTTTATAAGCATGCACACCTCTGAGTCATCTCCACAGCATGTGCCAGTAGAAGTCATTTTAAATTTAATTTATTAAGAAACCAATATATTTACATATTGTAAATATATACCTTACATTACTTAGTACCACTATGCATACAAATGATTACTAACATATCCCAGTTGATTAACAGGATTGAAAAGATAGAGACATGTGAACAGTGGATTGGTAAAACATGCTGCTTGATACAGGAAAATCCTACTCTGTTTTAACTGGAACACATCAGACAACCCATCCATCAATTAGTTTGCCCTTTTAAGCGAGTTTAGCCAGTAAATAATCAAACACATTTAAAAATATAAGGCCAGCAGTCATATGGGGTTCCTTTATGAATCAAAGTTTTTCCTTCACCATGTCCTGTGTGTTACTGTGACTACTGAAGCGGCACAAGTATATAGGACACAGAGAGACATTCCACTAATCGGTCCCCACAGACCTGATGGTGCACTCTGTTGCAAAAGCAATTTTCATTTTGAACTCCAATACCCTTTAAGAGAAGAGCAGTTCTTCAAAAAATAATCATATCATGGTTTGAGAGACTTAGAGCCTCCATTTCAATTGCAAGTGACCCTCTCCACCAGTCTCTCTTCCCCTCTTCCTGCGTCCTCTACTTTATGTCTACAGATGAAATCCCTTTCATGTGTTGCTGAAAACAAATGCTATGACAAACAGATAGTATTTCATTGGACATTAAATAATATTTGTTTTTTCTCAAATGCCTACCTTTTATTTTAGAATGAGGCATAGACCTCTAAAAGGAAGGGATTTTAATTGGTGTTTTGTATTCAGAAGCAGGGGTATCTTACTTTTGGATGGAAAAACCATCCAATGAGAGAATTCTCCAGCAGAAAATCTAGTGTACTGCCTCTGGGAGTCTTGCTGGGTAGATATTAGATCTATCTTAGTCGACTTTAAAGAGAAGGGTTTTTTGTTTGTTTGTTTGTTTTGTTTTGTTTTGTTTATTGGTTTAAGTTAGGATTCCATAACAGTTACCCACAGAAACATTAGTTTTTCATATCTGAATAGGAGAAGAATGAGGCATAAACATCCCTCTAGAAGATCTGCAGATAAATAAGCATGCTAAGGAATATGATTCGCAGTTTCACCAAATAGTATAATGCTAACAACATCATTATTGTTATTACTAGAATGGTTTCATAAATACTTCTTCCTGATGAAAGGTTTAAAAATAAAAAGGATACCTTGAAATTAATACTTCAACTAACATAACCTGAGAAGTTATTAACTTTTAAGAACTTTTAAAAAACAAAATAGTCGAGGCATATTACCCACATAATATTGTTAAGTTTGTGATAAGTAATATTTATATATGGCAGAACAAGGAATCAGCCGACATTAGTTCATTGTTCTCTAAGCATCATACAGCTGAAATTGGAGGTTTGGACTCTGGACTTATCAGATAAACAAATGCCTAAACATTCACTATAAGTGATTAAATGCTAGTCAGAGCTATTTTAAATGCTAGTCACAGCTATTCTGAGCTGTGAGCTCAGAATATGAAAATGCCAAAATATTACACAGCATCAAATTCAGTTGCCTTTTGCTCAACAAGCCTTAATCAAATGGGAAAAGCTAAATTGAAGTGCTGCATTTTGAACATGCATTTCAATAAACCACAGTGTTTGTGAAATCAGTACAAGGGGAAGAAGAATATCAATCGAAAGAAAATAATTTCCCCTGAAAATTATCCATTTACTATTTTGCATGTACAAATTTGTGGACTATTACTACAAACTGATACATGATAACAATAGCATACTCAGGGAAAACAAGATCCCAGAATTTACATCCAAGCTAAAAAAATAAAAACATAACCTCACAGGTTCATATTCAAATAAAGCTAGTGGTGGATTTACCTTAGATGATTGCAATTTATAACTTTCACGTGACTACTTTAATGAAGAAAAATCAGGGTTCCCAATAGAGGAGCTAGAGAAAGTACCCAAGGAGCTGAAGGGGTCCCCAACCCTATAGGTGGAAGAACATTATGAACTAACCAGTACCCCCAGAGCTCGTGTCTCTAGCCGTGTATGTTGCAGAAGATGGCCTAGTTGGCCATCACTGGGAAGAGAGGCCCCTTGGTCATGCAAACCTTATATGCCCCAGTACAGGGGAATGCCAGGGACAAGGTGTGGGAGTGGGTGGGTAGAGGAGCAGGGCAGGGGATGGGGGAGGGTATAGGGGACTTGCGGGATAGTCTTTGAAATGTAAATGAAGAAAATATCTAATAAAAATTGGAAAAAAAGAAAAATCAGTATTTAAATCATACTTTTGTTGATTTACTTGAATAAAACAACTTTCCTCCACAAAAATAGAATAATTTATATGCCTGGCAATATATATATANAGAGGAGCAGGGCAGGGGATGGGGGAGGGTATAGGGGACTTGCGGGATAGTCTTTGAAATGTAAATGAAGAAAATATCTAATAAAAATTGGAAAAAAAGAAAAATCAGTATTTAAATCATACTTTTGTTGATTTACTTGAATAAAACAACTTTCCTCCACAAAAATAGAATAATTTATATGCCTGGCAATATATATATATAAAACACACACATACACACACACAAACACACACAATTAAATTCAATGTGATAACGTTAACTATCTGGAGATTACTATGGTAATACTAATTGTAATCCCACAAAATGCCAGTTCTTATTGGCCCTTTATTTACTTAGCACACATCAGGAATCACAATCAAATTTTCCAGTAGTCAAAATGAAGTTTGGTTTCCTTTTTCCACCTCAAAATATAGAAAAGAAAACTCATCTTAATATTTTTTCATAGTATAAAATGAGGTCTGTGTCCATTATAATGATTGATACCAATTAGTTCAGGATTTCCGTATTTGTTTAGATTAGATTAGATTAGATTAGATTAGATTAGATTAGATTAGATTAGATTAGATAAATTTAACAATTTGAGCTTGTCTTACTTGATTCAAATACAGAACCATCCTATAATTTTGGTAAATGCAAATCATGGTTTGTGTTAATTATTTTGTGTTAATCATGGATTGTTTTGATCACTATATTCTCCTGCGGTGAGACCATACTCCTCTACTCCACATGACATACTGTTAATAGGAAAGTATTTATCTCAGAAGAATTAGACCAGAGGGAAGTCAAGAGGAAAATCTTAGTTTAAGCTACTAGCAACCATTGTTTGTACAGAGGCTCATATCATAATAACACCATGAATGATACGGGCCATGTAAATCTGCAAATTTAATTTGGTAATATATAAAATAATAAAAATCAGTATTCTTGTTTCCTTAAAAGATTTTCATTTTCTACAACTCTAAATCTTTTTTTTTTTTTTTTTTTTTAGAATTTTTTATTTCGAGATGTAAGCCTAATAAAAATGTATGGAAACTTAGAATCAATGATTTTGTTTTCATGAAGACTAACTGAGAATATTTGTAAATACTGCTATTTGGGAGCTGAAAAGATGGTTGAACGACAAGCATTTATTTTCTTGCAGAAGACCCAGGTTTGATTCTCAGCACATCATGGTGGCTCATAGCCACCCATAAGTTCAGTCTTTGTTTCCAATGTCCTCCTTTAATCTCTGTTGGCAACAAGCACACATAGGATGCATACATACAGGCAAATCACTCAAACACAAAATCAAATGAATAAACCTAAAGTAATTTAATACTGATATTTCTAACTCTTCTCTTACATATAGCTTTTTTATGAAATAATGAAATCTAATATAAAAATCCACTACATTTGTATTATTTGGCAAATAAAAGTGCAAACATTTTTATACAAATCAACATGCTATTAAAATAGTTAAACACATTGACAGAATCTATAGGACTATGGCCTACATATTCAGAATTACTTCTTTCACCATTACTGGGAATTGGAAGGGAAAAAAATCTCACTCTATATATACCTCTGTGTTTGATATATGGAAGCAAAAGAAAGCTTTTATTACTAACATCTGGAATTTAACTAAGACTATCATATGAAGGGTTCAGACTGCAATCTTACTACTTAGCTGTGTCTGCTCACAGTCATATTACACTGATGGCTTACATGCTTTGATTAAGTAGAAATTCTTAAATACTGTCTTTGTAATGCATTAAGGTGGGTATATTTTCATTTCTAATAGATGAGGTTCAATATGCAATGGTTTATGAAGTCTGCCTTAAGACAAGTTGAAGTGGAAATAACATATACCTTCATGCCACTTGCCATGGGCCACACAAGGTCCAATATATTCATATTTCAAATGCCATTGCCATCACCTTAGCAGGTACATAACATTATTAGTCATATTTAAAGATGACTCAAGTGTTCAGAGTAAATAAGCATCGAGGTGGGAAAAATTTTAGTATGCTTCAGGGTTCATACAGTTAAAGTATTATTCTCCCAGATTATTTCTTCCTAAACAAAACATAAATAACTTACAAATGCAAACCTTTAACCAAGTGGCTTGAATCTGATTAGTGTTTCTTTCTATCTCTGTTTGTCCATCCATGGTTGACCCAACATCATAAAACAGAAGTATTATTCAAAAGAGGTTTTGAGAACAGTATCACATGCCTATAGTCTCAGTTACTTGGAAAGCAGGGGCAGAAAGAAGCTCTATATGATCTAAGAGTTCTAGACTAGCCTATGAAACACAGCTAGACTCTTTCAAAAATATTTTTTAAAATGAAAAGAATTTTTAGTTGTGGGAAGATAGCACTTTAAGTACCTGTCCTCCAAATAGAAAGCATGAATATAAACAGAGCAGAATCAAAACAAGTAGTCACTGACTTCAAAATTCTGTACTTTGAGCTATGTTCCCAATTTAAGAGACTAAGCTTATGAATAGGTACTGCATGTAAAAATAGATAAGGTCATCATCCCTCTCTGAACGCAGTGGATAGGGCCGCCAGCCAGGGCACTCTCCAAACCCCAGGACATTAGGCACACTTCGGGGTTAAAGGTGAGTGGAGAGCACCAGGGGCCTTGAAATCGCAGAGGGGCCAGTGGCCAGCTGCAGCAGCGGCTGGCACAGAGGACCTCAGTCCAACCAGAGGCTGGGACCACTCCCAGCCAGCCAGGACCGCC
>LR749588.1:2170026-2332144 GCA_902729485.2 Mus minutoides
CTTTTACAGTATTTCCCTCTCATAAATTTATAATGGGAGTATGTACTTTTCATATAGGAACTAATTTTGAAGTAATATAATAACCTTGACCTTGTTCACCACATTTACATAAAAAGCATTTCAAGATAAATAACAGTAAATTATATATCCTCTACTGTGACTGGAAAATGTAGTAAGACCTGTTTTGTACAAGTCCAGTGGAGTTTTCCCACTTGGACAAATTCCCTAATCATTAGAGTCACTTGAGTTTCTTGGGCTATGTCCCAAACCCACTAAATCATGATCTCCAGGGAAAGTGCCTGGGAATTTGTGTTTTTAAGTGGCTCCCCCAGGTGACTTTGGTAATTAGCCAATTTTAGAAAACCTTGAAATGTCACTGGAAGTCAAAGGATGCCAATTGTGTTTCATACGATTAGGGGAAAACAAAAACAAAAACAATTTCTTTTGCAGAACTGACCCAATCCAGTTACTCTCCTTTTACAAACAAGAAAGATAAGTTTCACAGGCCGGTAGACAAACTGCCAAATACCACCTATATTTCTGGGTCAGAGACAGATTGGAAATCCACCAAGAGAAACTGGGCATTCATACTTGTCTATTTCCATGGCAGGGGCAAAACAATTCTAATCTCACTGATCTTTTCATTAAAGAATAAAGCAATCTCAGAGCATTAACTGTTGACAGCAATGACTACCATAGATTTCATGGATTAACTAAACCACAAACAACCTAGGACATGCACACAGAACAATTCTTTGTTTATGTAGCACAGGAGGCAAAAAAAAAGCCAACATTCTGACTTCAACAGTAGACTTTAATTACTCAATATAACACTTACAATTGAAATATCTATATACGCCTCAGCATAGCAACAACTCCACAAAAAAAATTCGGTAACATAATACAACATGCAAATTAATTGCCAGCCTCAAAGTCTCTCACATATATTGTCAATCTTTATTCTCATGTGATCCCCGTGATTACACTTGAATACTTGGAAAGTTGAAAGGACTAATGTAACTGAAGGATATTGTTTGAAAACAAATATATCAAACTGTCTCTAAACTACTTTTGGCTTTACACAAAATCCAATATATGCCTTCTCTTATAATCTGTGAAAAAAATTAAATCCTACAAAAGTCAGTACATAAAAGTAAAATAATTTATCACATGGTAATTTGAATTCTGAAATTTTAATTAAAAGCATTATCTAGTCAAACGTCATACTTGAGATTCAAACAAAGTCTGATTTGCTGCATGAAGTTTGGACTACCTCAAAGGCTTTATCATTCTTCTACAACAGCTCAGCTGAAGAACAGAGACTGATGGCACACTACAGTGAACACTCAGGAATTTGAATTTTGTAGACGCTTTTGTCTGTCACATGTTATATTAAATCAGATTCAAAGTTTTAACTTGTATTTGTTACTCAGTATGCACTTTACCATTTATCTTTCTTTATATTTATTTTTTTATGTATATAATTTTTTTATGTATGCTGTACAGATGGTTGTGAGCCTTCATGTGGTTGTTCTGAATTGAATTTTTGTCCTGCCTGCTCGGGTCAACCCCACTCCCTCAGGCCCAAAGATTTATTTATTATTATTCATAAGTACACTGCAGCTGTCTTCTGACACACCAGAAGAGGGTGTCAGATCTCATTACAACCACAATGTAGTTGCTGTGATTTGATCTCTGGACCTTCAGAAAAGCAGACAGTGCCCTTACTTGCTGAGCTGTCTTGCCAGCCCAGCCATTTATGTTTCTGAAAACCCTTATTTCTACATTTGGGCCAAAGTACACTTAGACCTTTTCTGCTAGTATAACTCCAAAGATACTTCCAAGAAATTTGTTTTTTGTTTTGTTTTTTTGAGACAGTGTCTATATCAAGGCTACAGTCATGGATACACAATAATTTAGCAATTTTTTTTTTTTTTTTTTTTTTTTACTTAATATCCACAGGTTCAGATAAGAATGTGTTTTTCTCACGGGAGAGATTCCATTTGAGATTCTAATTACACTAAATCCTGTATAGTTCCTTTTCTTCCTTTTACAAAAGGTCCTTTTCCCTGCCATCTAGGGCCTCTTTTCTTCTTTGTGGATACTATTTACTCCCACGTCTGCTTCTGAACTCTCTGTCTAATTAGCTCCGGATAGATCTGCTGCCCTGTTTCCACAAACATTTAATTCTGCCTTCAGTGCTATTTATATTACAGCATGTTGCATTGTCTTTTACTGGCCTAATTTTGTTTGAGTGAATGTAAATCCCATTAAGCGGTCACCTATTAGACTGTGGCGTATAAACTCCAAAAGCTTCTTTATTACAAGAGTGAACATAAGGCCCGATTGATAAAAGATTCCTAGGGCATCTCAATTTGTGGTCTACTTCAAATATTGTGACTGTTTTAAGCTTAGCTCATGGCTTCAAAATATACAACATGGTATTTAGGTATATTTTCAGGCTGTAATTCTCATGGATTAATACAATTTAACATTTAGTTATTATATGAAATAAATATTCTTATCCCTGAACTGAATATTAAATGTGTTCCTCCTTAAAACATTTATTCCCTCCTGGTCACCTGACCATATTGTTTTGGGCAGGTTACAGGGAGGTTTTTACAAGGATGAGAGCCCCTTGAGAGGATTTCTTCTGAATACAAGGCAGCATAACAGAATTCCATGAAGTTTTGCATATCAGGATATGCTTATAGAAGAGAGGGCAGATATCACACACTGACCAACCACCCATTAAATTGCAATCTAAAAGATGCTGTATTCAAATACATACAGGTTTTCCTCATAATGTCAATGCTATTTGATAGTCCTGAAGAAGAGAGAAATCAGATCTCACTGGTCATTAATTCTGCTAGGAAAAGGAATAAGCTAATTATTGGGCTTCTGATATTTTCAGCAGTATTTCCAATCAGGTTAGTGCCTTGTACCACTTCATAGTAAAGGCATAGAGTAGACCTCCCAAAGCTGAGGGAACTGTCCAGTACCATTCTCACGTTGTTGTAAGGGCAGCATGTCTCTCTCTCTCTCTCTCTCTCTCTCTCTCTCTCTCTCTCTCTCTCTCTCTCTCTCTCTCTCTCTCTCTCTCTCTCTCTCCTTCTGGTAAAAAAAAATATGCAGAAAGACACCCATGAAGGGCAAACTCTCAAACATAAAGTTATTTCTCACCCCTGCAGGCTTGTCAAAGCCAATATTTCAGGAAAGCACAGGTTGCTGAAAGAAGGAGACTGATTGGGGTTTTTCTCTTCCTGCTGTAAGTCCCAAAGGACAACAAACATTCCAATGGAGATTGTGCTCAACTCAACATTGTTAATAAACATATAGCTAATTTTCCATAATGACAAGATCTAGGAAAAACAGAATAGAGAAATAGGTTAGATGTTAATCTACATCTACTTTTACATAGGATACAACGGTTAGCTATGAAGTCAAGTTGGATGGAGAAACTAAACAGTCATGCCTAGAATGATGACAGAGATACAGAACAGAAATGAACAATTATTAAAAGATATGCAGTTTCTTAAATTTATTGTAAAAGAAATACTAAGCACTCTTTTGATATTTGTAGAACATGATTTTAAAATTTTCAACTGTTAATATTCAACAAACAGATGATTTTAAGATATATTTCATTGTTATGTCTCCCTTTTAGTTTCTGATATTATTAGTTTGGATACTGTTTCTGTGATCTCTGGTTAATCTGGCTAAGGGATTATCTGTCTTGTTGATTTTCTCAAAGAACCAGCTCCTTGTTTTGTTGATTCTTTTTTTCCATAATTTTTTATTAGATATTTTCTTAATTTACATTTCAAATGTTATCCCGAAAGTTTCCTCTACCCATCATCCCCCCCGCCCTGCTCCCCTACCCACAAACTCCCACTCCTTGGCCATGGCATTCCCCTGTATTGGGGCATATAAAGTCTGCATGACCAAGGGGCCTCTCTTCCCAATGATGGCCAATTAGGCCATCTTCTGCTACATATGCAGCTAGAGACATGAGCTCTGGGGGTTCTGGTTAGTTCATATTGTTGTTCTTCTTATAGGGTTGCAGACCCCTTCAGCTCCTGTGGTACTTTCTCTAGCTTCTCCATTGGGAGCCCTGTGTTCCATCCTATAGTTGACTGTGAGCATCCACTTCTGTATTTGCCAGGCACTGGCATAACCTCATAGGAGACAGCTATATCAGGGTCCCTTCAGCAAACTCTTGCCATCCTATGCAATAGTGTCTGAGTTTGGTGACTGATTATGTATGAATCCCCTGGTGGGGTAGTCTCTGGATTGTCCATCCTTTCATCTTAGCTCCAAACTTTGTCTCTGTAACTCCTTTCATGGGTATTTTGTTCCCTATTCTAAGGAGGAATGAAGTATCCACATGCTGGTCTTCCTTATTCTTGATTTTCTTGTGTTTTGTTGATTCTTTGTATAGTTCTTTTTGTTTCTATTTGGTAGATTTCAGCCCTTAGTTTGATTACTTCCTGCCATCTACTCCTCTTGGGTTTATTTTCTTCATTTTGATATAGAGCTTTCAGGTGTGCTGTCAATCTGCTAGTGTAAGCTCTTCCAGTTTCTTTTTGGAGGCACTCAAAGCTATGAGTTTTCATCTTATCCCTGCTCTCATTGTGTTCCACGAATTTGGGGATGATATGACATTATTCTCATCAAATTCTAAAAAGCTTTTAATTTATTTGCTTATTTCTTCCTTGACCATGTTATCCTTGAGCAGAGCATTGTTCAGCTTCCATGTGTATGTGGGCTTTCTGTTGTTTTTGTTGCTATTTAAGAGTAGCCATAGTCTGTGGTGATCTGATAGGGTATATGAGATTATTTCAATCTTCTTGTATCTGTTGAGGCCTTTTCTGTGACCAATTAAGTGGCCAATTTTGAAGAAAGTACTGTGATGAGTTGAGAAGAAGGTATATTCTTTTGCTTTAGGGTGAAATGTTCTATAAATATATATTAGATCCATTAGGTTCATAACTGGTGTTAGTTTCACTATGTCTCTGTTGAGTCTCTGTTTCCATGATCTGTCCATTGCTGAGAGTAGGGTGGTGAAATCTCCCGCTATTATTGTGCGATGTGTGCTTTTCTTTTATGAATGTGGGTGCCCTTGTATTTGGTGCATAATGTTCAGAATTGAGAGTTCATCTTGGTAGAGTTTCCTTTGATGATTATAAAGTGTCCTTCCTTATTTTTTTTTTTTTTTGATAACTTTTGGTTGAAAGCTGATTTTAGTTGGCATTAAAATGACTACTCTGTCTTGTTTCTTAGGACCGTTTGCTTGGAAAATAGTTTTCCTACCTTTTACTCTGAGGTAAATCTGTCTTTGTCATTGGGGTGTGTTTCCTGTGTGCAGCAAAATGCTGGGTCCTATTTTAGTATCAAGCCTTAACTTTTGGGGAGGGTGGGAAATTGAGTCCACTGATGTTAAGAGATATTAAGAAAATGTGATTGTTACTTCCTGTTATTTTTGTTGTTCGAAGTAGAATTGTTTGTGTGGCTGTCTTCTTTTGGGTTTGTTGAAAGATTACTTTCTTGCCTTTTCTAGGGTGTAGTTTCCCTCCTTGTGTTGGTGTTTTCCTTATATTATCCTTTGTAGGGCTGGATTTATGGAAAGATATTGCGTAAATTTGGTTTTGTCATAGAATATATTGTTTTCTCCATCTAAGTTAATTGTGAGTTTTGCTGGGTATAGTAGCCTGGGCTGGCATTTGTTTTCTCTTAGTGTCTTTATGACATCTGCCCAGGATCATCTAGCTTTCATTGTCTCTGGCAAGAAGTCTGGTATAATTCTGATATGTCTTTCTTTATATGTTACTTGACCTTTTTCCCTTATTGCTTTTAATATTCTTTCTTTGTTTTGTGCATTTGGTGTTTTGATTATTATGTTATAGGAAGAATTTTTTTCTGGCACAGTCAATTTGGAGTTTTGTAGGCTTCTTGTATGTTCATGGGCATCTCTTTCTTTAAGTTAGGAAAGTTTTCTTCTATAATTTTGTTGAAGATATTTACTGGCCCTTTAAGTTGGGAATCTTAACTCTCTTCTATACATATTATCCTTAGGTTTCGTCTTCTCATTGTGTTCTAGATTTCCTGGATGTTTTGGGTTGGGAGGTTTTTGCTTTTTGCATTTTCTTTGAATGTTGTATCAATGTTTTCTGTGGTATCTTCTGCATCTGAGATTATCTCTTCTATCTATTGTATTCTGTTGGTGATGCTTGCATCTATGACTCCTGATCTCTTTCCTAGGTTTTCTAACCCCAGGGTTGTCTGCCTTTGTGATTTCTGTATTGTTTCTATTTCCACTTTTAGATCTCAGAAAGTTTTGTTCATTTCCTTCACCTGATTGATTGTGTTTTCCTGTAATTTTTAAATGGACTTTTGTGTTTTGTTTTGTTTTGTTTGTTTCTTTAAGGGCCTCTAGCTTTTTACCTGTGTTCTCCTGTATTTCTTCAAGGCAGTTATTTATGTCCTTCTTAAAGTCCTCTATCACCATCATGGGAAGTGATTTTAGATCGGAATCTTGTTTTTCCAGAGTGATAGTGTATACAGAACTTACTATGGTGGGAGAATTGGGTTCTGATGATGCCAAGCAACCTTGGTATTCTGTTGCTTATATTCTTATGCTTTCCTCCTGCCATCTGATTATCTCTAGTGCTACCTGCCCTCACTATATCTGACTGGAAACTGTCCTTCCTGTGATCCTGCTTATGTCAGAACTCCTCAGAGTTCAGCTATCTCTGTGATCCTGGGATCCTGAGGTCCTGGGTGTGTCAGAGCTCCTGGGAGTCAAGCTGCCTCTGGAATCCTGAGATTCTGGTGTGACCAAGCTTCTGATATCCTGATATTCTGGGACCCTTGGATCATCTAATCCTGGGCATGTTAGGGTACCTGGGATTAATAAGCTACACCCAAACAGTGATGACCACAGTTTCCTCTCTTCAAGTTAATGTTTCTCTGACACTAACAGAATATATCATTTGTCCAAGGCAATGTGGTTCAAGGGATTCTCATGCTCTAGTTCATTTTCTCTATATAATTTGAATAAACACATAGTTTCTATATAGTCATGATATGAATTTACAGTGATAGAAGCATGTTGGTCTAAATTTAGCAAAACCTTTCTAATAGCACATAAGTGAAGGTAGTATGAATAAGTAATTGTTTTGATTTTATTTTTTTTTGAAAGTGTAGGAAATGTGTGCTGAAAAATGAAGCCAAAAATACCAAAAAAAAAAAAAAAATGGAGCTCAAGTTTTAAGACATTGAAACAGTGTTCTATTCCCATGGTGTATCCCTGTATCTGTGTATCTTCAAAGACCAATACACTCCAGAACATTCTGTGAGCCTTTATTTGAGCCAATAGAAACTTGTTGATCAGCCTAGTTTAGATCAGTTTTCAAATATCCATAATAAAATGGAACATGATTCAAGTGGCCAAGAGAAGATAAGGGACAGAATTCAATACTGTTTTCTATTGATATTAACTTTGAAATAATTGAACACAAGTGGCTCAAAGACCTCAATAAAAACCACAAAACTTTGAAACTGATAGAAGAGGAAGTAGGGAGTACAATTCAACAGACAAGCAAAGATAAGTACTTAATAAATAAGACTAGTCACCCAAAAATAATACTAGCAACTGGCAAATGTGACCTCACAATAAAATCAGCTTTTATATTGTAAAGGACATTATCAATTCAGTGAAGAAACAACATACAAAATTGGAAGATCATTGACAGCTGTAGATCCCAAAGATTATTATCTAGAATACACAAGGAACTCAAATCTAAAACATCACGAAAACAAACAATCTAATTGGAACAAAAAAGAAAATATGATTGGCAAATAAATACTTTAAGAGTTATACAAAACTTTTAGTTGAAAAGAAAATGTGGTAAAACCACTGAGACTCCAGCTTACTCCCAATAAGAATGGTTATCATTAAAGGGTACAAAATATTAGTGAGGGTTTGAAGAAAAAGGGATTGCCATCTACTGTTGGAAGGAGCACAAACTTGTACAAAAACATATGGATATCAGTGTGGAAATACTAAAACTAAAATTCCAGGAATAGAACTCTAATGTGAGCCAGCTATTCCCATCTTGGGACATTGTATCATATTCCCAAGCATTTGCTAACAAATGTTTATTGCCATTTTATTAACGATAGATAGGGAATGGACTCAACCTCTGACCATTATTAGATAAATAAATGATGAAAATTTAGTATATAATAAAAGAGAATTTCATTTATTTGTAAAGAAAAATGATATTTTCAGGTAAATAGATGAAACTAGAGTAATTATGCTGAGGTAATCCAAGACCAGAAGAAAATGCTTAGTGTTTTCTATCTCTCTGTTTCTCTCTGTATTTCTGTGACTCTATCTCTAGTTGTCTCTGTTCTCTCCCACTTGCTTTCCCACTCTCTCTCTCTGCTAAATTTTAATGTATAATTTTTGAGCTTTTAATTTAGAGTCTCTGTAGAGGCAAGAAATCTGGCAGGAGAATATTCTGAGGGGAATACCTTAAGGAAGGGAAAATAATAGATTGTTGTTGAAAGAAAACAGTAGACATGAAGGAGTAGAGATAGGTACTTAATTAATAAGGAAGGTTAGGATAGATTCAAAACTGGGAAGGTACACCAAACAAAATAAAATGTGAATAAAAAGTCATATAGAATCCTAAGATCTTGAAATCAAACTTTTATAAAAGAGTTGATACACCCCACAGACCCAAAGAAGTTAAACAAGAAGGAAGGCCCAAGCAAGGATGCTTGAAACACACTTAGAAGAGGAAACAAAATAGTCACTGAAGGCAGAGGGAAGATGGGAACTGGGTGGGAGAGGAAAGGAGTATGGGAATAGAGTGGCAAGGTCAGGTATAGGGAAATACAGGAGAGGTCCAGAGAGTCAGGAGAATGAATGGGAATCTGCAGCTACTGGAGAGCATGAGGGGACTCCAGGAAGTCCCAGAGACCTAGGATATGGAAGCCACCAAGGAGACAATGCTGGTGAATATAGAAAAGATGCCTAAAAATGAAACCTGAAGGGGCCACCTCCTGTACCCAGGAAGGATCCCCCAGTGGATGGATAGGACACCAAACCACCCACAAAACTTTCCACCCAAATTTTGTCCTGTCTAAAAGGAATGCAGTAATGGAGCAGAGACCCAAAGGAAAGGCCAACCAACAACCAGCCCAACTTGAAACCCATCCCAACAGCCAGCACCAGTCCCTGGACACAATGAATGATATTCTGCTACACTTGCAGGCAGAATCCTAGTATAACTATCATCTGAGAGGATTTATCCAGCAGTAGACTGAAACAGATGCACATACACAAACATTGGACAAAGATCTGGGACACGTATGAAGGAGTTGGCGGAAGGATTGCAGGCCCTGAAGGGGAAGGGAATCCCACAGGAAGATCAACAGAGTCAAACCAAAGAGCTGAGCCACAATCTGAGCCACAAACCAAAGAACATAAAGTGGCTGACAGAAGGCGCTCATCACATATGTAGCAGACATGTGGCCTTGTTTGGCCTCAATGGGAGAAAATGCGCCTAATCTTGCAGAGAATGGATGTGCCAGGGTGGGGGATACCCAGAAGGGGGCACTGGAGAGGAGAATGGGAGGGAGCTGGGGCAGGGAGAGACTCTGCGAGGAAAGACCAGGAAGAGAAACAACATTGGGGATGTGAATAAATAATTTCATATATGAAAACAAAGTTGATAAGAAGATTCTTCATGCTTCATTGTGCTATATGTTACTATAATAAACACTATGCTTAGAGAAATTTAGGAAGGTATTTATTTTATCTTATAAATTACATTCTATCACTGAGGGAACTGTTAACAAGACATCATGGAACTAATAGGAAATAGAAAATGACTCAAAGACTGTGGAGGAATTCTATTTACTGACTCCCTTACAGGCTCATATGAGCTACCGTTTTTATATAGCCAAGGTTCACTAGCCCAGGAATGTCAACAACAACACTAGGATGGTACCTATGTCACCCATTAGTAATCAAAAAAATTCCTCACACTTGCCCATAGGCCAACCCAGTGAAAGTAATTAATCAATACATGGTCACCTTGCCAATGTGCCTGTATGTCAAGTTGGAAAAACCAACCAACCAAACCAAACCAAACCAAACCAAACCAAACAAAACAAAACAAAACAAAACAGCATACCCTGTGTGGCTAGAATAAAATGCTTCCCTTTGGAGTTATATGCCATTCAACAAAAACCCCAGTGCCACGTGTTGCCTAACTCCTTATGAATTGCTGTTCAGGGAGGCCATAGGATCTCACAAAACAGAATGGGCTTTTGTTATTGCTCTCGGTTTCCTCCGGAATTAGGTCATATGACCCTATTTCTGAAGATCCCCTACATCTTGGTTGGATCCTACAGAGAAATACATTTGGAACAAAGATGTCTTCATCCTGCCAGATAGCAGTCATACTGATGGAAGGTGCTATGCAGGGTCTTCAGGGTGAAAAGTGCTCAATTGTCTTACTTGGCTGCATGCTTTACAATCTATGAAAATAAACTGCTAAGTAAGTTAAGCCTGCACATTCATTATTGGCAACAACTGTTATAGAGGTAAACAATCCCTCTTAGATTGGATTTGGGGGTCTTCTTCACAGGAGGCAATTCATATCTGTCACACACACACACACACACACACACACACACACACACACACACAAATGTCCATTCTCAAAAGCCATGGCAGTGGAGGACATATTTCCTAGAATAAAACTTATATCTCCTGTACAACTAAACTGACATGTCAAACTACGTTATAAATGTTTATAATGAGAAAGTTATCACTTTCAGGCTTATAGATGGATCGTTTTCTAGTGATCTGCAATGAAGGTTGTGTACATTGCTAAGAATATGTGAGAGTTGAATGTTTAGTCCTAAATAAGATAATTATGCCATCTCCTCCAAAGCTCAGAGAATACTGTCAAGGAAATAAAGGAAAAGACTTTAAGACCTGAAAAAAGTAAAGAAGGACTGTGAAGTACCATCAATACACAGTCATTGCAATCAAGAACTCTAAATAGCAGCAGATAACTGTACTCTGCCTGTACAAAACTGGGCCCATTAAGGAGCAGACAAGAATGGAAAAGGGACTATTCCCTCAGTGACAAACTGTTTCCTATGGAGAGATTCAGGAAAGAAGATAGTTCTGCCCTTAACTTGTATACCTGACAGTGACCTCACCAATTTCCAATGGATAGTCCCAGTCCAGTGCTTATATAAATGATTCTGTTAGATCATGAGGCCCATAACACAACAAAAAAGTTAAGGTTCAGGAAAAGGGACAGGTCATCAAAGGATTGATAGAGTTGGAGGGTGGGGTGGGTACAGAGAAAGACAGAGTAACTGAATAACAGCACGTATTATATAAAAATTATTCTTAAAGAATCAAATTAATTAAAATAGAATGTATTTTTAAAAAAGGAAGTTAGTAATTTCAGCAGTTTGTTCGACTTTTGTAGTTAACAGTCATAGATAATTTAATAAAATTATTCCCAAGTGAAGAAGCAATGGACTTTTTAAAACATGATTACTCAGGGGTCTTTGAATGCTTTGCATTTATCTTCACCAAGAGAAATTAGAGTTAGCAGAATAAAAATCATTCCTGAGAAATTGTCTGGGTTAGTAAATATCTGATTCAGATTTTTATAATTGCCCAAATCTCTTTATAGATTATGTATAGCAAAAGCTAAAGATCCTTAGTCAGCCATGCTGAACAGGAGCAAACTCCTTTCTTTGTGTATGTTTGGTGCCTATTAACACAGCACCTGAGTGAGACTGTTTAAATTCAAAGGAAGGTTTTGCCTGAAGGAGGACAGCAGAATTGGGCCCAATGGGAGTTCCTGATGAGTATCTGGGCAGAACTGTGTCTACTGGAAGAATAGTTACTGCTAGGGATTTAACTGCTACAACAAAGTTGAGGAATAAAGAAAGTGACAATATGATAGGGCCTTTCTTGTTTCTTTTCTTTTCTCAAGTAAAACTATTTTGAAAACAAATAAAATGACCTGCAAGAAACTTAGTTACACTGATTATCCGCAAATCATATCATCCTGAAATCTCTGGCTTTTATACGGTTTAGATTATCATTCTTGTAAGTGTTGTAGATTTCACTGACACCTAATCTGTTAGCATCATAGAAGACAAAATGAAAATGTATGACTGATATATTCCTCCATTCTTAAGAAGAATCTAAATATTGTACACAAAATGTGATGTGTAAATTTAAGATCCAGTAATCAATAATGAAAATTGATATTTGTTTTAGAAAATAAAGAAAAAATGACTACAACCAACACTGATTTTTCCTAGCATTCAATTAGCATATATCAACTTTTCTATTCTTATAATTACATTTTTGCAAATAACAAGTCATACATATAGTTTTATGTAATTAAAAACTGGGAGAGGAGATAACATTTGAAATGTAAATAAGTAAAATGTCCAATTAAAAATGAGTATAGACTCCTGTCTCTAGCTGCATATGTAGCAGAGGATGGCCTAATCAGTCATCAATGGAAGGAGAGGCCCTTGGTTCTGTGAAGGTTCTATGCTCCAGTATAGGGGAATGCCTGGGCCAGGAAGCAGAAGTGGGTGGATTGGTGAGCAGGGGGAGGAGGGAAGGAATAGGGGGCTTTCATAGGGGAAACTAGGAAAGGTGATAATATTTTAAAATTAAATAAAGAAAATATCTAAGAAAAAATTGAGTATGGGACATAGTGAAGAAACAAATCCCAATTTCATTTCCTCGTGTGGCCCACTTTCTGTCTTTTTCCACGACTAAAACTCTGAGTGTCTGTCAGTTATGTCTACACTTACAGGTAGTGTATAGTGTATACATGCATGTATAGATTCACAATGGCACGTAGGATATGTACAGCATACTTCAATTATGGAAGGATTAGGCAAAACAAATATAAGTTTTAAATCCAATATATAAATAAAAAATCGAGACTCAGACCTCAGTGGAAAGAAAGTCTAGCAACCTCCTCTCTTGTTTCATGCCAGAGGATTCCATGCCTCAGGGAAGATGAGCTCCTTAGGGTCCACAGCTAATAACAACATGAATTTGAGTGACAGAAGATCCTGCTTTCTAGTGACAGGTTTTTCCTATAAGAGGCCTCTGATTGTTGAGAGTCACATATCATATACTATGCTGTTTCTTTTCTTGTATGTATTATGCATGGCGCGCGAAATTCTTTAGATGGACTAATAAAGTTCAAAGAATATATATATTAAAGAGAACTGTAGACATTATGTTCAGTGTTACAAACAAATACTGGAAATTTACCATACAGCAGGTATTGTGACAACTTAATGATACAAAGTTGAAAAATGTAGCCACAAAGATTGAGAGAACAAGCACATGAGTAGATGTTTTTGTGTGTAAAATAACTTATTTATGAGATGCTTCCGGAAAACATACAACTCCACACCTATCTTTTCTATGAGAATATTTCTTTCTAATAGCACCTCCACTCATCTATATTGTTCAGTAAAACAGAGAGTCTACTGTGGGTGAAAGATCTGCACTTCTACCATGTACACTGGAATTCCGATAGCCACACTGTACAACCACATCTTCAAGAAGCATACAGCTGAAATAGCTTTTTACATGTTGCTATCATTTCCTATAGACAATCCTAATTAACAAAGTAGAACATCCAGGTGCCGATGACTCTGAGGAGTGCTTAGAAGTTGATAGTCTGAATACATCTTAAGCTTCTGTAGCAAAACCCTATCATGTATTCCTTGCTGGTTTTTTGTTACTGAAAAGTGAACAATCTGCCTTAAAAATGGATTTCATTTCACTGTTCATGGAAAACTAGGGCCATTTGTACAGGAGTAATAAAACATATTTCAAATGTATGGTTGCATCACAGGTTACATTTAGTTGTGCTATTGAACAATACATCAGCATGTATATGGTTACTACTTTTGCATGGAAATCAATTCATTAGTCATATGTATATAGAGCATGGAGCTGATTGTAAAGCAGGTGTTCAGAAAATTCATTTAATTGAAAAATATATTTGTGTTTTTCTTCTGAGTTACAAAGGTATGAATATTTAAAACTGTGCCCTAATTTAAACATTATGTTTATGTTGTAAATGAGAGAAATACAGTTAAATGGCTAATTCATAATGTTATGGGAATGATCTATCAAATAGATATCTATCAAAAAGAACCAATGTTTTTTAAATGATGGTTTTTTTATGAAAAAGTGAAATAGATTATAATTAATTAAATGCAACTTCTTAAATACCATTTTGAGTATATCTCCAGGACCCAATATAACTCTGACTTAAACATTTCTGTACAGAGTCCAATTTGCATTGTTTCCATAGGATTCTTTGACCATAGGAAGCTACAAATACAACATCCATTCAATGGAAACTGACCTAAGAGTTTTGGATTTTAAGCTGTTATTGGGCTAATTCTACTCAGTTGTAATTCTACAACAATTCTCAGTAAGTCACTGGATTTAAAGGTAAAGCTTTCTATACTGTGAGCCCTGCTCCTGCGCTAGAATTTTTTCCCTGTAAGTGTGTATATCCATTTTCAAACCAACACATTTTCAATGGTCAATGAATTTGTCAGCTACAATGCATAGAAACTCTTCAACTTGAATATTCCACTGCCAATGCTAGCCAGATTTACTATTGATATAAAGTTAACTTCAGAATTACACATGATGAAAGCATAAGTAAAAATCATAATAATATAATTAAGTACAACTTGATCCCATGGTTTGTGTTATTTGACACAAAATTAACTGATCTGAAAAAAAAATACTAAGCACAAAGTAGATTGAGCAAAAGGGATTGTTTCTATTTACTTGCAAGTATACAGGAGTAAGAAAATTCTGTTGTTCCTTTCAATGACTTTAGCAGCCCTATGATTCTGAATTTCATCATTATGAACATAAAAATGGATTAGTGAAAGGTGTGTAACTTCATGACATTAGGATTCCTTTTTTGTACACATTATTATAGGTTAAAGTATATATGTAAATAAATGATATAAATATAACAAGTAAAAATATATCTGAAATAAAACAGGAAGAACAGAAATTTAAATAACTTTCCACTTTAGATTTTAATGGAATGAGATAGAGAGTCATTAATCAATAAAGTATGCAAGGTCCTCTAAAATACTTTATTGAAAAAAATATATGCATATACACACATATATATATATATGCATATATATATATACATATATGTACATATATTATTATTATTGTGAAATGAAACTGTAATGAGTAGAGATAAGAGGACAATAAGTACAAAGAAAGAATTGTGAACCAGAAATAAGAAAGTGTCTTTCGATTATGACAACAAATAGTAAACAAAAATATTAACTCATAAAATTCACAAATATTTAAATAATCATATTTATCAAAATCATATTAAAAGCCCCCATTGTATATCTTTTAACATAGGTATTAATAATACAATAGTCTAAATCAATTTTCAAAACCTTATATAAGTTTTGGGAGGTAAATTTTACATTAAAATATATATATTAAAAAAGACATGTTTTCAGTTAATAGTTACTAAAATCAGTTGAGTAGAGGAAATGTATTTTATACAATGTCTATGTATGACATTGAAAAGGAGTACACATGTGAGTATATATGTCTACAGAGTGAAGAATCTGACCCAAATCCTAAAAAGTATTTTTCCTTATTAGTTCTTCCAGAAACTATGAACTAAAAGTATTCTGAAAACAGAAAGTTATTTCTCTTCCACAGAAATAAGCATGGTAATGAACAAATATGGAAAGGACAATATCTATTGTTATGGTACTGCAGAACTAGAATAAACATAAGAGGAAAAGTACATATCCAATGGAATCATGAGTATTCCATTTTTACTTTATTGCAAATATGCAAATATGAAGCTAATACAAGGTTTATTACCCAATTTAATCTAATAGAAAAGCTGAGCATTGGATATAATATGCATACAATGCTATAGGTCACTGATATACTTTACTTAAAACAGAAACTTTTGCTGGGAGAGAACCATATGTTTACTAACAGTGAAGAGTCTGACTTCCATTCTTATCTTACAATTCTAATAAAAATTCAAATAATATTTTTAAATAAATAGTGTTTTACTTTGTTTTCCCTTCCTACTTCCTTTAATATTGTTAATTATCTTAAAAGACAAAATTAGAGTAATGTCACTCAAATTGCATATACAAATTCCTCTTCCATCTACAGACTATGACAGCTGTTAACTATCATCAATTACTCTAGCAAATGTTGTATGACTTTTGAAATTTGTCAGAATTAGCTCTTTCCATAACTGCCTGGATTCTATCAAAACTGTACTTAGGGTATTAAGAACTTCCTAATATACATTTTAAATTTAAAAGTATTTAATTGGTCCTCGGCTTTTAAATAGTCATTGTAAGGTTTATAAATTAATTGAAACATGAGAACTGGAGACGGTATATTACAGCCAACCTTAAAACCCCATATATACAAAGTGCAGTTTTCTGTGTTCTGTAAACTGTTTTTAGCCATGTCAGGAAAGCAAATGACTGTAGGGGACTGGAGAGAGTGTCAAATTTTGGATACATGAACCTCCTTCAGAATCACTTCCATATGCCCCGAGGGCAAAGCGAGCAGGAAGCCTTTGCCATGTTACCTCCTGATCTGGGTCATACGTGGCAATATTAGCTGCATGGTTCTGTGATGAAGCAACATGGGGAGAACCAGCTGGCCAAAGCTAATGCACCATCTGGGCTGAAAAAAATATTGCCAATTCCATTGGCAGAGCAGAAAGTAGGAGTTTGTAATCGAGCTATAAATCACAAGCAGGCTTTGCAAGTTGTCAATTAAAACTCTGATATATTGATGTCTTCAATGCATGGGTGGCTTTTTTGCTTTTTAAATATAGCTATTGACATAATAAAGCCCTTAAAAGATCAATCCTTCTGTAATAAAACATTACTCCAATCACCTATAACAGCAAACTATAACATTAAGAAATTAACATAAAATCACAATAATAATAGAGAAATAATAAAAATGGTAACATTTTGAAGGGAAAAATATTATTTGATTGCACAGCAGTAGCAGAATTCCTAGAAGGTAAATTACATGAATGTTGCCTTTAAAACCTAAAACAAAAAATATCTTTGTGAATCATTTTGTCCTGAACAAAAAGTTACAAATGTTTGTGGACATAGTTGTACATGAACACTCAGACACTTGCCACAAATACAACCTTACTCATTCACACACACACACACACACACACACACACACACACACACACACACAATCTTTATAATCAAGCCCCTTAACCTTGAAATAACTACTTCTAGCTCCTCCTCAATTTAAGATTTTCTCCATGGCTTGAACTACCAGGCTACAGTAGGACATGATAGCCTTTAGCATGTTAATGACTTAGCAACAAAGATAATTCTTATCATACCAGGCATTGTTCTTTCAATGCCTGATAATTTCTTTTGAAGTTAAAATTTTCTGAAAACCTTATTTAGTGAAACATACCTTCAGAGTCTAAAGTCAACTTATCTGTTTATTTTAATAAATAACTAGATAAAAACATATGACCTCTACTAAGTAAAAATGCAAATATCTTTAAAAATGAATACTGTTATATAAGAAAGTCAATATAGCATTCATTTACAATTATAAGATAAATCTATTTATCTTTTTTATAACATAGAATGTAAGATATAAAAGTATATTTTGTCAGAATTAAGACTAAAATATAATTGGAATTGATTTGTTATTATTTTTATACTGATCCAAATGACATTTTTAAATATTAATGAAACCTTTAAAATAAAAACATCAATTCTAGAGTGAGTAACATGTCTTAAAGCAAAAATAATTATAATTAACTGGATCATAAATGCTGGACAAGTAAATGACCCAAGCACTTTAGATAGAGATAACAGATGTAAAGTGAACATATCATTTCATTAAGTAAATGATAAATACAAATCAAAGAAGAAATTGGAAGACTATAAAAATTGCATTACTTACTAGATATTATACTAATCTTGAATTCACAGCACTTTTGATAAATATAATTGGAAATATTTCAAGAGAAATCTAGAACATGATCAAAGAAAATTACACAAAAATTTCAAGCAGAAGTAATTTCACACACACATAAATATATATTTGAAATATATATTTATTATTTGAAATAACATATGCAATCAGTGAGTCCATTGCCTATTTCTAAGTACCTCTTTTAATTTTTAAGATTATAATTATTTAATTTCTCCCTTTCTTTGCTCTTCCCCAAAGCTCCCATAACGCCCTCCTTGCTCTCTTTCAAATACTTAGCATCTTTTTTCACCATTATTGTCTCAATGTATGTAATATTATGTATACATATATAATGTATGTACACACACACACACACACACACACACACATACACACAAACACATATACACACAGTCTTAAATACAACCTGCTCACTGAGTATAATGTTATTTTTATATATGTTTTTGGAGCTGGCCACTTGTTATTGGACAGGCTATTTATGTGCACTCTTTGTTGGAAAAGATTATTTTCACTGTTCTCTATGGTCCTTAGTGGCTTATATTGTTTTGTATTTTTAAAGGTGTCATGGACAAATGATGCACTATAGATCGGATATAAGCTAGTAGTGACTTGGGGGCTTGAGAAGGGGAGGTGGTATTAGAAAAAGGAGAATGGTAGCTATAATATGAGAGTTTTCCTTGTAGTTGCTAAAAGTGTTCTTAAAGTAGATTGTAGTGGCAATCACATAAATATACATATACTTTAAAAACAATAAACTTCACAATGTAGCTATGTATTATGTGAATTATATCAAAACGAAGCATATAAAATTGACCTGAAAATGTTAACAAATATTTTGTGTCAGGCTCAGGAGAATAAGGGGCCTATTTCCAAGCCTGAAAATGTGAATTCCATGTCTGTACCCACATGGAATAGGAACTTCTGCAAGTTTTCCTCTCACCTCTGTGCACACTCTATGTCGTGTACACAGCACTGCAAGAACACATATATTAATGTGCATTAACACACAATTTTTTAATTATTTAATTTTAAAATAACCTTAAATATTTTACTTAACATTTTAAACCTAAAGAATAGAATGTTGATAAGTGCACAGATACATAAAAATTTTATATATGGTTGCTTAAAACAGTCATAAAATAATAACCTAATCATTACAATCATATTCTCCGTTGTAGACAAGTGATCAATTTAACATGTGATGGTTTAATTGTATATTGGTTTGAAATATAAAATGTTACACAAAGCTTTTACTGTGAAACTGAAATTACTTTTCATATACAGTATTTTGTAAAGTTCCTGTTTGGGAACGAAATGTTTTTATAAAGAATTTAATCAAAAGTCAATTTGGCTCAGCTTTATAGTATAGGCAGAAATCTGAATCTTTACATTGCTGTAGGTGAGGCATTTTATTATTACTATGTTTTAAACTTTTGGCACTCGACTTCTGTTGCTTCAAGATAAAATCAGATACGGCAGACCAGTGTCTGTACAGTGTGTTTGATGAGCCCCCTTCCATAGCACAAAGGCTAAGACTTGCTCATATTATTGCTTCTTCTAATTTAGGAAATAAAATGCTGCAATCTGCTGTCAAGAATAACAATACAACATTCTACCCTTTCAAAAAGTTTGGGTAGTAAAATAATTGATACTAACTACCTTATCGTATACTTAGTCTTCAGACCCTGAAGATAATGCATGCTGATTTATATTAAGTATTTTTCATACTAAGTAGAGTGAATGTATTCTTAATAGTTTCATTTTCACTGAGGACTCAGTTCTTGCTGTGTCTGATATACCTAAGTTGAATCTATCTTATATATTTAATAAAATATTTCCATTTGAAGACATCTACAAATGATGACCATAAAGAAATAAACCATATGTTTTCCTACAGACCTTCATTTACAAGACAAAATAACGTTAAGGACATATACAGTAAAATGATTTTTTATGTTAAAAATTAATTTAGCCAAGATACAATTTAATGGATAGAGAAGCTAACAGAAAAATAAAAAAAATAAGGATGCCTTATAGATTTGGATAAAATTCCTGTATGTTATGTTTTCAATTGATGTGACTGATATTATTAACAAAAGCAACATGAGAAGGAAAAAGTTTATGTGGCTTACATATCCTGACCACTGAGGGAAGCCAAGGCAGGGTCTCAAGTAGCATAGGAATCTGGAAACTGGATCTGGTGCAAAGATTGTGGAGGAGCTGCTTCTAGTTTGCTCCTCGTGGCTTGCTCAGACCTTCTATCACTCAGGACCTTCTGCTCAGGGGTGGGAAACTCCCCTCTTGGACATTCCTACATTGACCATAACCAAGAAGATGTCCTACAGACATTCCTAGAGACATTTAACAGAGCCAATTTCACAACTGACATTCTACGTCCCAGATGACTCTAGTATGTGTCATTTTGCCAAATATCTAACAAGGAAATTCAATGATTGCTGTGTCAAAGATATAGATGCCATTTTCTTCAACCTGGAAAGAAAAGTGTTTATATTTCAATCATATTTCCCTCTGAGCAAGTAATATTTCTATGAAGATGGTTATAGTAACTACAACAGAAATGGTAATATTTTAAATGTCTTTCATTATCTTTACATTATGACACGAGAATGTGCTTATCATGTGCTTTTATTGCATTCTAGCTCCTAAGTAGCATCTTAACACTATTTCCCATCCTCTTGATCCATTTCTCTTCCCAAACACTACCTTTTCTACTTTCACAACTTCCTCTTTTAAGTCTACCTTTACCAGACAAGAAAGCATATTACTGTCTTTATGACTGTGGCTTGTTACATTTATCAACATTGTATGAAGTAAAACTATTTTATTGCCAATAACATAACTTCATTATTCTTTATAGTTAATATGCCATTGACGTGTTTGCATGTGTGCTTTTGTATAACATTTTCTTTATCAATTTTCAGAGCTAAATATTCATTATATATATAATGTGATGTGGTTATTATAAATACTGATCTACATTACACACTAAGAAATTCAAATTAAAATATAATTACTTGTCTAATCAAGATCACACATAGCCACTAATGCAAGAAATTATGTAATAAATCAGATCATAAGTCTATATTATTTCCCTATATTATAAAGAAGGTAAAAGTTTATAGGTTGTATGTAAACTACATTTGCAGTACATATATGAGTCATCTATAGCCCATGAGTTTCTCACATTGGGATTGTCACTGGCCTGATTAATAAATCAGAAGTTCACTGAGATTTAATACCTGACAGAGACAACTGGATGGGAGAGGTTCAGACTATCATGCAAGACTGGGAAAGCATAGGACAGAGGTGACAGACCTTGCCTCCTATGTACTGTTCCCATCTTAACAGAAGAAAGAACATCCAGCTACAAGTGGGACAGGTTTTGATTCTGGACTGCCTATAGCAAGTGATACACCTTTGCCAGCCGAGCCCAGCTTCCAAAATATTCCACAAATGTTGACTCTGGCACTGCCAGCATTAAACAATGGATACCAAATGCAAACATGGATAACACTGGAGATTCAAGGCACAACATGGCCAACCACTTTCAAAAGAACTGTCCCATTCTCATTTTCAAGATACACAGTTCATTGGATAATTCTAGTTTATAAACAAATTACATGAAAATAATGACTTTTTTTATAAACATGGAACAAGAAAAGTGACATGGTACATAATTTATGTATTTTTTAAAATATACAGTAGTACAACACTTTTTACTGAGTTCGTTTCTTCAATGTATTTACTTAATGCTAACCACGTTCAAAGAACCATCCTGACTGTTGTGAAAGCTTGCCTAACATCCACTGAGATCCTCTTGCGTTCTGCTACTGAATATCCACATATAATGAGGCAGGACCACAAAGTTAATGATCCAGCATATTTATAAATAATAGCTCAAATAATGCCAGCATGCTATCAACCATCCAAGAGGAAGAGATAACAGCATGCTTCTGAAAAACAAGAATCTCACCACTAACAAGTAGTGATGACCCAACCAAAAAAGAGTCCGTTGTTAGTGCAGATCTCTGATCTGTATACCAGTTTGTTTGTTTGTTTGTTTTTACCAACTTTCTTTCAACTGAGTTTCAATTGTTTTATTTTTAGTATTGTAGCATAGCATGGACACTATTGTATTTGTTTCCACTTTGACATTTTAACTACTTTGTCTAACATTTGATCTGTGGAGATATCTTTTAAATGTGCAAGGGAGTAAATAGCTTCTTTGTTTTTTTTTTTTTTTTTTTTCTTTCCTCGCTAAAGTATAAACTCATAGGCCCAAATTTTCCCTTCTTTTCCTTTCTTACCTAAATCATTGGAGCAAAAACGAGAAAAGTCATTACATCAGCGAATTAGTTCACCCAAGCAGTAGCCTCAAACCACAGGTTAATTTGAACTGTTCAAACATAATTACTTTAAAAAAGGAAAGGATTCATTACTTGTGTGGTGTTTGCTGGTTCACTGCACCATTGTCGGATTGTCAATAAACAAATTACATCCAACACCGTGCCCTTCTCAGAACAGGTCCCCAGAGAAGCTCTACTTCCCTGCCCTGCTTGCTTTCATTTTTCCTTTGACCCATATTCACTTGTGTTTGGTTTTTTTTAACATTTTGAGACATTTTCAATTTTACATAACAATTATATTAAGGCGGTGTAAGCAGTCTGTTGTAAATAGAACTATTAATAAGGCACTTAGGTTTTGTGGAAGGCTTGTTTGGTTATAGGTTTATAGTTGCGTTTTTAAAATTATGCTCCAAACAATACATTAAATGTGGTTCGCATTACCAGAACAGTGTGTGATGATTTGATGTGTGCATTTAATCTATAAAGTTTTAGCCATGCTAAACATTTCTATCTATTCAAAGATTTACTGTTCCCTTGAGGGGAAATCATCTCCTATTCCTTTATCTAGTTTTCAAAAATGAACAGTTTATAATTATTGTCCATAGCTAACCTACCATGCAGTCACACATCAGAACTTCTATTCCTTACTATAATTTGGTTTAGAAATTATTAATAAATGCTGACCATCCTTCCCTCTTTTCTGTTTTATCCTGACCTCTGAAAGCTGTTTTTGGATTCTAATCTGTGTAGCACCCTCTTTGTTAGAATATGTCTACCCAGGATCATGTGGCATCTGTCTTTCTGTACCTCCCTTGTTTCACTTAGTCTAATGATTTTCTATTCCGTCTATGCTGCCTAAATGGCAGGATGTAATTATTTTTTCACAGCTACACACGTTGGTGAATGGACTGTTAGGTTGCTTTCATTTAGGGGACACTAGGATGAGAATGATAATAAACATGGAAAGTAAGCATGACACTAACACACTTATACTAGGTCTGCTCATAAGGTTGGGAGGAGTTTCCATACTTTTTTTTTTACTGTGGCCCTGTTCATTTTGAACAAGAGTGCGCAAAGCTCCCTTTTCCCCCACACCCTCCCCAGCATCTATTATCTTCTTGTTGATCATGACAGCCATTCTTTCTAAAATGTTGAAATATTCTATTGTATTTACTTTTATCCTGTTGATGATGGCTTGTGTTTTTCCGGGGGATGGGATATAGCTGTGTACCATTGGCTACGCTTAACTCACTGTATAACTCAGTTTGAGTAAAATCAAATTAATGATCATCCAGCCTCAGGTAGATGATTTTGAAAAAGAGACTTAGACACTATCAGTCTCAACAATACAATTCATTTTAAGGAGTCTGAACTGGTGTTTTACTGAGGAACAATACATAATTTGATGCCCCCAAAAGAAAAAAAAAAAACTTCCAGTTTTCAACCCTTTCCTGAATTTTTATGTGCTGATAAAATGGTGTCACTTTTATGGCAAATTTTTAGGTAGATTTGTCCTTAACCACACAGCTATTTGTATAAGATTTCACTGTTTCAAAACACTTAGCTCTGTTCCCTGTAAAAGACTCAATTTTGAAGCATAAAATCTTCTGTTCCACTGATCCATGTGTTTTAATTTATGGGCCATCAAAATAAGGGTTGAATGATATTCTACTTTATTAACAAGTATAATTGCAATACAATAAAATATTAGTGAAATATGTCTTTCAAATTTTTCTAAGTAATCTCTTTCTCACGTTATATTAAGGAAACAGTCTCTGTGTGTGTGTCTCTGTCTCTCTGTCTCTCTCTGGTGTTTTTGAGAAAGGAAGAAAACAGTATCTCAAATGTCAAACAGTTACTGTAATTAAAGCTATGAACAGCTCTTATAAACTTCCAAAAGACGAAAATATTATGACTTCCTGTAAATCATGGATAAATAATTTAGCTTTGCTTAAGTAATTTGTGAATTTCTTTCCAAGAGGGCATTTATTGCAAACACTAAGAAAACAGTGGGAATACAGATTTTCTTTTACTTTACCTTAAAGGAACTACCTTCTTTTCACTTTGAAGTTATTATTTTTAGATATATACATAAACAATTGTTTATGTTAAGGAACCAAAGGAAAGAGGATTCAAAAGGGGAAGGAGAGGCAAGGCTAGAGATAGGCCCAGGTGTGGGAAGATTTTCGTTTGCCTGACAGCTCTAAGCAGGCCTGAAGGAAGTTGATAGACACTAAATTCTGGCATCACCATTAACACTGACATGGACATGGGCAGAAAGAGCCCTGGCTTTCAGACACAGTGAGGTGTCTTACTGCTATCGCCTGCAGTGGTGATGTAGGACTGGAACAGAGATGTTGAGAACTTCTGTTCACATTATTGACATAATGTTATGACTGTGTGATTACATGTATTTGATGTCTTCTGTTTCTTCATGCCATCATAGTAATGCTGCTTTAGCCATGGATGTCACATGCATTGCTTTCTACCTGTTAGTCCCACGCCCCCTGATCAGGAGGAGTACCACTGCATTGATGTCTGATCAAGGTACATTCTGAAGACAATGCATGACAGTTTATCTAGCACATACTAAATGATGTTAAAGCTCTGGGAGTCACACAGAAGGGAAGGAGCCTAGAAATACTCTTGTATAATTAATGCATCTGAGAATTAAATTTGGAATTTTTCTAATTAAGTACTTTTTTAGAAGTCTAAAATACTCAGCCATTAAAAACAAAAACAACAAGAGTATTGCAGGCAAATAGATGGAACTAGAAAATATCATCCTGAGTCAGATAACCACACCCAACAGGATATGCATGGTAACTACTCACTTATAAGTGGATAGTAAAGTGGATTCTACTCATAAAGTACAGGATAACCACACTACAATCCAGAGACCCAAAGAAACCAAATAATAAGAAAGACCCAAGGAAGAATGCTTGATATGTACCCAAAATGGGGAAATACAATAGACACTGAGGTGGATGGAGGAAAGGAATGGGTATTAGTGGGGATAAGAAGAGAAATAGGGTCAGGTGTATGGAGAGAAGGGTACTGAAAATGGAAATTGGCAGCAATGGGGAGGGGCTCTCTAGGATGTACCTGAGACTTGGAATAGGGGAAGGGGAGGCCCCAGGGGGTCTAAGACTCTATCTGTGATACCTAACAGCAGGTGATATGAAAGTGACCACCTCTTGTAGCCAGGCAGGACTCTGGGTGGAGGGATAAGGACAAAATTAGAATGTAAAATATTATATTCTAGTTTGTTGATTTGATTTATAAAGATATGTAATGAAGCAAATACCATAACATGATAAAATACATTTCAGAGCACAAAAAATGAATCATAATTGACTTAAATATTGATATAATTATAGATTATTTTCTATTATATCCTTGCATGTTAGGTAAAATGTACAAAAATACATAATACACACACATATACACATATATAAAATAGTTTATATCTTCACTCAAAGTAATTAACTTGGACCCACTAATATGTATTCAAGGGAATCTGCCATATGTATTCTTGTTTCAGCTATCAAAAAAGAAAAAAAATAATTGAGTTCTAGGAACACAGGCAAACACAGATAGTAGTTATTATTAGATAGATAGATAGATAGATAGATAGATAGATAGATAGATAGATACATACATACATACATACATACATACATAGATGCATAGATGCATAGATGCATAGATAGATAAATAGATAGATACATAGATAGATACATAGATAGACACATAGATAGATACATAGATAGATGCATACATACATAGATACATAGATAGTAGATAAGTAATACTGTAGATAGATAGATACATAGATAGATACATAGATAGTACATAAGTAATACTGATATATATATAATATAGACATAGATGATGGAAAGAGAAATATATGATATATAGAAACAAATATGTATATAGATAAAAGATATTGTTGAAATGTAGATATAAGGTAAATGACAGAAAGGGGTAAAAGCTCTTATATCACTACTAAGCTCTTATACCACACACAAAATGATGTATTATATTTGCATCTGGTGTTTCTGATACAGGATAATTGTTTTTCACTTGTAATATAATATTTGGAGTGAAAAAAGCCATTCCACATGCTAATAAAAACAAGCTTGAGATTGAACCTCACTCCAGTCAGAATGGCTAAGATCAAAAATTCAGGTGACAGCAGATGCTGGCGAGGATGTGGAGAAAGAGGAACTTTCCTCCATTGCTGGTGGGATTGCAAGCTTGTACAACCACTCTGGAAATCAGTCAGGTCGTTCCTCAGAAAATTGGACATAGTTCTACAGGAAAATCCAGCAATACCTCCCCGGGCATAAACCCAGAATATGTGCCATCTGCTAATAAGGACACATGTTCCACTATGTTCATAGCAGCCTTATTTATAATAGCCAGAAGCTGGAAAGAACCCAGATGTCCCTCAACAGAGGAATGGATACAGAAAATGTGGTACATTTACACAATGGAGTACAACTAAGCTATTAAAAACAATGAATTTAGGAAAATTTTGGGCAAATGGATGTATCTACAGGATATCATCCTTAGTGAGGTAACCCAATCACAAAATAAGTCACTTGATATGCATTCACTGATAAGTGAATATTAGCCTAGAAACTTAGAATACCCAAGATACAATTTGTAAAACAAGAAAATCAAGAAGAATAAAGACCAAAGTGTGTATACTTCATTCTTCCTTAGAATAGGAAACAAAACACCCATGGAAGGAGTTACAGAGACAAAGTTTGGAGCTAAGAAGAAAAGATGGACCATCCAGAGACTACCCAACCTGTGGATCCATCCCATAATCAGCCACCAAATGCAGACACTATTGCATATGCCAGCAAAATTTTGCTCAAAGGACCCTGATATAGCTATCTTGAGTGAAGCTATGCCAGTGCCTGGCAAATACAAAAGTGGATGTTCGCAGTCATCTATAGGATGGAACACAGGGCTCCCAATGGAGGAGCTAGAGAAAGTACCCAAGAAGCTGAAGGGGTCTGCAACCCTATAGGTGGAACAACAATATGAACTAACCAGTACCCCCAGAGCTCGTGTCTCTAGCTGCATATGTAGCAGTAGATGCCCTAGTCAGCCATCATTGGGAAGAGATGCCCTTTGTTCTTGAGAGCTTTATATGCCCCAGTACAGGGGAATGCCAGGGCCAAGAAGTGGGAGTGTGTGGGTAGGGGAGCAGGGCAGGGGAAGGGTATAGGGAACTTTTGGGATAGCATTTGAAATATAGATAAAGAAAATAATAAAAATAATAAAAATAATTCCACATACCACCACCTCACAAATAAACATCACCCACTGCTAAGAGGCAGCCAACACAGACATGATTGATGAGAGCTCTGCAGGAGGAGTCAGATGACAACACCTCTTTGCCTCTTGACCCTACTTCTTTATTTAATTACATGGTACTGGGAATACCCAGCAACAAAATTGCATTTTCATCCATAGCTGATTTCTATTTCGAGCATGTCATATTAATAGTGAAATAAATTGCTCTAATTGCCAGGAAGCTTCATCAAATTCACATAGCTTCCCTATTTTACTCAATTCTTATTAAACTCCATGTCTTAACGTGCCAGATTGATGAAAGAAGCAGAAGTTCAGAATAAATTCACATCCTAATATCAAGTAATGTCATTTTAAAATCTTTTTTTCTGTAGCCCAGGCTGGCCTCATACTTCAATTCTCCTCTCTCTAATTCCCTGGTGCTTACATCAGAAGCATGTACCAATATATCTAGTCTTCTAAGTTAATTCTTGAAGTTCAGATGAATCTATTCTCATGTCTTAGAAAAATGTTATTGCTCCTCACTCAAAAATTTTTTACTCAGTAATTGACACAAAAATAAATAACTCAAGAATCAATGAAAGGTATTTAAATTTTGGGACTTATCTATTAAAAATTACGTGACTCTGGCATTACGAACTTTCTCGGAATTATATTTGTTTCAATAACTTATTTCTCTTGAAATGCTTCTAAAATTCTAGGAAGACGCAAATGGGGGACCCCATGTTAATAAACCATTGCAAAAATAATAAAATAGATTTTAAGATTAAATGTATTGCACTGGAGAGATGGCTCAGTTGCTAAGAGCACTGATTGCTCCTCCAGAGGTCCTGAGTTCAATTCCCAGCAACCACATGGTGGTTCACAACCATCTGTGATGGGATTGGATGCCCTCTTCTGGTGAGTTGGAAGTGAATGACAGGACACTCACATACATAACATAAATAAATCATTTTTTTTAATATATCAAGTGTAGAACTGAAATTCTTACACTGATCCAAACTCAGTCACCCTAATATCTGGCTCCCTAACTCACTAGCTCCACCTCTGACAGTCACTAGGTAGTTCAAAACCAGGAAATTCCTTCTGCTGGTTTAAATAGTGATCTCAGATGAAGCTAATAGTTCCTTTTTTATTATAAGAAGACTTGAGTCATGTTTCTACTGTAAAACAGACCACCACAATTGTAATCTATGTGTTTTGAGTAAATCTGAGATTTTCAAATGGCCAAAGTATGTTTGTTTCAAATGTTCAAAGATATAACTGCCATGATGACTCAGCGAATAAAAGTACTTGACACACAAGACTGAGAACCTGGGTTCCATCCCACATAAATAAGCTGGATGATTTTATGTACATCTACAGTACCACTATCCCTACAATATGATAGGAAGCAGAAATAGGAGACCAGAACCCCAAGGACCCGTTAGCCTGGAGCCCAGTACACCATTGCAGAAAAAGAGGTAACCAGACTCAAGGAGGTGAAAACTAAGAAATGTTGCCTTGTGACCTCCATATGCATGTTGAGGCATGTGCATGTTCAGAAACATACATGCACACACTAGCAAACCACAAAATATGACAATAATCAAATAAAAAAATAAATAAATAAACAAATAAATAAATAAATATTCTAAGACAAAGTGGGTTGGATAGACTATAAAATTAAATTTGGTTAAGGATATACCATTCTTACAATCTCTCCTTTCTGGAAAAATTTCTCTGTGGTTTCTCTCTCTCTCTCTCTCTCTCTCTCTCTCTCTCTCTCTGTCTCTCTCTCTCTCTTTTTAAGTAACACAGAGATAAATGAGATCAGATGAGAATGACTTACTAAAAATGCTCCATATTGTCTGGAAAAGCTTTCTTAGGAATAACCAAAGCCCTGAATGATAACTAAGTTTAAATTCATATGGGTCTCTTATTCCTACATGTAGCCACCAGATTCAAGTAGATCTATAATTATTCTAAGAAAAAAATGAAATAGTTCCTAAGTACCCATGAAATGTTCCTAACACCAGAGAAATCCTAGATATATGCCTATAAATGAATGAGCCAGAGGAAGCTGTTTCGTTTATACCTCCCTGAGTTGGTATTTTCTCTGTCAATCATTCCTACGTGAATTCATTCTCCAGTTGATATTTCTATAAAAGGTTCTGAAGGATGAGCAAAAGACCAAAAGTTATTTGAAGTTATACAGTGTAACCTCTGGAAAGCTTCTGTTTAAAGTATCAAAGGATGATCAATATTTACTGAGAAAATATCTTGGCCTAACTTTATTATTTCCATTAAAAAGATTTTTTTTAAAGGTTAGCAATGATTGCTTGAAGTTGACTTGACTTCCTAAACCCTAGAAATCCTTCAAACAACATATGAGGTACAGAAATAGTATAGATTTCTTTGAGAAAATTTAATTAGTGTCATAACATTTTCTTGTGATCAAGCTAAAAGCCGTTCTATTTGTAGGCAAAAGGAACTGCAACTTGGAGGTATACTATTAGTTAAGTTTATCAGAGCAAATGCTGTTTTAGAATTTGGGTCTGTAGGCCATTTCTATATGTATATGTGTGTGTATGTGTGTGAGTGTGTGTGTGTGTGTGTGTGTGTGTGTGTGTGTGTGTATGGAAATAGATAGATAGATAGATAGATAGATAGATAGATAGATGATAGATAGATAGATAGATAGATAGATGATAGATAGATAATTAGATGATAGAAAATAGATGATAGATAGATAGATAGATAGATGATAGATAGATAGATGATAGATAGATAGATAATAGATGGATAGATAGATGATAGATAGATACATAGATAGATAGATGATAGATAATAGATAGATAGATAGATAGATAGATAGATAGATAGATAGATAGATAGATAGATAGGTTGGCAAATATGTCACTATAGTACTAATGACACTAAAATCTGGAGAATCAGCTCCAAGATTCCTAAGAATCATCATTTCCTCAGAATAAAAATATGATAGTTATACTGTTAGGATGATGAAGAGTGGTCAGCCACCACCACCACCAACAACAACAACAAACAGAAAATGCCAAATCTCAGAAGATTGTAACATCTTTTATTAAAAAAAAAAATAACAAAAACTATTCTAATGAATAGCAACACTTGAAATGGGGTACTAAGTATAAAATTTTCTATTTTTAAAGGGAAATCATAGCTAGGTACATAGAAAAGATTTTTCAATGTCAGCAAAGTGGTTTCCATAATAAAGCTTTTTAAGGTAAAAGTTAGCTAAAGGTCTGAAAGTCTCATACAATAACTAAGTCCTTAATTATTTCATCAAACACAAAATTAAAAATTCACCATTCTCCCTGCTATAATGACAATTATTAGTAGTGCCATTCTTTTAATATCTTTCCATTTGCATTTTAATTTATTCAAATATCACCACATTGCATAGTGCTAATTACATCCCATTGTGCAGGACAGCTTTTCTGTGTCAATTTCCAGCAACATCAATAGGATCTGACCCTGGAAACATTCAGATTGGTTTGTAGAATAGTTCAATAAATTATCTGAAATAGTCAATTTTTCTTATCAGAAACCATCAGGTATTACCTGTTTGTATTTTTCATATATATAGGATCTGTTACTATTTGCATCTTATCATATAGCCTGTGTTGAAAAGTCCTATTATTTCAAGTCAGGTGCTTTTTCTGGTATTATTTCCCTCAGAAACTTTGAACAAGCCATCTAATATCTGTTTATAAATATCCCCAACAATAATAAAATAAAGTCTAGAATTTTCCATCTAAACCAAACTAAAAAGCACAAGGAAAATTAAGTTTTAAAAAAGTGATTTAAAAAAACTGATCTAAATCAGCCAATACTCACTAGCTATTCAAGTCATGAAAAAGTGATGTAGCAGGGACAGAGAATATGAATGAGCCATGCATGTGATTGCAACTGTTTTTAGAAGCCAAAGATTGAAAGTAAAGATGAGAACAGGTAATGTTTATGTGAGATTGATTTTATTTAATAGTAAACATCCAAAATACTATACTAAAACATACAATCAAGGGACTGGGGAGACAGCTCATCTAAGAAACTCTTTGTTGCATAAGCATGAGTAGTTAAGATTCATTTCCAACAACCCTACTGTCAAAGGCAGAGGAAGAGATGTTTGCTAGAAATTGTATTTCTGAGAAATGTTGGAGATGCTACACCATCTGTGAAGTCTCACCAACATGACTGCCTAAGCATGAGCAAGAAATAAATTAAGAACATGCTCACACAAACATGGGAAAGCTTAAGAGACCTCAACCCTCTACATGGAACTACAGCCACCATGGAGGACTAACTGCAGAAGAAATGGTCTTTTCAGGTCAGAGCATACCAGTGGTTATCCAATATCAAATGTTCATCCTTGGCAAGTGACAGTACCCTGTCTGACCAGGGAGTATCTATGTATTTAGAATAAATTTCTCTATATATTCTAAATATATACATTATACAATATATACATTATATAATGTATTCATATTATAAATTATAAATTATATTATATACATTTACCACACAATATATTTATATCAATATATTTTATATTATTGCATATAATTATATAATACTATATATTGCAATTATAATATAGAATGTGTATTATATTTTATAATATACAACACATTTCACTTTATAATAAATATATACATTTTTTATATCAAACATGTATATATATATATATATATATATACACTGAAATAAAAGGTCATGAGATTGAAACAAACAGGGAACTGATCATGGAGGTCTTGAGAAAAAGAAAGGGAAGGCGAAATGTGATATAATGATATTACAATCTCAAAAGTGGGTATATGGTTCAGAAGTAGAGAGGTGTAGACAGTAGGATGCCTGAGGGTGAGGGCCAGGATAATCAGTAAACCGGGGTCTCAGTGAAAGAAACACTGATTAAAAACAAATTAAAAAAAAAACAATAAAAACATCAAAAACCAAAGTGTATAGTTTGTTGTGAATCAACATCTAGTACTGAACTTTGCCCTCCATACATTTATGATAGATAGATAGATAGATAGATAGATAGATAGATAGATAGATAGATAGATGTACTCTCACACTCAAATGCATATGCATAAAGGATATGCAACCAACAAAATTCAAACTGAAATCCTCCATTCTTCTATATATGCTAGTATTTGAAATCCAGTGTGTATATTTTATATTTTAAAAATATCATCTTTTGAACTCAAAACATTTTAATAGTCCTTGGCTAGTTTACTAAAGCAGATGAGGAACATGCAGGAATCTTGAGATGGATTTTGTTAACCTCTGTCTCCCTTACCTAGGATATATATGAACGAATAATGCTGGAATTGTATGTATTTAAATTAATATTTCAAATTGATAACTTAGGGTAGAAATGGGGTCATCAAAACCTTAAGTATACTGTGAAGGGTTGAAAATTATTCCAGGACACTCCCACGATAGTTCAGAATCATAATGGGATGAGGTCACAAAGAAATGAAAATGGAGTAAAAGAAAAAGGTAGGGGAAAATAGACAAAAAAGAATATATATATATATATATATATATATATATATATATATATGAATGCTTTTAATTATTAAAACATTCTTCTTAGGCTCTCTAAAAACTCGTTAGAGAGCAGGCTCTCTATTGAACACACCACACAGATTTCACCCAAACTTCTGGGCTTACCTCCGCTCAATAGAACACCGTCTTGTATTGGCAGATCATCAGGTTTTGGATGATCTTTCTATATCACTATTATTGAGTCCCTTTCACAATGCATATTCTCAGTACATTTCATCCACACTTCCTGTTAAATATTAATATCACAGATTAAATGATGCTGTATAGGAAAGAGGCATCATAGTTCAGAACTAGAGAGCAGGAGACACTATAATTC
The DNA here is from genome assembly GCA_902729485.2 of Mus minutoides. Lineage (NCBI taxonomy): Eukaryota > Metazoa > Chordata > Mammalia > Rodentia > Muridae > Mus > Mus minutoides. The sequence goes on from LR749588.1 coordinate 2,203,760, forward strand.
CTATTGTCTCAAAATGATAATCATTTATCACAGATAAAATGGACAAGTAGCCTTTTCTTTTTCTTATGTTACCTAAACATTATCATTTGCATAAGCTCAACTAGAGATCTTAGAAAACAGGAAAGGTTTAAAACTGTATGCAATAACTCTGCATCTTCAAGTCCTAAAACTTGGTAAAACTAAAGATATAAGAGCTTGCAAGAGGTATTCATGAAATCTTTGAAAGTCAAATAAGGTCTCTTAGCTGACTAGAAATAGTGCATAATCCCGCATTCAGAGAAATTAAATGACCTCAGATTTAGAAATAACAAGATGTGGATGCACATAGCCAAACATCAACTGAGTGCAGGGACCCCATTGGAGGAGTTAGAGCAAGGATTGAAAGAGCTGAAGCAACGACATAGAAAGAACAACATCAACCAACCCGATCCCCCAAAGCTCACAGGGACTAAATCACCAACCAAAGAGTACACATTGGGGGGAGGGAGATATGTATACATATCCAGGTAGATATGTAGCAGAGGATAGCCTTATAGGTCATCCCTGGGAGGAAAGTCCCTTGGTCCTACAGAGGTTTGATGACCCAGGGTAGGGGAATGCTAGGGTACTGAGTCAGGGGTTGGTGGGCACCCTCAAAGAGGCAGTGGGAGGGGAAGACTATAGGGGGGTTGTGAAGTGGAAACTGGGAAGTGAGATAACATTTGAAATGTAATTAAATAAAATAACCAATATAAATATAATTCTATTTAAGAAAAATAATTGAAAGAAAGAAATGCTAAGAAAGCCATTTCTAAGGGCTCACACATAGAAAAAAAAAACTATATTAAGGCACAGATAAAGAACCATTCATTTTAATCAAGGTTAGTAAATACACAGAGAGAGAATTATCCGCAGGTAATTGTCAAGATACTAATTTAAAGCCTTTTGAGAGAAAAGCATTCAATTGTCCTAGCTAGACATGGTACCAACAAATGCCAACAGCAGGGTATTCCCAATGGTGCACTAGTGGTACCTTTGTCTTAAGGGTAATCTTCAGCTGTTTAATTGGCTTAAGAACCACTAAATAGGGAGGAATCCCACCCTGCTACTATAAACTGGAGAGATAATAGACCCAAAAGGAGAACTTACTACCTACTACCAAACCAAGGTAATTTCTAACTGTATTTTGATGGAATAATTATCCTTTCACTCACAATAACTATTTCTCACCGGTCATCAAAAAAGACTTGGATAAACTGGAAACAGCTCTGAAATAGGAACATAACACATGGCTTACACTGATTTCTAAATGAGAAACACACAGCAGACACACCACACTCATGACTCTTTATCACTTATATTAGATTTATAAACAAAATCATCAATGTAACATTATTGCTTTGCTAGTGATTCTGGGTTAAGAAATCTTTGTAAGAACTCTAAAGAACTTGATGTTTCCTATTATAGCTGCCGTTTACAGAACTTTTTGGTGTTATTCAATACCATGGCATGCCTGAAGATCAACCACAATTCTTCAATTCTTCAAGCGATCAGTGTTAATTTAGCAGTTCATACAAAATGTTGTTCATGGATTTAGTGAAAATACAATGGTCATATTTTAGGCATTTGATGCTATATGCATTTCTATTTTGAATTATTATGCTAATAGATAAGTATATTATACAACAAACTTCTTGACACAAGGAAGTGCTATTTAAATTGTAAAAGCAATAACTGAATTGTAAGGAGGAACATGTAGATTATAATCTAGAGCTAAGTATTTAAATTCAGTCAGAATTAATGAAGCATCTGAATTATGACATGACAGTTAATATATGTGTGTATTAATTAGATGAGAAAATAAAAAGGCAAATATTGATTTTTGCTAGATAGGTTTAATAAAGGAACTTATAAAAACCACATGACTGACACGTATAATAAATAATGAACTTATGGTTTTACATGAGACTCGAGTCCCTTAAGAAAATCACCAATGCTTCACCTATATTTTTCTTAGGCACTATCTTAGAGTTATTATTGTTATGCTGAAAAAAATCATTACCACAAGCAACTCATTAAGGAAATAGTTTATTTCATTCAAAGCTTCATGTAACAGATCATTATCAAAAGCAGGATAACCAGAACTTAAGTGGGGCAGAAATCTGGATTCAGGAACTGATGCAGAGGCCATGGATTGGTGCTGCTTAATGGCTTACTCATCATGGCTTGCTCAGACTCCTTTTAAAAATAGAATCAAGAAAGACTGGCCAGGGATGGCCTTCACACATCAACTTCTAATAAGAAAATGCCCTACCACAGGATCTTATTATGGAGGCAGTTTTTAGATTGAGGTTTCCTCCTTCCAGATAATTCTACCTTGTATCAATTTGACACAAAACTAGAAAACACATGCATCTTTCATTATTTGTTTCATAGCACAGTCATCATAAGCAAGAACATTTTCAAGGGTGATTTCAATTGTCACCTTTAGAACGATGTATATTTAAGAGTACTCATGCATGTATAACCATAAACACTAAAGGTTGATTTCTTGAACACTGTAACAGATATTTCTGAGCTAGAGAGATTTATAGGTTGGGAAAGTAGTTCACTCTTTAAAATGAGAATTTGAGTTTGATTCCCAGGACCCATTAAAAATGTCCAGGAATGGTGTCCAGGTACATGAATAGAGCTCAATTTATTAACCCAAGTATGGGAGGCAAAAAACAGGAGGGTACTTGGAACTTACTTGTCATCTTGCTTAACCTAAATTTTAAGCTCTAAGCCAAAAAAAAAAAAAATCCTCCCTCACAAAGGTGGTCATGAGGATAACACCACGTAGGAGAATGTCTTCTATCCTTGACACAGATGTGCACATGCCTCTATCTGCATCCATTAAAACATACAAGTTGGGGAATAAAAGATATGGTTATGAGTGTATATATATATTAAAATGTTAGTTATATAAAGAAAATAGAACAATAAAATATTATTAAATTGCCATCCTGACTGAATCAAAGCCTGTTGTGCTTTCTCTGATTTCTTCACAAGAATGGTTCTGCCTTTCATTAAAGTCAAGATACTCACAATTGTGTACAGAATCATATCTGTCCTTTATTGAATGTAGCATCCACTCCCACCCTCTCTACTGTCCTAGAAACTTGGAGTAGACAGGAGTCAAGCCTATATTGCCTGTCCATCTTTTGAAGCAAAGACTTTTTTTCTTTTATAGATACTTAATTTTATCCTACTCCTTCTATGTATGGGGAAATATTCTTGAATTAAAAATCTGCAAAAATTCCAAATATGTACCATAGAATCCCTTTAAACCAATGCTCTTTTAAAATTTAGAACTCTACTAAGAGATGTTAGAAAATCTATATCCTTTCTCAAGTCAATAAAATCAACGACAGACTTCCACTTGCACTTGATAAAAGAATCAAGTGTTTCATATAATTCATATAATTCTTATAATCCTATAAAACGGGGATTCCCTCTAACTTTGTTTTTCAAATGTGGTAATCTTAGGTTTCGAAGTATAATACACATAGACCAGAAACACAATGTAGGGGCATCACAGTTATGTCTAACATGAAAGTTTTCATGATCAAATGTCTTTGTCTACCCACATATATGCTTAGTTTGGATTGTATCTTTCAAGTGGGGTATTTAAATTTCTCTAGTATAATTACTGTTATAATGAGGCCCTTGTTTCATTTACTTGTTTTGCAAAATTAGGAACAGAAAATAGCATAATGAGGAAACCGCTTCTTCCAAGTTCATTGTTTTGTGCACTTGATTTCTCTCTTTCTCTAAGGGATTGTTCTGAATTAGGTATTTCTTTTTTCTCAAAATAAATGTTGTTAGAAATAAATTGGGTTAGTCTCTAGAAAGAGAAAAAAAAGAAAAATTCAGTAAGCAGGAAAAGGAAATGTAATGAGTTAATCTTCTTGTTGTAAATCTGATTTTACCTAGAACATTTGACAGCTGGAGACAAGACAATAGATGTTTTTTGGTTAGTGGGAAACAAATAAAGCTGACTTACTTGATTAAAGTTAAAGAGTGTTGCCTAAAGCCCAAGTAGATGGCTATTATGTTCAAATAAATAATCCAGGGAATGAAGTCATGTTTCCTAAGGTTTTTCTTAAGAAACAAGCATCTTTTCTTTCTGTCATGTAAGTCCTGCCTGGAGCTGAAACCTCTGGCTCTCTCTTAAGGGCCATGGCACAGAGAGGAGGTGAGAACTGAAGTGAAGACCTTTTGTTAGTCAGTAGCATCGTGCCTGCCATAGTTGAAAGACTCAGAGAAGACTGTGCTGTCATTCCTCAATGCTCTTTTAGTCTCCAGTTCAAGGATCCACAGATGTCCAACACTACCTCCCTACTTTTATGATCCCACCATCCTCCAAACCTGTAGATGCCCCACATTCTAAAACTCTCTTTTTAATATTAATCTAATTCCTTAGAAGTTTAAGAACAAAAATTGACTAATTTATAGCAAATTCTACCCATTGATTTACTTTCCCTTGGCCAAACAAGTCAGGTACAATTCATTATCACTTACCTTAGAACTTTCAACTGTCTCATATGACTAACCGAAGAGTTCTCTGCCTCTCAAATGTCTATGACTTAAGACAGCCTGTGGCTCTTCCCTTCACTATGTTTAGTTAATGGATATTGGATTTTTTAAGGTATACTTTAAATTTTGTTTATCATCGTAGCATTTGTGTTTTTAAATTCTGTTTGCTCTTGTCTTGGTAATTAAATGTGCTTGTTATAAAACAGAAGTTTTGGCAAGGTGTCTTAAAAATATGAAGTTAGTTTAAGATGTAGTTTTTCCTAAGAGAATCCTGCAGTAAGCCAAAGCATTTATATTCATCTAAAAAGAGTCTGGATACAGCTTAGCATATCATGACTAAATGTTGATGAAACAACTCTGTATAAATTATGTATTGTTAGAGGAAGCTGTGACTTTTTTATATTTAAAGCATATAAGTACATGCCATCCAACATTCTCAGTTTATGTTTAAGAAGACAGGAGCTCATATGTTGCATATAAATGTGAGCTTAAGGCTTATGCTTCTGGCTTCTTTCCTAAGGCTGAGTTTCAAGCAAGCAGTTGGTTAGAACGCCTCTCTCAGGTCCAGTTAGCCATTTCTCAAGCCATAACATTTACTACATATATGTTCTGTAAAGCATCAATGAGCTATATTATAAGGGCTCATTCAGTTTCAAAGTTAAGAGCAATATATTTATTGCACAAATCTGTGAAGATAGATAGATAGATAGATAGATAGATAGATAGATAGATAGATAGATGATAGAGGGATAGATAGATAATGTGTTTGTATGTATATATGTGTGCATTTATATATGTATATATGTTTGTATAAATGTATTTATGTGTTCCCACAGATTCCAGATCTGAACAGGAATTCCTGCATCCTCCTGAAATATTTCATTTCATATCATCTCCAGTACAGCTGTTTCTACATTCTACAGTATCAGATGACATGTGTAATAAATTTAGGGATAGGGCTAAACTGAGGTGAGGGAGAGCTAGGAATTAGGATGCCAACAAGTGTGGCTTTTAGGCCCCAGAGTCTTCCTACTGGGTAAAGTTATGAGATGTATTTCCCAATTAAACATTCATAAATTCCAAGAATTAGCCCATCAGTTTCCATAGATAGTATCTTGGGGTGATGAAACACGTTCCCAATTACTTTCTTGGTAATTGTAAACACACAAAAACATTTAGGGAAAAATGTTCTAAGAGCTCCCATTTCTCCCTGACCTTCTTGTTCTACAGTCAAATGAAAGTAATTGTTTGACATCAGGAGTTTATTGTGTTCTAAGGACAAATTTAGGGGTCACTCTCTCTCTTTACAACATGTGAATCTCAGGGATGAAACTCAAGATTTCAGCCTTTATCTATTCATCCACCTCACCAACCAATAAAGCAATTTTTAACGGGAGTATTTTCTTATCAAGAAGATTGAAGAAAATTTACCTACTTTCTAGAATAAATAAGGTTAAGTTTGTTATATTGAGTGTGGAGGTGGGTGGAACGTAGAGATGAGAATGAAGATAAATGGTGATGCTTACTGTTTCATACAGGATACAAGTCCATGAAATTAAAGGTGATGAAATTAAAGGTTGAAGACAGGGAAGAGAAGCACCATCTTAGGTTTCAAGTCTCTCCAACCTTCTCTAGCATTTGGGCTACATTCCTCTTTACACACAGATGCATTGTAATTGTTGGTCCCATAAGACTTCTCTATGTTGTCATAAGCTTCCAATAAAGTAATTTTGTTGAAGTGAGTGCTTTAAACATCAGCATATTGTGTTGTTGGTAGTGGTGATGGTGCTGACCTTGATGATGATGATGATGATGATGATGACAATATCGGTTTTTGAATACAACTCCCAGAGGAATACAAATTAATACATGAAAGGACACATTGCTTTTGAAGCTTTAAAATGAAAATAGAAAAATCAGCAATAGCCTCTGTTACTGGAAATTGCAAACATACTCAGATTGTAGAATATTAATGCATAATAATATCAGGTAATGCAAACACCACTACAGACCAATGATAGACATATACATTTCTTAAAGTCTATGTGTCTCTTAATACCAGTCAACAGTTATATTATCACAGTGTTCAGTGCTTTGTTCTTCTATGATTATTACAAAGTAAGATGTTCCTGATCTTAAAGTAATTAAAAAAAAACTATTCTTATTAATAGATTAATTGAGGGACTATAAATTCACTAAGGTAATAAAGTCAAACAAATGCCTACCAAATAAATCTGTTTCTATAGCAAAGTTGACAAGTCTTAACTTAATCAAAATCTAATGAAATCATAGGTACTAAGATGCTTATAAAAGAGAATTAAAAAAAAAAACAAAATTTGTGCACTTGCTGATAACTAGACTTCAATTTCAGACTTTCTTGAAAGTAAGACAGCATTTAAAACACGTATGGAATTATTGCCACTGAAATCCAGCTCTGCACATTATGGTCCAGAGAATATTAACTCATAATGTCTGTCATCCTCCATTTAAGTACCAGTAGAATTTGTACCTGTCACAGAAAATAGCGACAACAATGGAATTTTATCTTCAAGTGCTTGTCAATTTAAGAGGAACCATGTATAAGTATAAATAAATAAATAAATAAATAAATAAGTCAAATTTTAATCAGAAGCAAGTTTAAAGAAATAAATGCAAATTACATGATTTATCTTTCCTTAGAAATAGTTATTTAATATAAACTCTGAACTTGTAATATGAGGGCTTTTTAGTTTGTCTGTTTTTATGTATTTATGTATCATCTATCATCTATCTATCTACCTACCTATAGTATCTATATCTATCTTTCTATCATTTATCTAAAATTCTTAGACCACAGCCATGTTAATACATGTTAACATTCATGATGAGCTAAAACCAAATTGGCAGATTTGCTTAGAACCAGACAGAGCTGTTTTGAGATCTTAACATGTGATTGTGAGCCAAAACATAGAAAAGGCACAGTGCACAACGTCCCTGTGAAACTTTGTGTTAACTGGCTTGATATTAAAGTCTAGAATTTCTAATAAGTTGAAAAAGGAGGGCAAAATCACTGGTCAATCCACCATCCTTAGGTGGTTATTACCATCTCAACTATTTTAAGAGGTATTTTAATCCATGAACACTTTAGAACTCATATCACATTTGCTGAATCTCAGTTAACCATCAGGGGAGAGTTTATTAGAGAAAAATACCCTGTTATAAAAGATTCCCTTGCAATTACTCTGCTGTTATTATCTGGGCCACATGTTCATGCAGCTTTTCAAATTAATATGCTTAGATTACTTAGCAAGTAATCATAGCTATGGAATTCTATGAGGAACTGAATTACTAAAGAAAATGATCACTCAAGCATTTGAGAAATCGAGGCTATATCTGATTTTGAATAGAGGACCATTATTGACATCACAGAAGCATTCAGTCTAAGCACTTGGACATGTCACAACAGAAGGCAGTTAGATACATGTAGTAAACAGGAGTTAACTGCTTGCTAATATCTACGTGAAGTGTTATTCAGCTTATCTGATAAAGAGAATAATATCAATCTTGAAATTGGTACTTAAGAAATAGGGAGCTGATTGCTTGATTGAATAAAAATTGGATTGTTAACTGACATTTCAAACAAACAATTCTAATTTTCCTACTTGAGCTACAAGAATCTATTTAGAGAGTGGAACCACTTCTCTAATGAAAGCAAATTTAAGAATGGCTTTCATCATATTTCCATATTAGGAAGCTCCTTAAAGACTTTCATCATTGCGTTTCAATTATCTCATCACAAAAGGCTCACTTCTGAATAGTGATTATGAGGATATATGTTCTATACATTAAAAGATTTAACAATTCTTAACAAGAGCTTTAGTTTCTCCAGTTAGCCACCATTCTAGCTGAGCTCCGTTGATTTTGATAATGAACAATCCCCTCTGTAATTCTGATTTATTTAATCTGAGATTGAATGCAAAGTTCCTATTTTAAGAGAACTTTAAATTTTAAGAACTTTGTATCTTTCAATTTGAGTATTATAATTGAGGAATATACTGAGCTTGTTATACTAATTGCAGTGTCTCTACTCTTCATTGAAGCAAGCAGTAAAGAATAAAACACTCAGCATTCAGTAACAGTTTTAAACAAGCCCAACAGTTATCAGTTATGCACATTTGGGGGAGTCACTTCATCTCCCAAAGTTAAATAATGATACATAATGCCAATCATTATGACAATGATTGTGGTGTTCATGGAGGTAGCGCTAGCTTCTCAAAAATGTTATGAACACAGATAAAATCAAAATGTTGTAAGAAATTATTAAATGTATCTATATTACAATATTTAAAGAGTTGGTATCTTTTGGAACTGGACACCATTTAGCAAATATGTTCAAAGTACTGATCCCTTGACCCAGAAAAATAAATATACATAGATATGAATAGTATCGTTTTTAAAAAGATGGCTTATCTGGGATCTTATCACTGGCTGCTCTGTTGCAGAATATCATAGTGGAAGAAGTGGTTGGTTGCTGGATCAAGAACCACATCTCAAATATCTCTACTTAGTATATTTTATTCCTCAAAATCCTGTTATGATTGAGAACACATTTATAATTCATTGAGTGACTCAAGCCAAAAAACTTAGGATAGTCATCAATGAATTGGTGACTTATGACTGCAGGTCAGTCTGTTGACCCACTTTGATTTAAAAAACATTGATCATGCTTATATTTTTTTCAAATCTTATACAAAAAAATTCTTGGGCTAATTCTAATTTGTTTATAAGACAGCTAGGCAGAAATCTTTAGAAAAACACAATGAAAAAGCTGAAATCAAGTGATCTAAGGACATATGTAAAGGGAGCCATCTTAGTTATTTTTCAATTGCTACAAGAAGGCCATAGCCAAGGAAACTAATAAAAAAATCAAACAAACAAATAAAAACAAGCAATGAAGTAGTGGCTCACAGTTCCAAAGAACAGTAGAGTCCATGACCAATATGGCAGGGAGCAAAGCAAGCAGGCAGGCAGGCATAGTGCTGGAGTAGTATCTGAGATTTAACATTTTGAGACAAAAGCCATGACAGGGAGAGATGTTAACTGGGAATTGTATGCAATTTTTAAACCTCAAAGGCCACTGCCAGTAACACACCTCCTCCAACGAGGACACACCTCCTAATCTATCCCAAATAGTTCTAACAACCATAGAACATGCATTGAAATATGTGAGCCTGTTAGGGACATTAACATAACCACAGGTGGTGAATACAAATACTGTATTCAGTTTTATGGAGATTAATTTTGAATAATCTAGGGTAAGTGCTTCTAAATCTTAGCATCTGTATGTTCTACTGTCTTCCTTCTGAGGTTCTGGTATAAGATCTATACTAAAAATGTCATAATTGTGTTTCTAGCTTAATGCATTTAAAATGACTACATCCACATGATCACTTCCTAAGCCAACAAGTAAATAATTACTGCCATCCTAGAACAGAATCTTGCCTCTACTTTCAGAATACATATGCAGTGTTTAGAACAATGAAATTCTAAAATAACTGAAATCAAGTATGAAAGAACAATGTATATGCATCAATGTTAAAATTGATTTTCCCCCTGACAGAATAAGTGTTAGTATGTCTAAACCTTTACAAGTAAACTTTAAAGATTCTTGAGAGAGGGAATGGATAAAAAGGTAGTCCATAGTGATAATTTTCAGGCTGAAATCTGTAAAATAGCCTCCCATATATGATATTTACATATCAACATTGATCTATTTGGCTTATTACTACAGCGAAGAAATTATTTCTCTGAATTAACAACAGAAGAAGACTTCCCACTTTGAGAGGTCACATGTGGGAAAAGGAAAAAAAAAAAAAAAACCTAAAAAGATTAAATCCCTCAGAAATTAGTTAGTTGATTGCCCAACAATCTTAACAGAAATGCTTTGTATCAAAAACCTATCACTCTCTGGCTTTTCTTTTCTTTTCTACGTAATTAGAACAAACTAAAGCATAAATATATTCATGTTTAGCTAGAACTTTGGGGAAATTAAGTAGGAAGTTGTAGGCAGTAAAGGAGCAGCTGTTGCTCTGTTGAAAAGTATTTTATATCAAGCTGACAGGGAGAGTTGTAAGCAAAAGCAATATTAACTTAACTATCACTTAAGCATAGCATGACAGAAAGGTGTAACGCATTGGATCACAGCTAACCAAAGACATACGATTTTAAGAAGGATATAGACAAACACAAACAAGAAAGTTTTTAACATATTAGTGTTAAATTTTGTTTCCAAGATTTTAAGTGTCTAATTATACAAAAACAAACCACCTCATTCCCAAGACATACAAGGCAAAAAGCCTGTGCCCTTGACATGGAGTGACATAGTTCTAGAAAAGTCTTGTGCATAACAGAACTGGAGGAATCAAAGCCACACAAGTTAATGTTTTATTGACTACGATTCATCGAAAAGTAAAGAAACACTGGAATCCAATTTAGGTAGTTCTTAGAATACAAATGATTGTGTTTCTGTGCTTAAAAATGATTGGTAAAGAAATAGACACTTAGAACACTGCAAGTCAAGAAGCAAAAATATACAAGGCAAAATTTTTCATAGTATAATTTTTCAGTTCCATAGCATTTTAATGTAACATACATATTAAAATCAATGTCATCTTTAGCAAATCATTGGGAGGTAAAATGTACTCCTAAAACTATAGAAGAATAGATAGTTTATCTTGGAACAAATACAGAAAGTTTTAAAATAAACCTTAAAATATGCTGATTAAGTTTTTATTTCTAGCCAAATATTTATTCAGTTATTACAAGATACCTCATGATTAAAATCTTTGACTTTAAAAGAAAACTTTCACCTATTGTTTGACTAGAAACTCTTTCAATTAATATTACATTGCCTGTCATCTGCAGGAGGACACCTGATGCCACAGTAGCAAGAATGTTTTGGAATCTTTACAGAGTGGTTTTGGACCACCAACCCCTATTGAAGATATTTAAGCTTTTATGCCAATATGATCTTCCACTTCTCCCCACATTGCAGGTGGTCCTGAGGACACTTGGAATTTATACTTCATTAATTTGTTGAGTATCTTTTATTTGAGAGAGAGAGAGAGAGAGAGAGAGAGAGAGAGAGAGAGAGAGAGAGAGAACTGTGTTTAAGATGTGTGTTCTAAATCCAAAGGAGTTCACTGTGATTAAATATAGGGTAAGATGTATTTTCAAAATACAGTAACATGTAAAAGTTTTAAATTTTTATAAATCAGAATAAAAGAATGCTCTATCCATTAATCGAGCAGGATGATAGCAGGTCCTGTGTGAGAAAAGCAACAAGTCATTAGAAGAATAGCTTTGGTACTTCCTCACAGAAAACAGACACAGACAAATTTGCTCAAAGGTGCTTTAGTTTCTTGTTTATAAATACTAACACAATCTGCAACATGGAGATTGAAAATATTTAGAGTTCTCCACACCTCACCCTCCCAAGGCCTGGGATTAAAGGCATATGCCATGTTGACAATTAAATACCTATATAAAGAGTGATACAGAAAGTGTTAGTATCTATAAAGGAGAAACTATACCACCTGGACCCCTGAGATCTCTCAGACACTGAATCACCAACCAGGCAGCATACTCCAGGTGATTTGAGGCCCCCAACACATATACAGCAGAGGAATGCCAGGTCTGGGTTCAATCAGAGACGATGCACCTAAACCTCAAGAGACTGGAGAACCCAGGGAGTTTAGAGGTCCGGTGGGGTCAGGGAGATGGGGTGGGGACATCCTTGTGGAGACAGGAGGTTGGGGAGGTGGTGTGGAATGGTAGGGTGGACTGGGGGGGGGATAAAATCAGGAGTGTAAAAAGAAGAATAAATAAGTAAATGATAAACAGACAGACAGACAATGTCAGACAAACTGAGCAGTTGTATACCTTGTCACACCATTGAGGAAATTCTGGCATTTTTTATGACAGTTGGTTTGCCCTGGGCTACCAAAATTGTTTCAAACATTTGTGTGAAACTTGACTTGGAGTACACTGATTCAAGATAAAAGGGGTAAAACCAAACATCCATGTGTGGTCTTTGCCTCTGGCTTAGCATAGACATACGATGACAGTCTCAGTGTCACCAGGCCAATACCATGACAGTCCCAGTGTCATTGGACTCCTGACATACTGAATCACATGAGAAGTGCAAATGTGTGAGTGAATCAAAACACTGTCTCATCTTTTATGCCCAAGTCTTAAAATTCAGTAGCATTTTTGTTGTAATCTATGAGGCTATGTCATCATCTCCTAGATTCAAGACAGAAAGAATTGGACTTCATCTTGCTAAGATAAAATCAGCATAGTCCATAGACTCAGGGGAAACAGCATGACCACTGCTTGAAATAATCCGCAATGTTATTTTCTGCAATAATTGACAATAATACAGGTTTCAGAAAGATCTTTAACTCTTGAGAATTCAGATCACTTGAATATCAGGGAGTTTACAAAACATGGAGTGTCTGGAGTGTCTTTAGACAGTTATGTTATTTCCATACAGCATAACACACACACACACACACACACACACACACACACACACATATTTCTATCCTTTTAATTTGAGGTTGTGCTTAAGCTTGCATACACAAATGCATGTCTCATCACCAAGCACTGAGTATCAATATGGGCATGTTCAGACATGTAGGACTTAGACTTAATGTAAGGTTTATTAAAGTTAATTTGAGACAATGTTCCCTGCAGATACTCCCATGTTCCCTGCCTTAATCTCCTTCAAATTCATGGCCTCTTTTTTATTAATTGTATTTACATGCATAAATGTGTNTATATATATATATATATATATATATATATATATATATATATATATATATATATATAGTAGTTGCATGCATAAATGTATATGTATATACATAATATAAATGCATATATACAAACATATAATTCTCAAATATAACCTACTCAATCTATATAATATTATTTGTATGCAATATTTCAGGGCTGACCATTCAGTATTGGATAACCAAGTGATGTGTACTTCCTTGGGGGGGGGGGCTATTTCTCACATTCTCAGCATATTTTAATTGACTAGAGCTCCTTGTATGTGGTTGATGACTTGAGATCTTTCCCCTACCCAAGTCTACTGTTGTTCTTGCTAGGTCATGTTTATTCTGACAGGTTGGTAAAATGCTGTGGGTATAAGCTTAGGACATTCCTAGGATAATGTCTCACAGCAAACTTTTGTGATCTGCTGGCTTTTACAATCTTGTCAACTACTCTTCTGCAATGTTCCTTGAGTCTTAGGTATGGGAGTTATTTTGTAGATCTATCCATTGGAGTTAGGATGTACAACTCTACATTTTGATTGACTGTGGTTTTCTATAGTGGTCTCCATCTGTTATAAAAAGACACGGTTTTGATGAGTGGTGAGGACTATGATACCCGTGGGTATAAGGATAAATAGTTTGAATGTAGTTGCAGTTTATGCTGGTTTAGTACACTGGTGGTTGTAAGTTCTCTAAGACCAATGACTTAACTAGCCTTGGGAAGCCAGCTAGGTTTTCAGTAACCTGCATTATTTCTTTCACTATGAGGGGAGCATAAGGCCAATTAGAGAGCTGTTGATTACTGTTAAAATATGCATGTCACTTATGCAACCTTAGGTTTATCATGAAATACTTATTGTGTTTCACAGGTGTCACAACTAGGTAGAAGTATTGGTGGCTTTATCATTCTATATTAAAATTTGATATAACTACCAAAAAGTTATGATCATCCTCTTTAGTAACATTAATTGTCCAATATAGGACAGAATTTTTTTTAAAACTAAAATAGGTTTAATTTAAATTCATTCTCATTAATCACCATTTCACTTTTTCTCCTGAAGGATACAAAACAACATATGAATGATGGGGAATCCAAGATGTGTAAATGTAGAGTCCCTTTTACCATCTGCAATGAATAACAGAGTATTAAAAAGAAAGAATTAGGGAAAATGACCTTTTGCCTGAGGGAAGAAATGATTCATCTATACTTTGTAAGGAAGTTATTTATAGGATTTTTCTCACGGCATCTTGAGACTGTATGATTTTTAAAGCCCTTACACACAGTTATTCTGAATTTGCAATTCTCCAGTGCCAGACAACATTATCATGGGAAAGATTATGATGAACTATGAAAGTTAACTGATAATTTGGTAAAACTTTAGCATAGTTCCAATTACTTTTTTTTTTTACAGGAATGGCTTTTATTCTGTTCCAACTGCATGAAAGCATTTTGAATTCTTCTTCATCAGAACACCAGTCACACTGCAGGCTAAATCTTGAAATCAGTTCTGACTCTCCAGCAGTAGAGATGTCAGACCTCAGCCCCACACTTTAGATTCACTGAGTATGGGTATATCTGAGAACAAAACATGCTAGTGGCTACCCAGTTTGTGAGAACAGCTAAATAGCCTGGGAGAACCTCTCTTGACCTAAATCCATCTCCTTTTGAAGAAGGCATGTTGTGATATTATCTAAGTCACTAATAGAATTGAATTCACTTGAACCATTAATGGACCCCTGAAACATCTCATAGCCTTTGAGATTTTACATGGCATTTTCCAATATATTCATGTCAGAAATTTTAATTATGTTAAATGAATCTGTTTGCCTCTCATTCTGAGATCTTCTTACTATATTATTATTGTAGATGTTGTCAAATACTATACTAATATTTTTTGGTTGGCTAGAAATCAGTACTTGAGGTTCCAATATATCATTCTTTCAACATGAAGCTTAAGAGAGTAGACAACCAACCAACCCCCCCCACACACACACACACATTCTACAATGGACAGAAATGAAGTCTCACATTGGATTCATCTACTAGCATCCATTCTGTGAATATTCAGAAGTCACATAAAAGATATGAGGTTGAACACACATGTGAAAGATCTGATTTGATTTACAGCTATATTTCCTGTTAGAGATAGTGAATGTGTCCTGATTTAGGCATAATAATATACTTTTTAACAAAATGTATTATATTCAAAATAAAGCTTATCTTACTCTAGTTGAAACATGGATGGAGCCATGTGGACTTCATGTTCCTGGTACACTAGCTTCAATACACATATAGTTCTCTTCATCATATAAAATAAGTACCTGCTCTTAAACCTTATGTTTAGACAATAAAACAAAATATATGAACATTACTGAATGACATAGTTGCTACTAATATTTTATATGCAGATATTAGTAGCAATTAGATGAGAATACACTGAGGATTTTTCTAAATAAGCATAATTATCCTAATTTATCAGATTACACAATATGTGTATATTCAAAAATAAATTCATAATTTTAAATATATTGATACCTATGCATTTGATGTTAATTACATAGATCTAATAAAAGTTGAAAAAAAAAGAATAAAGATAAAGAATACATTTGCATACTCAGAGCAAAAAAAAACAAAACAAAACAAAAAACAAAACAAACAAACAAAAAAAAAACCCACAGAATTGTTCTTGGAATGTGCTTTCATGCCCCTCCTGGCTGAAGCAGATACAAGGGAGTTTACTTCAGATTATTCATCACTGTCTATTGTTATTTGTTTGTATGCCTCTATGGAGAACATATATTTGTCATGTGCAGCTTGTCCTTGTGATTGTACATTTCACCCAGGAGCCTCTTGTTAACCCTCAGAGTATAAATTAATTGTCTGATGCTCTGAAGAAGGTTGGCTATTGCATGAGATTTTGGTTTGCCTCATTTTAAAGCCCCACTCTCCTAGGTCATGCCGCCAGCATTGGAGATAAACAATGAGGATGCAGTGGTCCATAAAAAATTTAAAGGACATCATAGTGAACAGCACTTGGACAAACTAAGGACAGAAATGTTTAAAAGATGGCCCCAACACTTCTATCTTTTCCTACTTAACTCTTTTGCTGTGAGGTGCAATAAGTTCCCAGGGAAGTTTATTGGGGAGAAAATGATAATATCTACTCACTTAAATCGCCTTTGCTTATTAAACATTTATAGTGTAATAATGTTTGAACATGTGTGTTCATGTATGAACATATGCAAAGATGTTTGTGCATGCATGTGCATGCATGTATGTGTGTGTGCATCTGTGAGTGCATGCATTAGTAAGTACATATGTTTTTATGTGTGACTTGTGCATGTGTGTATACATGCTTCTCCAAAAAGGGCAAACAGAAAATTGTGCCCATGGATTTATAATTGCCTGTGTTTTGATGTCAAGTTTTTGCGAAAAAGTTAATGCTTGGCACTAATTTCCTTAGTAAAACAAAATTTTGAACTGGCTAGCAATGCTTTCATTGCCTGAGACACAGTAATGCAGAGTGTACCCTTAACTTGGAAAATCTAGAAACCAAAAATAACACATATCCAAAGACACTAACCTGCTGAAATGCAAACATCATAAAGTACATTCACAGCTATTTCCTTTACTTTCTAGATTATAAAACTGGAGGTCAAGGAGATAGAATGAGTGATACAAAAGTAAATAACAGACCTCATAAACCATTATGCGTTCTGGGGAAAGATGATCTTATTAATAGTTGAAATCATATCAGTGCATATGAATGATGGAAGCAAAGTCACAGAAACATGAAATAACTACAACTCACATTGTGGTAAATGTTGGTATTCTGTCTGTACTCCACCCCCACAGTTACCTGGCCTCAGCCAGGTATGCTCCTCCCCCTGGTTAACTAGTGATGGCACTATAAAAGGGGCTGCTTGCCCCCTCATCTCTCTCTTACTCCTGCTTTTCTCCCTCACCTCTCTCCCCATTTCTTTCCCCCCTTTCTCCACATGGTCATGGCCGGCCTCTACTTCTTTACTCTCTCCTTCTCTCTGCCTTTATCTACCTCTACTACTCTCTTAACTCCCTTCCCCAGCCCTAAATAAACTCTATTCTATACCATACCAGTGTGTGTCTGGTCCCTCAGGGGGAAGAGATGCCTTGGCATGGGCCAGCTGAGGCACCTCTTCCCCAACACCCCGTCAGAACATATTCTTATAGCTCTTTCTCTTTTTATGATAACAGTAAGTACACACTGTGCAAAGTAGAGGTGAAGGCTTTGTTAGGCACCCCCTTTTTAGAATGTGTTTCTTCCATTAGGTACTAAAAAGATAATTTTCTAAAAATAGCATGTTATTACACCAAAGGATAGATTACAATCCAATATTTAAGTAGAATTAATCGAAAAACAAACCCTTTCAAGTGCCTTAAAGTAGCTTCAAGTCACACCTCAATAAGCAGAAGTCGATCCATATTCTCACTTCCAAGACAGATTAAAAAATGTATACACCCAGAATGTTTTTTCCTTTTTTAGTATGAATGAATATGCAGCCATAAGCATAAGTACCTGAGGAGAGTAATCATATCAACACTCAACTTCCTCCTTTCAAAAACGGAGTTTTCTAATTTAGTCTGCTTTTCCTATAATAGAATTAGTAGATTTAACAGTTTATTTTCAGTTTATTATTATTGTTTTCAAAACTTTTGGCATTATTATTTATCAAAAAACATTTGATGTCCCTTGCCTAGATTAGAACTTTATTAGTTCCTAATTTCCAAAAACTGTTGCTTTTGTTTTTTCTTTTTGGTTTTGAACCTATGATAAAGTAACAACTTTTCTCTCTTCCTTCCCTGTTTACAAATGTTCCCATATACCCAGTCTTGTTCTCTTTAAAACCCTTGGGCTCTTTGTTCATTAATTCGTATTATATGCTTGTATTATATACAAATATTCCTAAGTATAACCTGTGCAATCTGAATGTTTTATTTTCATCTTGATACTTACAAGGATAATTTATAGTTAAAATGTACCATCAGTAAAATGCATATATGTGTGTATTATTTTCTAAAATAAAATTTAAATTCATTTTGGCAAAAGCTGCTCAAAGGGACAATATAAACTAGTGTATGACCATGCTGAAAATCTGTAAAGAAAGGGTTACAAACATGGTCTTAAACGAAAAGCAGAGACGGTAGAGCGATGATCCTAATGTGTATCATGATCCCAGCTGCTTCACATAAAGAGAAGCCTACAGTCCACGTTTACAGCCAGTGGTTAAAAGATAGCATGAAGAAGAGATGTAAAACTGCATATAAATGAGCGCTTAAAGTTAGTCTCCTGGTCTAAAGCATGACAATTCACCCAATCATTCAAAAAATAATTACAAAGCTCCTATCATGTACAAGGCCAGCCTTTGAGAAAAATACCCTGGTTACTATCCAAATTCAGGTTACTAGTTTTTACGAATAACTCAAATCTCCTCGCCACCCCAACTTCCATCTGACATATCTAAGAGATTAACATACATCTTAAGATTCCCAAGTTAAAATCCATGGAGGAAGACCCAGCTGACATTTTGCCCACTGACACATACCCTTGCACAGCACAGTCTCTTAGTAATTACCCTTTGGGTAATTCTACACATAAGTGACACATGCAAACAGAGATAACAGAGCTTCTAGTAGCATTGCATCGTCCTCCAAAGGTGCTGGTTGGTTATTTAGCAGTAGCTAATAGCATTTACATCAGCATTCGCTTTACTGTATGGTAATTATGTTTTTCCAGGCTGGCTCACAGTGTGGCATATTTAGAGAAGCCACCATCTCAGCGCATGGCAAACAGCGATCTTTCATTATATGTTACTTTACTGAATGGACAAATAAAATAAAGTGCCTCTCTCAAGATTCATTTTAATTTATTACAACATAATGCCAATGAATTTAGATTATTTAGGCATGATTCAAATACAATAATTTATGAGTTTTACTCACTCGTGACACCATTTCTTACTGTTTGGGAAAACATTAATTCTGAAGGGAGAGAGTAACTACTCCTAGGAACCATGATTCATTTTGGGGCTCATATTTCATAATCAAGCAAGCAACGGTTCCTGAATAGAGCACTTTGTCAAGGTTTATAGTTAGATAAATTCTTGAGCAAAATACATTAAATATTATTTTAATTTATATTATTTCTTAGCAGAGTTTCCCACTCTATTTCTGAATTGTGAATGCAAGCCATTCAGGTCAGCTCTAAATCCAAATATTATTTATAGCAGTAGTTGTTTCTATACACATTTTTGAGATATCAGTTATTATCAGTGGAGTTAAAGGCTTTAGCTATTTAATCTAATTTCTAAAACTCAGTAATGTGAAGTTCTACATATTTGAACTCCTTCAAAATAAGCATGAGGTAATTTAAAGCACATGTTACATAGTACATACAATTGGTTTTTTATAATGTAGTATGAATATTTTATAAACATTTTGGGACAAATTTCCAATGTATTTATCAAAGTAGTATATGGAGTAAGGAATATAGAAAGAGCATGTTAGTAAAACACATACCCTTTAACATATAAAAGTTACCATAAATGGTAATACTTCTAATTGTGAATTTTCTGTTTCTACATTGTACAAATAATTTAGAAAAAATAAAATATAGTAAAATTACATATCATTCAAAATTTATGTATTAAAATGTTGGTTATTTAAATATCCTAATAATTAGTATAGCCTGTATGTTAATTATTAACTAGTGATATTAATAAAAAGTATACTGTTACCAGTTTAGAAAATTTTGTAGTTTTTACATAATAATAAGTATGTTAATTTTTCCCAATACAATTTTAAACAAGTAAACCAGGATAATTAAAATATGCTTTGAATCCATAATACACTTTTTCATGAAAAGTAAAACAGAAATGATTGAAGTATGAAGAAACTTCCAGAAGTTTTCCATATTAAGTTGAACTTTACTTTGGCTTCATAGGTAAACATGAAGAGAGACATAGTATATGTTAATAGGATTCAAGCAAGAGAAAATTTGTAGCAATTGTTTGGAGAGTGAAGTGATTCCCCTTGCCTGACTCCTGTATGGGGGAGAGAGAGAGAGAGACAGAGAGAGAGAGAGAGAGAGAGAGAGAGAGAGAGAGAGAGAGAGAGACTCACTTCTCAGTGCTCACCTGGTTCTGTTTTCCACATTCATGAGCTAAACTGAACCCCCTTCAAGTCTTCAAGTCTACTCTGCCTTTCATATGCAATGCCTAACATATAATTGGGTTTATCTTACTTATACGATGTGTGTTTGGTGGGAAATTTACACTTTGTAATGACTTTCACAAAGCCCTGTGACTCAAGATTCTGAAGAAAGGAGCTCTTCTCTATCAAGTGGGGATGTGGACAGGTGAAATGCTGGGTGTATTTTCTTGGTGGAGAAAAACCTCATATCAAGTCTGTGTCTAACCATAACTTTATATCTTTAAAAATAACTGTGATGTTTTATCTCTGACCAACTTCTCCTTAAAGATAAAACGTGTCAGATGCTGACTTATAACATTGAAATAGGCTTCTGTCTTCTCATTCATCCAGTACTCATTTGTGTGTGTGTGTGTGTGTGTGTGTGTGTGTGTGTGTGTGTGTTGTATTTGTATACAGAAGCAAGAGGAAATTGTTAGAAAAAAAAAAAAAGGTTACTTCTTTGCACAGTGTAGGTACTGGGTATCAAATGCAGGACTTCAGGCAGAGTACCAAACATCTTGACACACTAAGCTGTCTTACTATTCAAACAAATCTTTCTAATAAAGTATCTTTAAATACATCATTTCCCCCTTAGGAAATGAATTCTATTTCCTCCTTTGTTTTATTTTTAATTTTATCTGCCCCTTCATACATGAGCTATGTATGTAATATTTTTTTCTTTTTTGGACTTTATTGGATATTTACTTTATTTACATTTCAAATTGTATCCCCTTTCCTGGTTTCCCCTGAAAACACCCTGCTACTCCTTCCCCCTGCTCACCAACCCACCCACTCCTTCTTCCTGACCCTGGTTTTCCCCTACACTGGGGCATAGAGCCTTCACAGGACCAAGGGCCTCTCCTCCCATTGATATCGGACTGGATCAACCTCTGCTACATAGGCAGCTAGAGCCATGAGTTCCACCATGTGTTTTCCTTGGTTGGTAGTTTAGTCCCTGGGAGCTCTGGAGGTACTAGTTAGTTAATATTGTTGTTCCTTTTATGGAGCTGCAAACCCCCTAAACTCCTTGAGTCCTTTCTCTAGCTCCTTCATTGGGTACCCAGTGCTCAGTACCATGAATGGCTGTGAGCATCCACTTCTTTATTTGTCAGGCACTGGCAGAGCCTATCACGAGATATCTATATCAGACTCCTGTCAGCAAGCACTTGCTAGCATACACAGTAGTGTCTGGGTTTGGTGATCTTATATGGGATGGATCCCCAGGTGGAGCAGTCTCTGTATGGTCATTCCTTCTGTCTCTGCTCCACACTTTGTCTCTGTAACTCCTTCCATTGGTATTTTGTTCCCCCTTCTAAGAAAGATCTAATCCACACTTTATTCTTCCTTCTTTTTGAGTTTCATGTACTCTGTGAATTGTATCTTGGGTATTCCAAGATTTGGGCTAATATCCACTTATCTGTGAGTGTATATCATGTGTGTTCTTTTGTGATTGGCTTAACTCACTCAGAATGATATCCTCCAGATCCATTTATTTGCCTAAGAATTTCATAATTTTATCCAAAAGCAAAATTCTATCATTGCTATTTTGAGAGTCTTAAAACATAGAACACATACACATACACAAATTTATCACAGAATATTGGTTAGCAGAAATTTGAGCTCAATGAAAACAGCTTTGTTTACTAAAAAAACACTTATGACAGAGGAGTGGATAATATTTTTCCATCAGTAACCCAAATCACAAACACAATTTCAGACTACTATGAGGGCACCACACTGCTCTGGGCTCCCTGAACTACCAGGGGAAAGTTTTTGCTTTTGAAAAAGATGTTCTTGCAAGTACTAAGTGTCACAAGATTTGAATATAAATAACGACATTTCAGTAGGCTTACCCCACCTCTCTACTGCTGGTGAGATTATGCTGCCCAAATAAAAGCAAATATTTTCATCAGGTCAGACAAGTCTACACACATAAAAGTCACTGTCACACTTATTTGCAACAACAAATAATCTATAATTGCATCAAAATGCCTGTTTTAAGTTACTCTGAGAAGGGGCATCTGTTGTCTGCCAATGATCTCGGTCTATGACTTCAGCATAAATGGCAATCCCTAGCTACACACATTGTTAGGGCTGGCGTGAAGATAAATTTCTCAGTTTCTATAAAGTTATATAAAGCACCTCAGACTTAAAATATAATTACAACCATGCATATATATATATATGAATACACACAAACACACATATGCATACATACATACATACATACATACATATATACATACATGCATACATACCTATTTCCTTTTCTTCTTCCACTTAAATGACCAACATTGTTTATTGCCTATTTAAGCCAATGACCCCCGAAGAACAACAAATAGCACATGGTCACTCATTTGGAATGATATTTTCCCACAGGCACTCTTTCCTTAATTTAAACTATGAAAACTTTTAGGGTTTAGCTCACCAATGAGCCTTGGTAGATAATAATGGTATTTCTATTATACTAAGGATATGATGAACAAATAAATAGGATTACATGCAAAAATCAATTGTGATTTAAATCACCAAAACCAGCTTATGACAAACAGCCCCTACATTTCTTTTTAAGTATCCAAAACATGTAAATTTATGTGTTTTCCTGTAATTTATAAGCAACCTCCTCACTCTCCCTAATCTTTAGAAGATACCTATTTTCTTCTGAGTAATGCCCCAAGCCTAACCATCTCTCTAGAAACGATGGTTACACATTAGTGTTGGAATTCATCAAAGATCTTTTTTTTTTTTTTTTTTTTGGTTTTTCGAGACAGGGTTTCTCTGAATAGCCCTGGCTGTCCTGGAACTAGCTTTGTAGACCAGGCTGGCCTCGAACTCAGAAATCCGAGAGTCATTCTGGTGGTCTTCAGTGAGGCTTTAGGGTCTGCATTTTAGATCCTACCTCTTGCATTTTCTAGAACAATCAGACTGCTTCAGAAACATTGTCCAGGGAGATAGCTCTACCTTCAGGAAAGCAGTCTGATATGAACTCACCCTTTGTACTGAAGCCTCAACTCTTCCAAAGTCTCTGATTAGAACTTTACTCCTGAAACAGGGCCCTTTGTTTGAGGTATTGTTTTTGAGGATCTATCTGCTTGGTTCCAATATGTCCGCTTGGTCAGAGGATCTTAAATCATACGTCCTATGGTTTGTATTTCAAATGGCACTTTGGAAAGTAACAGAAAATACTACTAATAGTTATTGGTAGCTGACAGGCAATTCCACACGGCTTCTCTCCAGGACTTAGCAACAGCTTATATTATCATCTGCTCACATGCTGCCTGCCATGTTCAGGTGGCCTGGCATTTAAAACAAGACTGCTGATCACCTCTCTCTCTCTCTCTCTCTCTCTCTCTCTCTCTCTCTCTCTCTCTCTCTCTCTCTCTCTCTTTCTCTCCTTCTCTCTCCCCCTCTTTGTGTGTGATTTTCACATATTCGTATTCTAGTCCATCTTCTCATTCTGTCCTTTCTGTTCTTCTCTGTCCCCCACTACTCTGCCCTCAAGGCTATGTTTCTGTCTGTCTAGCTCTACCCCTTCTCCAGGTTCTCACTTCCCTCCCTTCACCCAAATAAAGCTCCCTTCTTCCAGGTCTGCCACATGGTGTTCTCAGTGGGTTCCTCGGCATGGGCCCACCAGGTGTCCCCACCCACTCAAGAGCAGCCTTATATTTCATATTGGTAATGCCTTGATAGTGACATAAACCGGAATTATTGAGAAGATATTTCATGTCATTAAGAGTAGAACCTCAATCCATGATGAACATATATCCAGCTCACTTTAACTGAGGACAGATTTCTGGGTAGTTTTGGATTCTGCATACTAGGACCTTTCAAGTTCATTCTGATCTGAGACAGAAATCTGCTGTAGCATATAAATCCAGACCACTGGTAATCGCTGCTTTCCTTTGTACCTTGAGGGCAACAACCATCAGTTGCTGTTTGCTATGAGATAAGGTGCCTTTAGTGTTTTAAGTGACCTGACTCCTTCCACCTAGAACTCATTGTGGCAGAAATATCTCCCCCAAGTTGTTCCACTCACTGTGGTTAATTGAGACATGAAGGGCTACTATATGTCTGCACCAGCTAAAACAAAATTGGAGTGGCTGATTTAATTGAGTCATTGATATTTGAAGCATCTGCAACCCAACTGTCTTGTTATGGTGAAAAATACCAGTTTAATGAGTAGTTCACTAGAAATACTTGTATTTCTGAGACAAGTATTTCAGAGACAGAAAGAGAATGGTCAGGTATATAGCAGTTTTATAGGCATGCACCATCCCTGGGCAGGTGAAGCCAGGCCGCTGGGCAGTTAGTAAACACCACATCAACAATGGTTAACCCTCTCCTCCTGTAGAGAAGGAAATCACCTACAGATAGAAATAATCGTTTCAATTGTAATAAGGTTAATGAACATTTAAATAGATATTCTAAGCATTCATAGATAAGTTAAAGAGAAGTCATTTTGGGTAACATGAGATTAATTATAAAAAGCACTAAGGAAAAGCCTCTTCGCTATTTTAAAACTTCATCCTTCTGTCTATAATATTCAATATTAACAGAATTAATAGAGAGAAATCACCTTGAAGGAATGTTGCTAGTATAATAGTTTAAAAGAAAGCAATAAACTGAACAGAGAAGTTTTAAAATGTAGTGTAGTATTAGTCAATCATACACTCCAGACTAACAGGTATGTGTTGTTGTAATAAATTAACTGGCACTGGGTTAACCCCAGGGTCAGGTTCAAGTGGTGTTTCTCAGCAGTCACATTACAACTTCATGCAAATATGGTCTCATTTTAAAAGTCACACACCAAACCATTTCATTTGCAAAATAATTGTGCACCTGGCCAAGGTCAGATGATTTTTCCCAGTTTCTTGGGCTTTTTCCAGTTGGCTATTAAATGCAGCTCAACTGTGGGAAGGATTCTTAATTATCATTTGCAGAAATAGCAGGCAAGAACAAGCCTAAAACTCCTGTTGGATCTAACTCCTGATTTTCATGTTTTAAGATAGGATAGATTAAAAAAATATGTTCATATAAAAAAAAAGAAAAAAAAGGAAAGAAAACTGCTTGGTTTTATTCTAAGAATGAGAATGAGCTATAATAGCACTACAGCCCTGAAACTTCTCCTCCCCTATTTCTAGGAAAATAAAAATTATTACAGCTAAACTTGCTGTAATTCACAGGTCTTTGTTATGAAATAAAGGAAAACTCCAACTAACCAAATGCAAGAAGTATTGTCTGTTAGAGGAGGAAAAGTTCTTCAGGATGCATCAATGTTTTCAGGTTATTGACACAAAGTTTTATCTCAGTCAATTTATGACAAATCCCAAAACTAAAACTGAAGTTCTAAAGAGAGTTTACCTCCACTTTCTTTTAAATGAATAACTCAGGATACACATATTTTTATGTCATAAATGAAGAGAAAACTTTAGTGGGGAATATCACTAGTGAGTCTACTAATGTGGTATTCTTTTCATATGAAGTTTCAAAAACCAAATATTTATTTGTAAGTGGTTAAAATGATTATTCTACCGTTATCATTTATGTTACTTAATTAATCATCATTTCTCCAATAAAGGTTATTAAAACTTTTAAAGGACAATGTCCATTATAACAGTAGGTCTCAAGCATCCCCTAAGTTTAATTCAGGCTTAATAAGATTCTGAAAAAGGATATTTAGCCTCACATTTGTGAAAGTCAAAACATATTTTACTTCTTAATTAAAAAGAAAGATATATCTTATTTAGTAATTCCTTATAACTAATTGTCTCAAGTATCACTGTAATACAATGGATTCTGCTTTATAAGATCATTATGCATTTAATCTCCTTAATAAGTTATAAACATAGACTGTATTGTATTTGTAAATAATAACTTTCCTTTTACAGAATAATGAAAATCACTAAACACGTTTTTAAAACACTACTTTTTTGTTAGTATGCATCTCAGATCATGAACAAAGAAGGTTCAGGTTTTTACATCTTCCATTAGTGAGTCTTCTTTTATATCTCATCATCTGAATCACTCCATTAATCTTTTACAAATAATTTCTATTTTTCTACTTTTCAATGAACCCTCAATTTAAATGATCATAAATAAACCACACTGTATTAACCAATAACTAAAGTCTTTCTGAACAATTTTATAAACTTTAAATTTTATTTCATCACATATTTTGGAATCCTATCACTGTAAAACATACCTGAAAATTCCCCAGATTTGGGCTCACATTCAGCCTAACATGAAACCACTAATAATAGTCTTACAACAGGAGATATTCTTGATTTGGTTTAAATTCTCAAGTGATCCTAATTATATATATATATATATATATATATATATATATATATATATATATATATATATGGAAGATATAGAAAGTATTTACCATTTTATTTGTGCTAGACATTAAGCAAAAATCCAGAACATTAAAATGTAATTTAATTGTTCTTATGTTTATTCATTTTGATATTAAAGTGAAAGAAATAACTCATTTTCTTTTTAACATAAGAAGAATTATTTTAAAATCAGTAATTACTACAAAATATAACTGCATTCAATGCAACAAAAATTAACAATTGTACATTACTGAATAGAGAATTCTACCAAGAAATCATAGATATCTAACTTTTATAACTACAATGTCTTAAAGCAATGGCTTTCACCTTTCCTAGTGTTACAAACCTTTAATATGGTTCTTCATGCTGTGGTGACACTCAACCATAAAATAATTCCATTGCTACTTCATAACTGTAACTGTGCTACTGTTAGGAATCACTATTTAAATATGTGATATATGATCCCTATGAAAGGGTTATTTGACCCATCAAATGGGGTTCCATCCTACAGGTTGAATACCATTGATCTAGAGTATGAATCTCTAATTCTATCACATCAATCTAAGTAAATACATTGCAGAAGCATTGGATAGGATTAGTATTATATACAATCATGTATATAATTTCAATAATTTAAATCTAGTGTAGTCCAGATAAATTGTAAGTAGCTAATTTGATTCACCAAAGAGCACAGATATTTCTCTATCAGTTTATGTTTAATTCTGTGCATTAGTTTTTTTATGCTTATATTGTATTGTATAGTCATATCAATATTTACATTTACCAAATATCAAAAATGGTTCCTACACCATATCCCACTATAAATGTAGAAGGATAGTCTTAATCTTCATTCACATACCTTATTCTTAATATGAATAGTTTTAGACAGAGTCCTGATGGACATTTTACAGACATTGCCAATGAGTTTATAAGACAACATTATATACAAACAGCTCCTAATCTCTAGGGGCTAGAGCATTCTCTGAGTTCAGTTGAGTTGCTTTACATCTTGAACACTATGTTACATCATCTGAGATATCTATCCATCAGGTGTCAGCACAATTCCCTCCCCGCTGTCTACAGCCAAAATACCTCCAAACATTAACAAATGTCTACTGGTGAAGACATACCTGATCCAGTTAAGAAGCATAATCTAAAAGTAACAAAATGATATTAATACTCCACTAAAAAAAATAAAAATAACAAAGGAGCTAAACTTGATGACCTAGTACATGCTAGACAACATGTGCATGATGACCCAGTACGTGCTAGACATTATTGCAACAACCCTTTGAAACATGAACTATCATTGTTTTATGTACAAATTAGGAGAGACTTTAGAGTATACATAAATTCCCTACTGAAATTTTACAACTAGGAAATTGTCAAGATATTTGGTCCATGTCTTTCTGATTCCAAATTGAAAGTTTTATCTTATAAAAGAATACTTCACCATGTAATCAGGCAATCGTCATTAACAATGTTGTTACTCATTAGGAAAGAAGGACTTTAGGAATTCAAAATGTTGTACCTATTGCCTTATGTGACAGCAAAAAGGAAAAGATACTATGAGTTATGAAATCACTAGGACATTTAAAGTATTTCTAATACACTCCCTTCACTTTGATTTGTAACTGCTCCTTGTATTTAGTAGCTCTAATCTGAGTACTGAATGGCACATATGCAGAAAGCTTTTGTCTTGAGGAAAAGGCAGGCTAAACTTAACAAAATTAAAACTTGTTTTCTAAGGCTAGTATTTAACATAAAATATTACTTTAAAACTCCTCATCTCTTAAGAATTGTATATCTAGTCTATATGCAGTGTTTCTGATTTTCACCCTTCCAAAATAATGAACAGTGTTAGCCTTCACATTAAAAAGGAGGATGAAGACATTGTATGCACCAAGAAGTTAAGAACAAGAAGTTAAAAACAAGTTACCAGAAAAGTGAAACTATGTGGCAAAGACATTTATGAAGGAAAAGTAAATTTGACTTAGTGATAAGTTCCAGTGTGATTGTCACCTCCAGTGTAAAGGTGAACTGTAAATAATACTGCCTGTGTTTAGGGAAGGAAGCTTTGAGCTTTCCTGGTTATACTCTCTTCAAACTCCAATGGAGTTCATGAAGGAGATCACCAGGGATCTCAGCGCGATAACAGTTTTTTAAATGTTTGTGGCTGAGCAAGCAGAAATGTGGCCCTCTGTCCTACCCAATAAAGCTCTGAAATTCAAAAAAAAAAAAAAAAAAAAAAAAAAAAAAAAAAAAAAAAAAAAAAAAAAAAAAAAAAAAAAAAAAAAAAAAAAGAAAAAGAAAAAAAAAAGGTTCTAAGAATGGGACAAGTCTATTTTGATCACACAGTTGCCTACAACCATCAATAACTCTAGTTTTGAGAAAATGTTCAACCTCTTCTTCCAGGCACAAGGCATCCAAAAAGTGCACATAAAAACATGCACACAAAATACATATAAAACACAAATAAGTAAAACTTTTAAAAGAGAAATTAGGCAAAAGTTTTTATTAATGAAGCTTAATGCTAAAAAGCTTCTCTTTTTATATCATATGTAAGCTGGGCAGTGGTGGTGCACACCTTTAATCCCAGCACTTGGAGGCAGAGGCAGGTGGATTTCTGAGTTTGAGGCTAGTCTGGTGTACAGAGTGAGTTCCAGGACAGCCAGGGCTACACTGAGAAACCCTGTCTCAAAAAAATCAAACAAACAAACAAAAGAGAATATCATATATAATTTTATAATGCAAATCCTACATAATTATTTTATCCACTTCTTTTAATCTAGAAAATGGACATTCAAGTATGCTTATTTGTTTCTAACATAATACAGGTACAAATCTAAAGTACTACAAGTAAAGAGTCCTGGAAAAGACTGAAGTAGCATAATATGTAGTCTCTCTGTGTCTTTCTTTCTTTCTTTCTTTCTTTCTTTCTTTCTTTCTTTCTTTCTCTCTCTCTCTCTCTTTCTCTCTCTCATGCGCACACACATGCACACACACATACACACACACCATATCTTACTACTTCCTTATTTAAAAATTAAAGCATTTGCACCTTTAAATTTCCCTGAACTAAACTGTCAACTGATATGCTGGTGCTCATCAGATTTTCTGTAGTAGTATTTGTCTAGACATTCCAACTTCCATTTTAGAAACACTCCCAGATAGAGATAATCGGTTCTTTGTTATTGCAGATAAAATCAGCTCACAGCCAAGAATTCCAGGGCACTATTTTTGCCAGGTGCATATCAGTGTTCATGTTCTACACCAGCAGAACATTTTGCTAATTATCTGCTATCTGTTTTGTATTTCCTTAATGACCAGCCGTCAAAATCCATGCACTGGCATTCACATTGCAAATAGGTAAAATGTGAAAATATGTTCCTATGTGTAAGGAAGAGAGGAGAGAGAGAGAGAGAGAGAGAGAGAGAGAGAGAGAGAGAGAGAGAGAGAGAGAGTTAGTTTAATCTGGTCCAAAGTAATTAAGCTTTAAATTCTACACATTCAGAAGGAACACTAAGAAATTATATCTAAGTAAGAGTTTCCATAAAGTCTTTCTTTAAAATCCCCAGAATAACACACACACACACACACACACACACACACACACACAAATCATCATATTAAGTAAATGGTCACATCATGACTTATCAGTGTTTTTTCTATAGCAAAGTGTATGTATTCCTGTTAGAGAGCTTTCAAGCTGAATTGTAACTGATGCACAAAATAGGTAGCAGACTAGATAGATCTGGTGATTTTATGTCAAGGAAGAAACATATCATTTATAATCCGAGGTCCAAGGTACTTTAAAAGCAATTAACAAGAAAAAAAAAAGAGAGAAAGAAAGAATGAAAGAGAAAAATCCAGGGGCAAAATGAAAGAAAATATTTACATACCCCCAAGTAACTATTAGATTTAGGAATAACTTCTTCATTAAAGATATTTTTCCAGCCACCTCATTTGTGCATACATTGTCAGTGAAAATCAAATCAGGAGGTATCTCTTATACAAATTAGCGTGGCTTTGGTGCTGGCAGGGCAGGACATGTCTGGCAGGGCTCTATCTAAAAGGAGGCTTAGCTGATAAGCATGAGTGCTCACACTCTAAGTGACAGTGTTGGAGAAAATGCTTTGGCAAGCTTTCCAAGAGTCTGATGTGCAGGTGATAGGCAGCCCCGAAGGGAGAAACATGCAGAGAGCCCTTAGCATTTCATTTTGTAAAAATTATTTTCCAAAACACATAAATTATGAGCTACACAATGGATTGTAATTATTTAAGAAGGGCCCATGTCTTCCAAGACACTCATCATATTACCAGGCCTCATTTTTGGTAAATGTTTATGACTTCACTGCATATTTTCAGATTAATCTTAATTTTATAATTTAGAATAATTGTTTAACACTCCACCAACCATTACTGTATATAAAAGGCTCTGAGGAAATAATGGTTAAATAATGGATCCTAGAGTGTTTACAGTTGAAAGCAGCACACCTTTATGTGATTACAAACCTTGATTTTAAGTCTATTTTATTTTATTTATTTTGGTTTTTTTTTTTCAGCTTTGAAGAACTAGTGCTCAGGAGAGGAAGAAAATAACATCAATCGAAGCATTTTGAGACTATTTTTAATTTGTGACACGAAAAAATATTTGTGGTCTAGAGAGAAAAAAGTTTAAAAATCAACATTACTTCATAATATATTTTTATAGATTTATTTTTAGTATTTTTAATTTATAGTCTGTGTGTGTGGAGGTTTTGTGAAGCTACCGCAGGTGCCTATGGAAGCCGGAAGCCTCAGATTCTCATGTACTTGGAGTTAGATAAATTGTGAGTCACTCCAACATGGGTGCCATGAGCCAGACTCAAGTCCTTTGTAAGAGAATTCCTGCGTCTGACTGCTGAGACTCACAGCCCCTGAACTGTATCTATAAGTACATTTAAGAAGCCCAGTGCATTTGGCATAGTGATATCCAGTCTCTACTATGAATTTGTAACTTTTAAATTCCTTGAGGAGGTACCTTTTTTGCTCTCCTTATAAACTAACCAGTTTATAAAGAGATGGTGATCTACAATGTTGTGATGATCTACAATGTTGAGAAATATTTTGAAAACTCATGGAGAAAAGGGAACATTAAAAAAAAAAGAAAGAAAGAAAGAAAGAAAGAAAGAAAGAAAGAAAGAAAGAAAGAAAGAAAGAAAGAAATTTAAACTCAAAAGACTATTTTCCAGCCAGGCGTGGTGGCACACGCCTTTAATCCCAGCACTCAGGAGGCAGAGGCAGGCAGATTTCTGAGTTCCAGGCCAGCCTGGTCTACAAAGTGAGTTCCAGGACAGCCAGGGCACACAGAAAAACCCTGTCTCAAAAAAACCAAATATATATATATACATATGTATATATATATATATATATATATATATATATATATATATATATATATATATATATATTTCCCCCTGAGAGTCAGAAGCATGCTTCAGAAAGTTCACTGATCCAGGAAAGGCTCTGGAATGAACAACCTGAGACTCTCCTAGAGTACTATTGAGACTAAGGTCAGCCTGGAAGTCTTCTAGAGTACCATTGGGATGAATGACCACTTATCTCACTACTATTCCTCAAACACATCTGAGAAAGATGATATTAGCCCCAAATGTACTTGCAGAAGACTTTTGTGTGCATGTGAAAAAACACCCAGTTCAGTTGGAGTTAATCCTTACACCTAATACATCATAAGGAAGATTGATTCAGAAGATAAATTCTTATTTTCTAACAAATTATTTGCACCATCCCATCCTGAAAAACAAGAAACATCTGTTGTAGAGTGTGAATAAATAGATCATAAAATTAAAGTGTGAATATAGCACAAAGTAAACTTAATGTTGATGGGCAGGTTTGCCTGAATTGGTTTTCAAGCCTAGAGCAATGGATCCCATTGCCACATAAGCAGTCTGACAGTCCCATTACACCATACTCCAAAGACGGATAAAATCTTTGCCTCGTAACATTAATTTTTGTTGTTGTTGTTGTTTTGTTTTGTTTTGTTTTGTCAAGACAGGGTTTCTCTGTGTAGCCTTGGCTGTCCTGGAACTCATTCTGTAGACCAGGCTGGTCTCGAACTCAGACATCTGCCTGCCTCTCCCTCCCAAGTGCTTGGATTAAAGGCATGCGCCACCACACCTGGCTTCATAACATTAATTAATCTCAATGAGGAATTCATGATGGTTGCTCAAAACTTAGGCAAGGAAATAAACCAAAAATGAAAACTTAATGAGTGTCTGTAAAATAAAATAAAAAAACCCAACAAACAAACAAACAAACAAAACACAACAACATCAATAACAAGAAAAAACGCTCAATTTAAATCTGTATGATATATCCCTACATGGGGATGTATACTTCCCATAAGTGAGATGTCAGTCAGGAATATTCTGGAAGATGATTGTGATGTCAGTATTAACTATCAACTTGAAAGATGCTAGAACTTCTTGGAAGATGGTGCTCTTGGCATGAAGATGAAGTGTGAAGACATGCTCACATCAGGTGGCATCATTTCATAGGGTCAGGAGGATCTTACACTTCACATAGCACTAATATTCACTGTTTTCTTCCTAGCTATGGGTGTAATGTGACCAGCTACTTCAAGTACCTTGTGCCTTGATTTTCCCACTGTGATAGACTATCCTATGAACAATAAACTAAAATAAACTACTTTTTCCTTTTTTTTTTTTGTTTCAGGGTATGTTAATTGAAGTAAGAGAAAAGGCTAGGACAGGAAAATTATAACTTGCAATTTTAATACCAGTCAGACAAGTTTGAATATGTGATGTGCATGAGAATGTGACATTAATAAAACTGTTATAAGATTTATTAATTATTCCCTATAAGATTTATACCTGCATGATCCATAAGACACCAGCCAAAGATGCTGTTTAACTTCACATTTAAATTAATTAGAATGCTATAAAATGAAGAATCCTGTTTCTTAATCATACACAGAATCATAAATGTCATGTGTTTTATAACCTCAATATGGATAGTTATTCCACATTGGACAGGGCCAATAATGATCATTTCTGTAAAACCTGCCCTAGAGTACATATAAATTTTATAAATACATTTGTGGCCAAGTAATAAAAAGCCAACAGAGATTTCAACAGAGGTTAATCTTTCAGTCATAGGAAGCAGCTCTCAGCTAGAACTGCTAATGCTGGTCAGACAAATATTGTCATACCAACAGGGCATTCCTCCTTAGAGATGTGTCTTTTGACCTTATATTTTCAATTCCTGGATCTGGGGAAGGCTCCTATAGATATCTACATTTCTAACAAGAACGAAGACAGCCAAGTACAGGCTACCAGCAATATTCTATCCCGTAGTAAGGCAAACGTCCTAAAAGTTCCCATAAACTTCCACTTGTGTCTCCTTGGTTAGGAGTGGTTATGTCCTTTGAGGTCATAAAGACGAAAGAGTGCTGAAGGAACTCCTCCAGTCAAATCAAGGCACTGTTAGCAGGAAGGAGGGGGAGGAGGAGGGGAATGATGTGAAACCAGATAGAAGTGAATAGCTTGTGAAAATCAACCAATGCTGATATCGAACAGATCTCTTTCAAGAAAAACTAATTAAAAGATGAAAAATAAAAGACAGGTAAATGAATTCCCCCTTCTTTGGTTGAAGTTTTAAAGGAGAATGTCTCAGTTGTGTATCTGCTCAAAATTAACCTCTTCTCTCCCTCTTGTGAGGAAGTAGAGTTTATAAGCACAATTGACACTAAAGTCATTGATGTTAGACATTTCACTAAAGGTGCAGAAATTTAATCAAAGCAGATTAATACTTTTAATATGCTCTCAATTTTGAGTTAATCCTTTGTATTAGATTCCCAGTGTGGTAGCATTTAACACTGAAATGAATTTTCCTACCATCAAAACCTTAGTTGCTTTAAGAATTTGAGGTAAGACTTTTGACAGAAATATCCTTGCCCAAATGAATAGAGTGGAATTTCTTAATATTTATTAAAGAAAAAATACTGTAGTATAGGTATTCTAAGAAAAATGTCTAAAACTTTGCTTTTTTGTAGCCTATATGGCATATCAAACATTTCTAACTTGGTATGTAGGTTCTATAACCAGAAAATCTAACTACATGTGATTTTACAAATTGTAGACTATCCTCAAAATATATAGATTTTTTCCAAGATAATGTACACTGCAATAAGGTATGGTAGACCTACCACAAATGGAACGAACAATCCAAACACAAAACAATTGCTAAGGATCCATAGACACTACTCCATTGAAGTAAATTAACAGCTAAATCACAAATAGAAAATGTTTTGGATACAGAAATCTGAAGGTGATACCATACACTGACCCAATGTCAGAGAAGCAGTGTCTCCAGAATCATTATGTCTTATTGGTGTGACAGGATGGACTGTGTCCCACTCGAGTACTTTATGATGGGACTATATTTGGAGACAGTGTGGTTAAAACAATGATCAGATAAGCATGAGACATTTCATCCAGCATAATGCTATCTTTTTTTTTTAATTAGATCTTTTCTTAATTTACATATCAATTGCTATCCTGAAAGTCCCCTCTCCCCTCCCCACTCCCTTCTCCCCTGCCCACCCATTCCCACTTCTTGGCCCTGGCGTTCCCCTGTATTGGGGCATATAAAGATTGTAGTACCAAGGGGCCTCTCCACCCAATGATGGCTGACTAGGCCATCTTCTGCTATATATGGAGCTAGAGACACGAGTTCTGGGGGTTCTGGTTAGTTCATATTATTGTTCCTCTTCTAGGGTTGCAGACCCCTTCAGCTCCTGGGGTTCTATCTCTAGCTTCTCCAATAAGTGAATGGCTTCTCAGTCACAAGTGAAAGCATATTGAAAATATGAGGAAAATGTAGATACCAACAAATTGAGAAGAGCTTCAGACAGAATCAAATCTGTCCTCTCCTTGACATTAGGTTTGAAGATTCAAGAATTTTGATGAACATCTTTTTATCTAGGTTGATGATATGGTTCAGCAGTAAAAGGCAGAACCATGCTGATGTAAGTTCAATGTCAGAATCTGTAGTAGAGATATCCAATTCCTTAAATTGAAGTCAAACCTCTATGTGTATGCCATGACATGCATGGGATCTCTATCTATCTATCTATCTATCTATCTATCTATCTATCTATCTATCTATCTCTTCTCCCTATCCTCCCTCTCCCCCTCCCCCTCCTCCTCCCACTCCCTCTTCTTCTCCTACCCCTTCTCCCACTCTCTCTTTCCACATATCACATACACACACGTACACACACACACATACACAAACACACATCTTGAATATATTTGATTGCCCCCTCTCTCACATACACATACAATGCACAATAAATAACACTATACGTTTTACATAAATAAATAAATTCCTATTGTATAAGCATTACAGCCTTTACTGCTTTGTTATGGCAGCAGCTATAAGCATACAATCTGAGACAGTGGGATTGAGTGAACACAGTATCAATTTCTCAGTTGCTTCAAATAATGTGTTTGCATAGCCTGCTGACATTAATTGAACTTTATATAAAATGAAGCACAGCTTTCATTATTTGCTGCATATATTTAAATTGAGTTAATATCGAACCATAAGCTGCATATAGTTATTTAAATGTGTATTAATTAAAATTTCAAATTTGAAATTTTAGTTTCACAGTCATGCTAGGCAAATATTTAATATCCATATTGGTGATTTCAAGGAAAGCCTCATGTTCTTTTTCTTTTCACATTTGTTCTAGTAATCATACACAAAATCAGAACACATAGGAGCATCTTGGCTGCTGTGCATTATACCAAGCGAGGCAATTATGTGGCTCAGTTCATACATTCACAAACAACCCACACAGAAATGTATTATCTCAGCATCCTTTCAAATAAAGAAAGTGTTTCTCAAACAATGGCACTGTGTTACAAGATTTAGGAAGAGAGATCAAGAAAAAAAAAAATCTTGACCAACAGCATAGAGGAAAAACTAACACTGTTGCAGCAAAGCCTTACAATTTATTTGAAAGCCTTTATCAAACCAAGCTACTATCATGTTGGAAATTCTTGAGGCAGAGTGAGGAGGAGAGGAGCTGGAAGGAAAAAGAGGGGAGCAGGATCATGAATTGCAAGGGACAGAAGTACAAAAATTGAATAGAACCATGTAGGAGTGGGTGATAGAGAACTGAAGGTAACCACTAGAAAGACCCAGACTCCCGGGAAAGGACAGTCTCCCAGGATCCATTGGGGATATCTTTAGCTGAAATACTCAACAAAGGGGAGATAGAAACTGTAGATACCATATCCAGTAAATAGGCACAGCCCTCAGTTTAGGGAAGGGGCCACCTATGAATCTCAAAATTTTAAACCCAGAAATGTTCCTTCCAAGAGAAAGACAGGGACAAAAAAAAATGTGGAACAGAGACTGAAGAAAAGGCCATCCAGAGACCTCCCCACCTAGGGATCCATTCCTTCTGCAGACACCAAACCCCCACACTATTGCTGATGCCAAGAAGCACTTGCCAACAGGAGTCTGGTTTGGCTGTTCCCTGAGATGTTCTACCAGCACTTGACCAATACAGATGCAGACACTCGCACTCAACCAATGGACTGAGCCTGGGGACCCCAGTGGAAGAGCTAGAGAGGGACTGAAAGAACTGAAGGAGATTGCAACCCCATAAGAAGAACAATATCAACTAACTCCAGAGCTCCCAGGGACTAAACCATCAACTAAAGAGTATACATGGAGGGAGCCAAGACTCTAGATAGATATGTAGCAGAGTATGACTTTGCCTGACATCAATGGGACCATAGGGGATGCGAGAGGGGTGAGGCAGGACTAGGTATTTTAAAACCATCTCTATTTTTTCTATTACTTCTGAGATCATAATATCATTTTACCATGGTTCCCTTCTCTTTCCTCACTCCAAACCCTCACATATACTCCTCCTTGTTCTTTCAAATTCACGGTCATTTTTATCATTGCTATATTGCCGTTTCATATATATCTGTATAATGTTACTTATACACATGTTTTCAGAGCTGACCACTTGATATTCAGTAATCAATTGGTGTACTCTGCTCTGGAGTAAACTATTCTCCTATTTTCAGCAGTCAATATTTTACTCTGTGTAGAGATGGTACCTTCTGGGTTTTCCCAATCTACTTTTGAATGTGTATTGTTATTGTTATTTTCAGCTCATGTATAGGCAATCATGTTGGCAAGAAAGCAAATTAACCATGCTTTTTCAGGTAATTCTGCCAACCAGCCCTATCTCCTAACACCCATCACTGCCAATCCAGCCTACTCCTTGTGATTGTTTCAAGCAGTACTTTGAAGCATTCAACTACATCACAGTTCTAAACTCCACACAACTATACAGACACTGTTGTAGATGCCAACAAGTGCTTGTTGACAGGAGCTGGATATAGCTGTCTCCTGAAAGACTCTGCCAGTGCCTGACAAATACAGAAGTAGATGTTCACAGCCATCCATGGGATGGAGCACAGGGTCCCCAATGAAGGAGCTAGAGAAAGTACCCAGGGAGTTGAAGGGGTTTGCAGCCCCACAGGAGGAACAACAGTATGAACTAACCAGTACCCCCAGAGCTCCCAGGGACTAGACCACCAACCGAAGAAAACACATGGTGGAACTCATGGCTCTAGCTGCATATGTAGCAAAGGATGGCCTAGTCGGTCGTCAATGGGAGCAGAGGCCCTTAGTCCTGTGAAGGTTCTATGCCCCAGTATAGGGGAATGCGAGGACCAAGAATGGGAGTGAGTGGGTTAATGAGCAGGGGGAGGGGGAAGGGGATAGAGGATTTGGAGGGAAACAAGGAAAGGGGATAACATTTGAAATTTAAATAAAGAAAATATCTAATAAAAATTGAAAAATTGAAAAAAACCTAAAAAAAAGAAATAAAAAGAAAAGTGGGTTCAGAAAGATGAATATGCTGTCCCATGTGATATTGGTGGATAGATTTTTTTATATAGACAACTTTCTTTTGTGGATAGATTTTTTCATATAGACAACTATAACATATGCACATATAAAAATGTAAGCAAGTCTTCTACAGGGATCAAGAAGACTGACTGGAGTTGGATAAATGAAAAGAAAGTATGTTTGAAAGGATCACTGTCTGCATATGCTGCATGTTTGTATGAAAACATCCTCATGAGATTTGGTGTTACACTTTGTAAGTCTATGACCATAAAAGTAATAAACTTGAGGTCATTAAGATTGCACATTTTTCTTAAAGCTGCTCTTTATCTCCCAATACAAGAACATTGCTTTTAAAATTAAGAAAAAGTAAATAAATCCTCACTAAAACAGCTGCCTAACATTACCTGAATAAGACACCACAAGAGATATCTACATCAAGGCTGTAAGTACACAGAGGCTTTATCCCTAGAAAAGAAATATACAAAATGGAGGGATGCCGAGAGCTAGAGACATAGTCAGAACCCACCAGTGCACCAATAGGATATTCAGTACAATAATCTCAGCCCTTAAAACACATATATACAAGTAGCATCATATGAACTGATCAGGAAATATTCATGCAATTAGGAATACATCATCTTTTCACTTATACCACCCTAAGTCAGTGGGTCTGCCCTAGATCTATTTGTACAGAGGGAGAAGGGGAATATATTTTATAATCACACAAAAATTAAAAATATATATAACTATTTACAATTTTCACAAATATAATGTCACTTATAAAATTATTACTTTGTATTTTAATGGATTTCTAATATAAATTAATTTATTTTAGCAACCTTTTTATCACACACACACACATGCACACTTACACACACATATATGTTAAGTATATGGTACTATATATTTTTATTTTTAAATCTTTATTTTTTAAATCTTTGTACTTCTGTTTCATACATGGACATGAAACTCATCTACACTATCCTTTAATAAAATAATACTTCCACTTATGACTTTGCATTTTGAAATATCATTGAAGCAAATGCCTTGTGGAACATGCTGACACTGTTTTCTCTGTAATAATAAAATAAAAATAAATTAGTAGTTCTACCATGTTAATAACTTGATCTTAGAATTAATCTATTAATTAAAATATGGTTGGGGGCTTAAGAGATGACTAAGTGATTATGAGAAATTGCCTTTCTTCCAGATGACCCAAGTTCCATTCCAAGTGCCAACATCAGTCAGCTCCTAACCATCTGTAAACCCTGCTGTGTGGGATCCATCCTATTCTATCGGCCTTTGAGACTACTAGTATAAATAAATAAATAAATAAACAAATAAACAAATAAACAAACAAGGTTTTAAAGGTACGTTGTAGAATGTTAATGTTATAAATCTAACATGAGTACAGCCTATACTCATATTGTCCATTTAAAGGAATTTAGTGGTTTTCTACAAAAGCAATCATTTGAGCTTTAACACATGTATATCAAATGTATCTGAAATATATTTAATATACTGTATTTTATCTTTCATTTTTACTGAAGAAATCAAATATGTCTAAAAATACCTACCATAGTTTTTGATATATATATATATATATATATATATATATATATATATATATATATATATATATATATTTAAATTTGTGTTAACAGGACAGATCTTTGTTAAATATTTAAACAGGAATACTGATTGTTTTCCATTTTAAAATTCCTTGTTAAAAATTGCATCTAGCAAGAGTTTTCTGAAGGGACCCTGATATAACTGTCTCATATGAGGCTCTATGCCAGTGCCTGGCAAATACAGAAATAGATGCTCACAGTCATCTATATGATGGAACACAGGACCCCCAATGGAGAAGCTAGATAAAGTACCTCAGGAACTGAATGTATTTGCAACCCTATAAGAGGAACAACAATATGAACTAACCAGAACTCCCAGAGCTCATGTCTCTAGCTGCATATGTAGCAGAAGATGGCCTAGTCAGCCATCATTGGGAAGAGAGGCCCCTTGGTCTTACAAACATTATATGCCCCAGTACAGGAAAATGCCAGGGCCAAGAAATGGGAGTGGGTGGGTAGGGGAGCAGAGCGGGGGGGGGGGGGGGGGGGGGGAGGGGGGGGGGGGGGGGGGGGGTAGAGGAAACTTTTGGGATAGCATTTAAAATGTAAATTAAGAAAATATCTAAAAAAAATGCATCTGATCATGCATTCTCCTTACCCCAACTCCTCCGAGGTCATCCTAATTTCCCATCCACCAGCTCAAAACCCTTCCTTTGTCTCTCTCTTTATTTGTGTGTGTGTGTGTGTGTGTGTGTGTGTGTGTGTGAAACTCATTATATTTCTCTCTCTCTCTCTCTCTCTCTCTCTCTCTCTCTCTATATATATATATATATATATATATATATATATATATAAAGCAAACAAAAAATCAAGACATTTAAATGTACAAATACATATATACCAAAGAATTTGAAATATGAAATACATAAGCCAAAGACTAATAAGATAAGAAATGCCCAAACAGTGCAATTTGAGACAGAATATCTACCTAAATCCTACTAAGTCCATTGTGTTGGTTGTCTTCTGGGCACTGGGCCTATGCTTACGTCCAGTTAATATACCCAGTGAGATGCCACTGAACAGAACCATTTTTCCTTTGCAAATACTCTAAATAGTTTCTTGATTAGGGATGGAAACAACTGTTCAATCCCCCCTCTCAGTGATGGAAGCCTGTCTTGAGCCTGTGCTGGCCACAATCTGCGAATTCACATGGGCATCACCAGGGTAGTGTCTAGATGCCACTGAATCCTTAGAGTCCTTCAAGAATAGTCTGTCTGTCTGTCTGTCTGTCTGTCTGTCTGTCTGTCTGTTTAAAACTCTAGTATCATCAGCTCTTTATTAAACATTATGATATTCCTTTTGATAATGGCCTCAAGCTATTAAAGTAAACTGATTAGAACAGCATGTCAAGCAAAAGAGGGTGTTGTGTCTTCTCCCTGTTCTTCTAAAGCAGAAATTTTGTGAAAGTGAAAGTTTAATAGCAGACACTACCTCTAAGTAGCCATACAAAGCCATTAGGACAGATTGAGTTATAGAGGGGCCAAAGAAAATAGAAAAAATTAACATCAGAAATTTACAATAAACTCAATCTTTGAGAAGTTTCGCCCTGTGTTTTCTCACCTTCCTCTAACTGACATGTCCATCCGTTGCCCAGAGTAAAGCAGACTGAGAAGGTTTTCATAAGGATCTGACATTTTACTTTTCCTGCCTCCTCTCAGCAGCTGAACACTAAACAGAGTGGCAATGTATCTTTCTATCAAAGGTACAGTGTGCTGCCCAGCTCTGTGTGGGAGGCTTAAAATTGCTCAGCCCCATGGTCACTTGGTTACTACATTACACTGCAAGAATATAGGAGGTAAGCCAGTGGGGGACAGAGTATCCTTTCTGAGCTGCGAGAGTTCAGATAATGGACAAACAATGGAGGATTTCATGGTGATGGATTCATTTGATGGCAACCTGCCTCATCCAGAGTCTCCATTAGATTACTTTTGAACATGGTGTACTCATTGCTTCTCTATTTGTCAGAAGGACATTTTTGAGGCCAAATGTTGCTGTGGAGAGAATTCATAAATGGCTTTCTATAGACGTTTTAAGCATTCTGAAACAAATTTGCTTGACAAAAAAAAATCATGATTTACATTTGTGTTTCTAAAAAAGAATACCACTCTTCCACATGTAGATACAAATAGATTTTAAATGCTTTTTTTTTCTTTTCAATAGAAAATTCATTAAAACCTCAAGGGAACTACAATATTCACATGATCACATTTTTAACTTTCTATGTTCAAACACTTTAAGGTTTAAGTGTCTGTGTTCTTCACGCTCGAAGTTTGTCACATAGCAAACAATGGTTGCTGTCCCAGACATCAGACTGTTTTTCTATGTGTGAGACAGGATACTAGAATTCTCAAGTACTATGGCCATGGGAAATACACTTGTACGGGAGGTCAATGATCCAAGAAGTGAGACAATCAAATATCAAGAAGCAGAGGTCTGCACAGGCAGCAGATTCTCATGCACTGATTTTATCACCATTTGTCTTTGGCTGGCTAATGTATAACCTAATTTAGAAATTTAATGTTTTGGTCAGTGAGGCTATACATTTCTTACCACTTTGTATTCTAAAGATCGAATCACTTAATTTAACTTAGGCAGAGTTAAAAATTAAAATAAAAAATTAATTTAACTTGGGCAGAATTAAAATAAAAAATGAGTACAGCAGAATATATAACAATATTAAAAAGAGGTAAATATATAGTAACAGGTTAACAATTTTATATATATATATATATATATATATATATATATATATATATATATATAATTTAGTTCTACAAACAAAATGGATGGTTAGAGGTTAGCTGACCAATAAAATCAATATGAAATTGCTGAACATGGCTAATGTATCTAGTCTTTTTTTCTCAGCTTCTAACCTCACAAAGAAGAAGAACAGAGGGCCAGCAAACACTGGCTTAATTATTCCCATCAGTCTCAGAGACAAGGCGCTTAAGAGTTTTAGCTGCTGTAAACACTCCCCTGATAGCAGATAAGAGATCTGCTGAAAGGCATTTTTTGTCTGGAGAAACCTCAGGGGCACACCAGTTAATCATTGCTGCAATACTGTATATGCATTACTACATCAAAGGAAACAGAACCCAATATTCCATTGTGAAGATTTTCTGTGTTTTTTGTAAAGGTAAGAACTAATGTAAATCATTTTAAAAGTTTAAAAATTACATTTTCTTTTGAAACAAAGCCTGCTTTCGCTTTCACTTATTCTCCTTCAAAAGAAAATAAGCCTTTATTCCTTTTCTTCTTTTCTTCCCTAGATATTGTGTACAAGTATATACAAAGTTTTCAGGGAAGCAAATGATGTAACATTAGTTTTAAGGAAACTTTACACCCTTGTATCTCAAAGTATTGATAAGGAGCAGACATGTATCCCAGAACCTTACTTTATCACAGTACTGGACACAAAACAA
Organism: Mus minutoides; assembly: GCA_902729485.2. Classification (NCBI taxonomy): domain Eukaryota; kingdom Metazoa; phylum Chordata; class Mammalia; order Rodentia; family Muridae; genus Mus; species Mus minutoides. The sequence goes on from LR749588.1 coordinate 2,247,722, forward strand.
TGTTATTCTTGCATATCAGTAGTGTGTGTGTCTAGGGAATCTATTTCTAGAAACTGACACTTACTGTGCCTAACAAAGAGCCTTTCTACCACTTCAAATGACTGTAGCCACAATAACTTATCTCTTAAAATAGAGTTAAATAGACTTTACCATGGTTCATATCAAGAGATTTAGAGCTTTCAATGCTTTCCAAATATCTGCTCAGGACTTACCTCACCTACATGGCCCTTCTGCCTCTGTAAGTTTAAAAACAAAATATTAAAGCTTTTTTCAAGCTTAACCATCCTCTTCTCATAGCCTTGCCCTAAGTACTCTGTTTCCTTTTATTGGATTCATGCCCAACCTCCAGCCCACATTCCACATCATCTACCTACCTATCCTCTGTCAACCCATCATGTCTGCCTCTCCCCTCCTGTCACGTGATGTAGAACCTTTTGTATGAACTGTTGGAGAACCTTTTCCCAGTTGCTGTACCTTGTATAATATTTATGCGTATGGTCACTTCCTGCATTTTAAAAGGGAGACTAACTTCATGGAGTACTTGCTATGCAAAAGGTAATTTACTTGATACCTAATACTTTAATAATAAGTCAAAATAGTATTATTAACCCAAAATGCTGTTTCTTCTCTGTATCTTTGAAATTGTCCAAGTCACCTATTTTTTTTCCTCCTGGTAAAAAATCTCAATGGTGGTTGAAATATATTGTATGTGGGTTAATTAGGCTGTATCAGACAAATCTTGTTTAGGAATTGTTAAACGTAAAAATTTACCATTATAATGGTAGCCAATTTGTTAGTTTAGGGATGAAGACCAACCCACTGTGGGGAGCACCAACCTCTTGGATGAGATCATATACTGTATAAAAATGATAAAATGACCTAAGCACAAGCCTTCATTGCTCTGTGCTACTAAACTTCAGACAGGCTGCCTAAAGCTCATGTTGCTGTGGCTTTTATACCATGGTAGACTGTAACCTGGGACTGCACTAACATAAACCATTTTCCTATAAGTTACTTTTGCCTATTTTATCACAGCAACAGGAATGACAACTAATAACCTCTCTGTCTTGCCAATGTATGAATACTGTGCAATTCAAATCCTATCCCCAAGGTCTGTCAAAAATTTGAACCTTCATTTTACTATAGAATATCCAGAAGAACCCAGAATTTTATATTAAAAAAATGGACAGTATTTTAGTGGGATAAGTCTTAATTGATATTTAGTTTTCAGAGGATTCTAAATCATTTGAATAAAACTGAACATGTCCCTGTTTTTTTCTTTGTGTGGACACCATGGACAATTGTAGAGAGCCACGCCCGAGCTGGTTCTGCCACCATTCAAAGATGGTGCCGACATCCTGTAACCTATCCCAGCCTGGGACAAACAAATAAGTTCAGTGCGCATGTGCTTGTGACAAAGCCACGTAAGTCACCGCCCATCCCGGGGCGTAACTTAAAGTAATGGGCAGTCAGCCAATCCTGATGTAATAAAGGTGTGCTTAAAAAGGATTCTGGTGTCCACGTCCGTTCTTGCTGGCGAGGCTGTAATGTGGGCACTTACAGACAATTAAATGTTTCAAACTGGTAGGACAGTAACAGTGTTTTGAAGGGTGGCAAGACTGACAATATCCAAATGGGGCAGTCAGAGACCAAGGTTTTAGGATGCATTTAGTGAAAAGACATAGGTGTGTGACTTTGACTTTCAAAAGCATGTCAGCTGTTATTAAATTGTTACTGTGACTTGTTACTAAATAGCAAATCTTTGGCTCCCCTTTCTAAAAGACAAATTTAGTATGCTAGAGAGGCAATAGTTAGAAAAGCCATCTCCTTAAAAATGTAGAATGATCATTAGAGGAAAGAGCTTGCAGTTAGACAACATATTTTGGAATCTAATTCTAGCAATCCAAGCTTTGCATGTAGGAGCAGATTGTTAAGCTCTGAGTCCTTAATTGATGTCTGTCCAATGAGGGAATCCTGATATTGCTCTAATTGACATAACCTGCCATTTGGTTGNTTGATATTAACATGTATCAGAAACAAGGAAAGAATGAAATTGTCTAACAATAGCATATAATAACTAGTTATACTATTTTATTGACAAAATTTGAGGGGTAAAATATTTAAGATAAATTATAGACATTGAAGCACATAATTGGTACAGACAGCAAAAATACTTGCTTTAGGACATATAGTGAAGATTATCAAAACTAGGCTATAAAGATGTTGTTATTCTAATCTTTTGAATACAATAGCCTTTTTTTGTTTTCTCTACTAGCAGATATAGCAAACTGATGAATATTGAGAATACTAGGGGTTTAGAGAAATGACTCAGCAGTAAAAAATATTTGCTACCTTTGCAGCTGACTAAAATTCAGTTCACAACACTACATGGTGGCTCAAAACATATGGGATTCTAGAGGATTTTATACCATTTCTTGCCTGTGGATATACATGGTAAAGAGAAATACAAGTAGACAAAAAATTATCCCATACACATAAAAATAAAGTTTAAAATCATGACTTTAAATATGTAACTTGATGTTTCTACATGCTAAAAGTAGACCATAATAGTTCAATAAAAGAAACCTAAGTTGAAGGACATGAACTGGGGAGAAAACTATGCATGTGCAGATAACCTATGTTCTCTACTTTTAGACATGTAACTAGATATTATTTTAGCATGCACAAATTGATTTGGGAGTGGTGTGCCTTTGTGTATGAGTACATGTGTTTGTGCATGTAAAGAACAAGTGTTCCACTGGGTGCACATGCCTTTAATCCCAGCACTTGGGAGGCAGAGGCAGGCAGATTTCTGAGTTCGAGGCCAGCCTGGTCTACAAAGTGAGCTCCAGGACATCCAAAGCTACAGAGAAACCCTGTCTTGAAAAACAATACAAACAAACAAAAAAAGAACAGGTGATCCTCCTGTTCCCGCTCACACCATAACTGCTGTGATTACAAACACATGCCATTGTTTGTAACATGAGCTCTGAGGACCTCATGTCCTTATTGCAAAGCAATTGATTAACTGAGCTATCTCCCTATGTCAAAGTTAGTTTTGATGTTCTAATAAGTTATTTAAGTGCTTTAAAATTAATATATTCTCAATTCACATATACAGTTTGTACAGAATCTACACACATACACACAACTCTCATGTAGACTAACTTAGTGCAATATTTTCCTGACATTGATGACAAATATGTGTATATAGGCTGATAAGTTACAATGTACAAGAAATATTACATAGCCCTTAAATATTAAATTCTTTAATTTAAAGGTACACTAAGTCAGAATAGACACATAGTCATTGTCAATTCAATCTCCAAGATAAAGGAAATAATGCTAAATAAAATATGTTAGTTTCAGCTTTGTAAATATATGTACACATCTGTAGGCAATTTTCTTAAATAAAAAAGTAAAAATTCATACTTTTAATGTGACTGGTTATACTTTATTTTTATATAGGATATTTTCTTTATTTACATTTCAAATGCTATCCGGAAAATACTCCCCCGCCCACTGCCCTGCTCGTCTACCCACCCACTCCTACTTATTGGCCTAACATTCCCCTGTACTAGGGCATATAAAGTTTGCAATACCAAGGGACCTCTCTCCCCATTGATGGCCAATATGCAGCTAGAGACATGAGCTACATATGCAGCTAGAGACACGAGCTCTGGGGATAATGGTTAGTTCATATTGTTGTTCCACCTATAGGGTTGCAGATCCCTTCAGCTCCTTGGGTACTTTCTCGAGCTCCTCAATTTGGGGCCCTGTGTTCCATCCTATAGATGACTGTGAGCATCCACTTCTGTAAGAAATGAAATTTAATTATGACCAGATGCTGAGGTCTACTGTATTTTTTTTAAGGTTTGGTTTAAAATAATAAAGGAATAATTAAAAATAATAAAATTCTGCTTATAAGACAAAGTAATTTAAATAATAAGAAATGAACCTGTTACAAAATAAGTGTTAATTTAACCCCTAGCATTTCATTAAAATGCCATATTGCAGCTATCAGTTAAAGAATGCATTTGAATTTTTTTCTATAAAGAAACTATTGTTAACTTGTTAACTTTGTAATAGAAAATGTTTTTAACTTTGCTTTTAGAATTTCTTTTGAAAGCATTTGCTGATTATATAGATGATTTAATAAAATGTTTTTGTCAGAAAAGAGAAATCTCTTTACCAATCCCATTGTATACATTTGTTATAAAAATAAGATCTGGTCTTAAAATTATCATATTTAGCATACATTTTATTACCTCTAAAGCATTGAATTTAAGCAACAGATTCTTATTTACTTATTGTAATATTCCATAATTTTTAATTAAAAGTATCTTAGTATTTTTATAATCATATGCTTAAATAGCATAGTTCATTTATATATTATTTTCTTAAGATATTGGCAGGAAAAGGATTACTTGATATCAAGGTAAATGCACTAACTTTTCAGACTGTCTTAGTCAGGGTTTCTATTCTTGCACAAAACATCATGACCAAAAAGTATGCTGAGAAGGAAAAGGTTTATTAAGCTCACACTTCCACATTGCTGTTCATCACCAAAGGAAGTCAGGACTGGAATTCACACAGGGCAGGAACCTGGAGACAGGAGCTGATGCGGAGGCCTTGGAGGGATACTGCTTACTGGCTTGCTTCCCCTGGCATTCTCAGCTTGCTTTTTTATAGAACCCAGGACTACCAGCTCAGGGATGGCACCACCCACAATGGGCTGGGCCCTCTGCCCTTGATCACTAATTGAGAAAATGCCTTACAACTGGATCTCATGGAAGCATTTCCTCAGGGGAGGCTCCTTTCTCTGTGATAACTCCAGCTGTGTCAAGCTGACACAGAAAACAAGCCAGTACACAGACCAATTGGACTTAGGTACAAGCTTTGAGAATGCCCTTTACTTCTACTCTAAAGTCTTACCCAAATATTATAGTTTCTAAAGAAATATTAGTCACTCTTGATTTTCATATGCAAAGTAGATATTTTCAACTAATACGTTTCCAAATGATTATAATAGTCACAACCATTTTGAAAGCATTCTATATTCTTCCTTCATATCTGGATACAAATAAAGTAAGGAGAATTATCTGTCTGAAACAAAATGAAAAATAATTTGCAGAATAACTAATGCCCACAATGGAACTATGCTACCTTTCATTAAATGTAAGCTGAAGTAACTCATTACTTCAAAATTTTGTTATAAAATTCAACTTGTACTAAATGTACTAAAATTCACATGTACTAAAATTTATAGTGGAATATAATTTTTCTTTAGCTTAGAATAGCACAAATAAATATGTAAGCTTTATTTGTCTAAAACATTACATTCATGTGGACAATAAAACCTATTTACATATAGAGAATAATTGCTATTTTAATGTTTAAATCACTATACTATTTTCAAGTTAACACAGCCTAACTAATTGAAACTTTACAAAGTAAATGTTTAATTACATAGTCAGTATTTTAAGAAGCATAGTCTCAATATTTGCATTCAATTTTCTTTTTCAATTTATTGTGGAATGTCATCACAACTAAAGAAACCTCTACACATACTAATACACAGATTTATAAACTTACAGAGGCACTAGTTCATGGTTGTCCATTGACTCGAACTACCTAATTCACAGCTGCCAAACATGCAATAAGAATAACAGAGCAAGAATAGGAGAAATTGTGCTTAGAGGTGTTGAGTTATTGAATACTATAATTCCCCTCCAAATAACATCTAGTGAGCACCTGAATTGAATAGTTACACACAGCTTTGGTAAAATGTTAGTTTATTATTGAATCTATACGTTGTAGACATTTACTTTAAATCGGAACTACTGCACTTGTCCATGCTGATCTATGACTTCTTTGCTTCCTTTAGTACTTCTAGTTCCTTCTGTTATTAGCCTTTCTTCTCAATCAACATAGAACACAGCTAGATGATTGTCTAGGGAGATGGGAGGGAAGGGACATGGGATAAAACTAGTGATTCAGAGAATGGATTGCCAAATTTTTACACTGTGCACGCTATGCTTTTCCAAGCTGTCCTGTGCCCAATTAGAACCTGATTTTGTCCTTTAAAAAAAATGAATTTCAATCCAAAGCCCCTTGACTCCTACCACTGCTAATAAAGAATTCTCAGTAAGCAATTTGCAGAGTAGGGAAGCCAGGGATAATGCAGCAGGCAGCCTTTACAGGCAAAACAAAACACCAAAGAAAGGGAGTGAAAAGGCTGACAAACAATGGAAGCTCTCCCAGATGACACACACTTACTTTTCTCTCTTTAAAATGTAACATTCAAAGAGCTGAATCAACAGCAACCCTAATGAGTGAAAGTTTTGAATATTACTGCAACTTATACCTTCACTGTTCAGAAGAGGGCAAAAAGTTCTGAGGCTCACCAAAAGAAGCTGGAAGTGAAAGCCAAGGCCACTGACACTGGTGGTGGCAGATTAAGCTGTGAGCAGACTCTAAATAAATTCTATTCTACCCCAAACTCCAAATACACTATTTGAGCTACTAAGACTGGGTAGCATTCTATGCATGCTGCCAGTACCCTAGCCATTCACTTATTTCAGTGGAAGACAGGGAGGGCAGTCTTCTACTTAGAAAGCTGTAATAGATTAGTGTGTGTATTTCTGTACGTGTGCAAATGTGTGTATGCATATGTGTCTGATTATCTGTGTTTGTGTCTCTTTCTGTTTTTGTATATCAGATTACTTACTATGAATAACCTATACTCTCCACTTCGATGTTTAAAAAACAAAATGTTTTATGAAGTACCATAATCAAAATACAATGAAAGGAAAATACACTTTCCATTTAAACAATTTTTGTATAAATTTAACTAATAATAATACAATCTGAAATTTAGATTATAAGACTAACACAATTTTATTGAGGAACACACAGTACATCCATATTCATAACATCATTCTCAAGTATATATATATATATATATATATATATATATATATATATATATTTGTGTGTATATATAATACAAACATAACATACAAAACACACACACACACACACACACACACACATATATATATATATATATATATATATATATATTTCAATGAGGTTTGAAACAGTTGTGTTTGGAATACTGCAGTATCATTTAGGACAAATGTATAAAAATGGCTTAGAAAAAAATCATGAAGCAAATTAGATTCTCTAAAAAAGATTGACCATTCTAAAATATATACTGAACAATAATAAGTGAAATATCATTAAAATATCGTCAATATATATCAAATAGAACATTATCCACAAATTAGCTATAGACAGAAAGTTATAATCATAGATTTTTGAAAATAGTATTCTCTCAAGTCATGAATAACTAATTAAAAATGTAAAGTGCAGAGTAAATGTATAGTATTAGGTAAGCCATTAACTCTGCTTCATGTTTATGAGATAAAATCATATATATATATATATATATATATATATATATATATATATGAATGAGTGTGTGTTATATAATTATATAATATATTATAAAGATACATTATATAGAATATATTTAATATTATATAATGTATAAATATATAATTTTGTTATATAATATAAATTTCCTCTATATAATGCACACTATATATCATATATGATATATAACAAATATTATCTATATAAGCCTTATCATTGTCCATTTAAAAGTTAAGATAAGGTTTATAGCTGACTAACACACAAAAAAAGGAAGTCAAGTTCAAATAATTATTCAGTAGAAATTTTTAATAATGAGAACAGAATAAGAATGTCAGTGTGTGTGCATACACATCAATATGCATATATGAATATGGTTTAAGGGACCAGCTAAGGGAAGATAGACAGAGCAAGGTAGGTAATGGGAGAGGTAAATCTGCACAATGTATAATGATTATACATTTGAAAATGTTTTTAAAAGAAATTCATTTTGTCCACTAAACAAAAATAATTTTAAAATGCAATTTTTTTAAGGAATTGTTTTTACATGACATAAACATAAAACCTACTTTAAGGAATCATTCTTAGAAGATAGAAGATTTTCCAATCTGATTGTTTAAATCAAGAATGACAGGAAATCTGATGTCCATAGTCAACATCAAAGCCAGTGAAATATCCCAAAAAACACTAAGAGATAAAGAAAAATATCATGATAGGAAGACATTAACCTCCCAAGAGATATGTTTGATTGGCAAACCTAACTCAGAGTTTATTTATGCAACACTGATTGTATCTGCATGAATTAAAAATTAGAATAATTTCTGTGATACATGTGTATATGGGCTATAAAGGCTGATAAGACATTGCCTTTAAATGTCGAATTTCTGAAAGTGTCATTCTAATGTTTGCATCAAAATATTCACAGAGCACATTTCAGTTTCATTTTACCTCAAATACAGATACTGCTCTTTCCATTGCACAATTTCCATTGCTTATATTTTACCTCATTTTAATTAAGCAAGTATCTTTATTACCCAAGACACTATAGCATATGCCAGCCAGATAGTGCTGAAAGGGCCCGGATATAGCTGTCTCGGGGGAAACTATACCAATGCCTGGCAAACATGGAGGTGGAAGCTCACAGTCAGCTATTAGATGGAACACAGGGTTCCCAAGGAAGAAGGAGCTAGAGAAAGTACCCAAGGAGCTGAAGGGGTCTTCAACCCTCTAGGTGGAAGAATAACCATGAACTAACTAGTACCCCCTGAGCTCATGTCTCTAGCTGCATATATAGAAGAGGATGGTGTAGTTGGCCATCAGTGGGAAGAAAGGCCCCTTGGTCATGCAGACTTTATATGCCCCAATACAGGGGAATGCCAGGGCCAAGAAGTGGGAGCGGGTGGGTAGGGGAGCAGGGCCGGGAGGGGGAGGGTATAGGGAACTTTCTGGATAACACTTGAAATGTAAATGAAGAAAATATCTAATAAAAGTTGAAAAAATATTTTCATATGTGACTGTTTTAGTAAGGCTATGCCTAGTTATAAGAGCACTTATATTTGAGACCACCAAGGCTAGTAATTTTAATCAACTTTTGTTTGGGTATTATTGTACAATACCCAGTGGCATTATTTACATTCATCCTGTCTTTCACTGTCCTTAAAACTTTGAGAGACTTTACCTTTCTTTTGCTCAAAGAGGGACAGGTGTGGGGGCAGTTGTCAAAATAATCATTTAGGAGCTAATAATCTTAATATTGCTCTAATTTATCTTGATTAGAAGAAAAGAAATTAAGTAAAAAATAATTTGGGGGGAAACAAAGAGCTTAAAGTACAAAGAAACAGCATCTCCCATCAAGTTTACTTGACTGCTAATACTGTGTTCTTATTGAGTGTGGCAATGGTATGCCATGGTTTGGGAATTTATATTTAAGTGCATCACTTTAAAAGCAAACTGGCATGCATAAAATATCTGGTCCTTATCCATGTTAAAGAGCATTGATGGCAATCCGCCAAGTTTGGACTGAATCTTCTACCACTCCATCTTAAATCTCACCTGCATTTCCAACATTGTAGATAACACATTAGGTAAAATACACACACGCACACACACACACACACACACACACACACACACACACGCGCGCGCGCGCACATGCACACACACACACACACACACACACACACACACACATATCCATGTTCTTTCTTTTTTTCTGACAGCAGTTACTTAAGATCCTTGGATGTAAATCAAATTTAAATGTATAAGAAGATTCTACCTCAATTACATTTACATGAATAACTTCACCTCAAAGGAAAATATGGAAATGCAATTATTTTAGTTCATTACAAGTATACATCTACTAAGAAAAAGTACCAAGTACCTTATGATGACATTGAATACCACCAGGATCCAAATTTGCGGGGGCGGGGGGGGGTGCTACACTAAGATGTCTGGCTCACAACAAAGGCAGCTGGTCCTGATCCTTGTTGTTCATAATACTTTCCACATCAGCACATAATGATATGTGTTCATGTACACCTGGAATGAACCTTTTACCAGAGTATTCACCTAAGACAAGTACAAGGCTATCTGACAACACAGGGGAGGGAGGGGGAAGTATCTGAGATCAGCACATGATATAAAAAACAATGGAAGAAATTTTCAAGCATAACTAGATATTTTAGGGGATCAGGGCGGGGACGCGAGAGGGTGAGGGAAAATTTCTGGATATTATGAGAAATGTAAATGAAGAAAATATCTAATAAAGAGGAAAAAAAAAGAAAAAAAAAGAGACATCTTAAAACTCCATTGTATCTTCTTCCCTAACTCCTTGCATGTAGATTCCCTTTAGTTGACATTGTTTCAATCTCACAGTGACTTGAGATTTTAAAGTCATTATGGCAATGCTTGAAGTACTGGAGTTTTATTAAAATATATATGTTCCTTGGTATAAGTGTAAAAAGAGTGTGAGATATGAGAAAATAAATAGTTTGAGTAGGTTATTGTAATAAAATGGACAGAACTCTGAACACCTCAGGGCAATCATTATCGCCTGTCTATGTTAGTAGGGAAACAGCCCTGCATTGACTACTAACACCTCTGACAAACTTATCTTAGGAACTGAAGCAGTCTACATTTGCAAGTATTAACATGTTCATAATATGGGAGAGAGATTTCATTATGTCTGCTGTGATCATTCATTTACAAGTTTCATTAGGACAGACACCAGGCTACTATATTCTAGGAATTGCAGCCTTGAGTTACCTTCAACTATTTAATCACTCGTAGTGTACCTAGTCATTGTATCTCCTTCCTGGGTCAAACAACACTTATGCCTGAACATTTCCCTTTGGTCGTTGTCTTCTTCTCCTTCTTCTTCTTCTTCTTCTTCTTCTTCTTCTTCTTCTTCTTCTTCTTCTTCTTCTTCTTCTTCTTCTTCTTCTTCTTATTTCTGTATAGTGTTTTGCTTGAAATTTCTCAAAAATGGTAGCAGTATTAACAAAATAAACTATATTATTTCATCAGAAATGACAAAGAGTAAATATCAAACTGTAATTATATCCTACCTATACCTATACCTATACCTATACCTATACCTATACCTATACCTATACCTATACCTATACCTATACCTACGGCTATACCTAAATCTATGCCTATATCAATGGTTTTGTGAACAGTTTATAAAGTTTTTCAAAGAGAAAAAATAATGAATGTAACCATTTATTAATATTTCTCAGAGGTATTTAAAACATAAATACATAATTAGGTATTTAAACTTAAGATTTTACTTCAATCTGAAATGTAAAATTTAGGCTAGAGTCCTACAGTCCTAGACTCACTTGCATTTGGGTTTAATCAGAATTTAGACTACATTCATGCAGGTTACAAAGTTATTCCAGGTTCACTTTCCAATCAATATCATAAAGAAAATGCATTTTGTTAATTCACAATTGAAATTTTCAATTATTTGCTGAAGTGCTTTGGCAAAATGTTTTATATGACCATCTAAAAAACTAGCACAAATTAGCACAAATTCAAACTGTAATAAATTAAAAATAAATGAAAATAAAGCTTATGTAATAAATGCCTTTAATTCAAGTACTAAGGGCAAAGGGTATTAACTAACTTCTAGAAGTAACTAGTCATATTATTTTTACATTTTATTAAGCAAATGTATACATATAAATAATATATGTATTATAAGAAGACACTCAATTATATTTTTTTCTGAAGAACATTTTGAAATTTATTACTTGACAAAAAACTACTGCCAAGACAGAGATACTTACTTTAAAACAGAATATTTAGTGAAGAATAATTAAAAATACATTAGCTTGTTTCATGCACCTTTAATATATTTACTTTAGATAGATAGATAGATAGATAGATAGATAGATAGATAGATAGATAGATATTTTTATTTACATTTCAAATGTTATCCCCTGTTCTAGTTTCCCCTCCGAAAAACGCCTATCCCCTCTCCACTTCTCCTGCTCTCCAACCCACCCACTCCCATTCCTGGCCCTGGCATTCCCCTATACTGGGGCATAGAAACTTCACAGGACCTAGGTCCTCTCCTCCCATTGATGACCGACTAAGCCATCTTCAGCTACATATACAGTTAAAGCCACATGTTCCACCATGTGTTTTCTTTGATTGGTGGTTAAGTTTTAAGGAGCTCTGGGGATACTGATTAGTTCTCAATATATTTTATTGAAATTGACTACACAGAGATTTTCTTGGAAGAAGTTTACATATTTTAAAAAATTCAAAAGTCTTTTCCAGCTGTAATTGCTCTCTTGTAAAGAAATTAAAGTAACTGTTAAAAGCCGTCATATTGTATAGCAGTATTTGATACTAGGTAACAATGAAAGAGGGGGATTACATTGCTTTCGGCAAGATGGCAATTTTTAATATATCAATCCTGCCAATCCACGAACATGGGAGATCTTTCCATCTTCTGACGTGTTCTTAGATTTCTTTCTTCAGAGATTTGAAGTTCTTGTCATACAGATCTTTCACTTATTTGGTTAGGGTCACACCAAGATACTTTATATTGTTTGTGACAATTGCGAAGGGTGTTGTTTCCAAATTTTTTTTCTCAGCCTGTTTATCCTTTGAGTATAGGAAGGCTATTTATTTGTTTGAGTTAACTTTATAACCCGCCACTTTGCTGAAGTTGTTTATCAGCTGGAGTTTTGGGAATCACTTAAGTATACTATCATATCATCTGCAAATAGTGATATTGTGACTTCTGCCTTTCCAATTAGTGTTCCTTTGACCTCCTTTTGTTGTCTAATTGCTCCAGCAAGAAATTCAAGAACTATATTGAATAGATAGGGAGAGAGAGAACAACCTTGTTAAAGACTGAATTAAATATTGTACAAATTTATTTATCTAAAAGATTCATGAATAATAATTTTAAAATTAAATATATCTTGTCTTCCTTTCAAAAGAAAAAATATATGTGGTTTATTCACGATTAAATTACTCTTTATTTTTTAAAATAAATATTATATTGATAAAGTATTGTGTATTTGTTTGTTTTTTGTTTCAACCAATTAATTTTATCCAATCGTTTAGTAATCTCTTCTAAATAATGTGCCAAATATTAATGAATGTTTTCATACCAAAGTGGATTATGATGAATTTATATATTTTTATTGGATATTTTATTTATTAACATTTCAAATGTTATTTCCTTTCCTGGTTTCCCCTCCAGAAATCCCCTATCTCATTCCCTGTCACCATGATTCTATGAGGGTGCTCATCCACCCACCCACTCCTGCCTCCCCACCCTGGCATTTCCTTACACTGAATTTATACTTTTAAAATCAGAAGGAATTAAATAATTATTTATATTTACAAGAGAAAGTATAATGTTCTGACTGAAAATTAGTCTTTCCAAAATGGTGAAATAACCTCCTGTTAAAAAACAAAAAACAAAAAACAAAAATTGTCAAAATGAATTCTTCAAAAGTAGTTGTGTCAGCTCTGAAAGTATGCACATATCTGCAACATTGTACATGTATGTTTGTATGTGTGTATATATATATATATATATATATATATATATATATATACATATATTTTTTTCTATGAATTTGAGAGTAAAGGGGATTATGGAGGAGGTTGATAAAGGAATTTGGAGATGTTAGAAGAAGAGAACACAAGGGATTCACAAGAAGAAAACAAAGGAGAAAACCTTATAATAATGTATAATATATAATATATAATATACATATATGCACTTGTGCATGACGTAAACCATGCACAGAAAGTTCTTTTTACTCTTCATTGACAAAGACCACAAAACGTCATGCAGCTTCAGCGTTTTTCTTTTGTATAAGTATAAGCAGTCTTTATGTAGTACATTTTAATGTGGTTCTTGTTAATCAAATGAAATATTGACAGATTGGTACGTGTGTTTGTGTACACGTGTGTCTGTTTCTGTGTGTGTGTGTGTTGATATGAGAAAGACAATGACCTTCCTCTGTACTCTCTCACTACCTATAAAATAGTATCTAACTCTTCAGGTAATTGTAGCAAATGACTCTGAATCAACCATCTTGAATTAACTTCAGGCTTGCAGCCAAATAATCAGTCATATTCCAGTTTCCTCATTAGAATAATTCATGGTAGAATCTCATTACAATAAAAAAACAGACACCCAGTGAAAAGTCAGTTGAACTGTCCAAGAATAGCTTAAATGTGAAGTCATAAAATTGCACATATCCATGAATATATTATGTACTGTCATAGATAAAATCTTTACAAAGCAGTGCTCACGGTGATCTTCTGACACTGTACAATATATACATTCCATTACTTGGAAAAAAATCTGCATTAAATTTGTCCAACAGAGGAATATTTTATATGTCATCATTGGTTTTGCTCACTTAAAATTTATTGTCTCCCATTGGAGCACAGTGAACATGTGATGTTCTGTAAACTGACACTTTTCAACTCATGATTCACAGAGCAAAAGCAAAAGCATCATTTGCTAAATTGTTATAAATTTAAAAATTCAGATCTATTTCCAGGCCTACTAAATCAGACCTCTACCTTAGCATATAAGAGACATAAAAATTAAATATATATATATATATATATATATATATATATATATATATATATATTCAAAGCTTCATCTAGATTATATAAAACAGCAGTTATGTTTATGTACTTGTATCATTCTCGTTAATTTGTTGTTGTCATGGCTTGTGTGTGTGTGTGTGTTTGTGTATATGTGTAGCCAATCAGAGAAGGAATTTATTTCAACTTTTGTTTGGATGTATTTTTATGTACAGAGAAACTTTTAACACAGTTTTCAACTTTTATATTCTTCTATATTGAGCTCTTCTATTTTATTTTCTAATACACTATAAGCATGATATTTTACTTATAAAAAAGCCCTTTGTGTATTAAGAATATAATCCTTTGTCATGTAGAGTCATTTATTTATGTGTTTCTGATACTTTTAGTAATACAGCAATTCTATTGACTTTCATTTGATTTTAAAATGTCACATTTATCTGATTCTAAGCTGAAAAAATACTTTCACAACCAAATATTAAAAATAATAATATGTTCTTTTCCTACAATTGAGCATTTTTAGTAACCAGAAAGGGAACATAGACTTTAATTATGTAATGTAATGTTTATTTATGTAAATTTATGTAATTCATTTATGTAATGATGTCCTACCACATTTTTTTCCAAAATATCTTACCGATTTACGATTGACTGGTCCAATTCTTTATCTTCTGCCATGAGATTATGATGAAAGCATAGTGATTAACTCTAATAATTCTATGATTGGCTCTGTGTGACACAAGAACATACATTTCCTTCTTCTTTCATATTTTTGGGAGTTCCCCCTAGATGTCCTTCAACAGAGGAATGGATACAGAAAATGTGGTACATTTACACAAGAAGTACTACTCAGCTATTAAAAACAATAAATTTATGAAATTTTTAGGCAAATGGATGGATCTAGAGGATATCATCCTGGGTGAGTAGACCAATCACAAAAGAACTCACATGATATACATTCACTGTTAAGTGGATATTATCCCAGAAACTTAGAATACCCAAGATACAATTTGCAAAACACATAAAACTCAAGAAACTTCATTCCTCCTTAGAATGAGGAACAAAATACCCATGGAGGAAGTTACAGAGTCAAAGTTTGAAGCTGAGATGGAAGGATGGACCATCCAAAGACTTCCCCACCTGGAGATCCATCCCATAAACAGCCACCAAACCCAGACACTATTGCATATGCCAGAAAAATTTTGCTGACAGGATCCTGATATAGCTGTCTTTCTCGTGTGAGGCTTTGCCAGTGCCTGGCAAATATAGACGTGGATGCTCACAGTCATCTATTGGATGAAACACAGGGCCCCCAATGGAGGAGCTAGAGAAAGTACCCAAGGATCTGAAGGAGTCTGCAACCCTACAGGAGGAACAACAATATGAACTAACCAGTACCCCCAGAGCTCGTGTCTCTAGCTGCATATGTAGTAGAAGATGGCCTAGTCAGCAATCATTGGGAGGAGAGACCCTTGGTCTTGAGCAGATTATATGCCCCAGTACAGGGGAATGCTAGGGCCAGGAAGCAGGAGTGGGTGGTTTGGTAAAGGAAGAAAATATCTAATAAAAAATGATGTTCATGATAAGAAATTAAGAAAGAGCTTTTGCCGGGCATGGTGGCACACACCTTTAATACCAGCAGAGGCAGAGGCAGGAGAATTTCTGAGTTTGAAGCCAGTCTTGTCTACAAAGTGAGTTCCAAGACAGCCAGGGCTACACAGAGAAACCCTGTCTCGAAAAAACTAAACAAAACAAAACCAAAAAAAAAGAAAAGAAAGAAAAAGAAACAAGAGAGCTTTCAACTTCTTGCCTAACTTGTGCAAAAAAAAAAAAAAAAAAAAAAAAAAAAAAAAAAAAAGAGCTAAGTGTTTGTTAGTATACTGACTAGCAAACCTTTTAAAATTATATACTGTTGGAAATAAGCTATTATGAATAAAAGGCAATCATAAATTTTGTAGATCCAGGAAGTAAACTTCAGTCAGAAAGTCAAGACATAAATTCTTAGATATAAAATCTGCTAGGGTTAGTATTGAAAGCAGTGATCATAATAATAGCAAGGGAGGAAAGGTTGTGAAGAAAGCCTGTGAAAGGGGGCTGAGGTTGAAAGTTTAAGTCATTTTCAGACTAAAGGAATGGTAATAACAGGGGAATTCTTTACACATTTTTCTTCAGACAGTTTTCAGCATTTACTGTGTGCATCTAACTACCTCCTTTGACTCCCCAGGTGATCTCAGTTTAATTTAAGAGCCATGGTTATGTATGATCTGTGCCCTGAAGCACTCTGAGCTCAGTGATCGGTCCAGTGCCACCGATCACTGGGCATTTTGTTCAGTTAAGTAACTTTAGATTTTACGTACTTGCTTCCTTAAGTGCTGTGATTCTCATTCAGCACCACCACTTAGGTGTATCTTAGCATTACAAGCCCTTGTATTTATGAGGGCCCTCGTTTTCTAGCCCCAGGGGCTTCCAGCTTTTAACATGGACCCACTGCTTTTGCTTCTTCCTATAAGGGAAATATCATAAAAAGAAAGTGACAGTAATTGTGACCCTATCTGTGGGGTTTTATGGGACCGATTTAAGGACAGACTGAGTTACAGTGTTTTTGCAACACCTCATCAAAATTCTTGTCCAGTTTTTAGCAGTGACTTTAGACAAGTGGAGCAGCTTGTGACTTCTGGGATCACTTCCAACAAGTTACCCAACGTTGCAAATGACCCTTTTCAGTTAACCCGGCTTACTCTTTGTTGTGACTGAGAGTGTATCTAAGGAAGGGCACAGAGGCAAAGGACTCTGACATCGTCTATACTCCTTTCCCTGCATACAGGCAAGATTTCAGAAAGATTCAATCTGACATGACGTTATCAGAGAAACTTACAAAAAAGGTCATATCCAAAATCTTCGCTTGAATTTTCTCCTGTCAGGTAGAAGCTATTTTATAGCAATATTATAAT
This sequence comes from Mus minutoides, assembly GCA_902729485.2. Lineage (NCBI taxonomy): Eukaryota > Metazoa > Chordata > Mammalia > Rodentia > Muridae > Mus > Mus minutoides. Next base: position 2,265,208 of record LR749588.1, read on the forward strand.
TTTATAATCACTCCAATAGAGCAATACATATGTCAGAAAATTAAACATACTTAAGCACAAACGGCAATAATTTATACTGCTATAATCAGATAATTGCACCATTTGTGTTTCCGTACTGATTTCCACCATAAGTCGGTTTTCTAAAGGAAATAGAAACCAGTATGGATATTCCAAAGAAAACATCTGGTAATTAAATTTCAGGAGTGAATTTCAGTAGGGGAGATGCTATAACTGCAAAGGATGCATAGATTTGTTCTTAAAATTCATCTCTCTAAAGCAAACAGAGAGCACTTTGTTATTCTATAATATATTGGATTTTTTAAAAGAAGAATAAAAGGGAATATTGCTTGTGTGGCTGCAATTCCCATACTTATGGCAGAAAGGAAAACACAACAATATTTGTAAACTAACGAGCAGACTGCACTTAAATATGAGTAAGATATAAAGACCCCAAATCAGCAGTGGTGGGTCTAGAGGCTGGTAAATTAAAAATTGAAGTTATAGGCAGTATAAATGCAAGTTTGAAATATTTACTGCAGCATATCTAAGTGCATTACATATTCAGCTTATTTAGTGTCTAAAGTAAGTCCTAGGTGGGTCAGGAAGTGTAGTAATGGTACTCAGATACATTATATTTTTAAATTGTCCATGGGAAGAAAGAAGCAAGAAGTGGCTGCCATGTAGCTCAGGGGTAGAGAGCTATTGCTTACCCCGCACATGGAGCTCTGCAATGAAAGCTGTCCTTATGCAAGGACAAGGTGAGTTTTTCTAAACTAACTACAAAATCCTATTTGTTTACCTTCCGTGAGTCACTGTCGATATAAATATCCAAATAAGCCTACACAGGACTATCATTATCTCTATAAATACTACAAATCCCTTAGTGATACAAAGCAAGCTGAAAGACCCAGTTTCAGGTTTATCCTCATGATATAATTCTGAACATTGGAAACCTGATTTTTTTTCATATTTGGGATGTCATTTATAGTAAAACTATAAATCCATTAATCATAAGAGAAGAAGTAATTGCATGACCTTCTTTCTCCGCCCTCCCCAGTAGTCTAAAATATTAGCTTAAAAGTAAATTTGCCAAACTAAAGGAAAATGAGAAGCAGACATTCTGTCTTTGAGGATAAAATAATCCACAATCAGAAAAGATAACAAATAGAATATACATGTTGAAAATTTTATCTTTATATTACTCCACACCTTAAGTTTAACAATATTATTTAACCATGCTATTTATTTTATAAATACAGCTTTTCACCTGGGGTAGATGGATGCATTCACTGATTGCCATAGAATAGAGACAGATGGACAGTCAGTTTCTGTTTTCCTATCCTGATTCTGATTTCTTCCAGCCATCTCAGATCATACTTTCAATTTACACGTTACTATCATCTTCCAGCTAACTTGGGGGGGGGGGGGATAAACTTACAAACAAACTTCTGTATTTGGTCCATTTTTCTCCTTAAGTTCAAATATCATTACATTTTTATAATCTGTGTCAGAGGAAAAAGAAACACTGTTAGAATCTCTGCTTTCTTCAGGTTTGGGGTAAGGTACCACAATTAATATTAGGTCTTTATTCAGAAACACATACCCCTGACTCATTCTGATCAATTTGTACTCTATCTGCGGGGACTCCATTTAGAAACTTTGGATCCCTTAATATAAAAGGAGCCCCTGAGGGATGTAGGTCACTGTGTGTGCGATAGATGCTAGAGTTGTGCCTGCCCATTCCTATTATATTCTCTGCCATCAATTTAACTGTTTTCTAATCCATGATGGACTGAAAACTTGAACCAAGATAAATCTTTTTTTTAAATTCTGTGGTTTGTGTCAGGTTTTGTAGTTAGAGCAATCTAAGAGTATCTAAGACAGTTATTGGGAGTCAACATGTCCTATAGCATAAAACTCTATATGCAGTCTAATCTCCTTGTCTATTTATAGAAAATTAGTAAGCAAACTGTGTTCTCTACACGAATAATGCTCACATATGTACCATTTCCTTAATTATAAAGTTATTGGTAAGTTCCATTATCCTTCCCTACTGAACATTTGAAACAAACGGATCCATGGAGCAAATTGACCTTTCTACTGTTCACCCTAACTTGCCTCCTTTTGCACAACACTACTTTCTATACCTAGAAATGTCCCCCACAGTCTTGTATGTCTAGAATTAAAGCACTATCTTTTTTTTTTCAAATTTCATCCACATTTGTCCATAATGCCAATAACATACTTGACTGTACGGTTATTGAGTCTTCTTGAGGTAGTATATGTCTCTGTTTATCCTCCTGATGCTCTTTTGGAGAAAAGACTGGCTTGTCCATCTCTCATTCCAGGCCTTGCATGCTACATGGCTGCTGGACCTTCTTCATAAAATTTGAAGGATTATTTAAATTGTATTCAAATGGATGAAGCTGATCAATGATTTGGCAAAAAGTGAAGAACTCTAAAATTTCATAATTATATTTTTACTCCTTCCATTCTGGCAAATAAGCAAATAAAAATAACCTTGAAGTCAGGCATAGGAACTGTCATCCCAGCACTTGAAGGCTGAGGCAGGAGGATCATCATGAGTTCTGGCTGGCCTGGATTATATATTAAACTACAGGAAAGCCTGCTCAGGAGACTAAATCCCTTTCTCAAAAATCAAATCCTTGAATTTATTAAGCTGAGGATACTCCAAAGGGTAAATCAACAATATGAACTAACCAGAACCCCCAGAACTCATGTCTCTAGCTCCATACATAGCAGAAGATGGCCTAGTCAGCCATCATTGGGAAGAGAGGCCCCTTGGTACTGCAATCTTTATATGCCCCAATACAGGGTAACGCCAGGGACAAGAAGTGGGAGTGAGTGGACAGGGGAGCAGGAAGGGGAGAGGTGGAGGGAGGGAGGGGACTTTCAGAATAGCATTTGAAATGTAAATTAAGAAAATATCTAATAAAAAATTGGAAAAAAAAAACCTCTACCACAGCCATTCAGAGAAGAAAGAAAGAAAGAAAGAAAGAAAGAAAGAAAGAAAGAAAGAAAGAAAGAAAGAAGAAATTTCAGTTATTTTTATTTATATATCATTTATATATATATATATGTCTAACAAAATTGTTTACATTTGAGATCAGGCCTCATATGCTACCATTGCAAGATCAAATCTCCCACCCTGCCTCTACATTCAGTATGCAGGGATAACCGAAGCACAGGCCCCATACTGAGGAAAGAACAGTAACAGGAGGCATGGTAAAAGATCTTGCTTTGGTCATGAAACTAATTGTAATTAAGCCCTTAGGTTTCTGGTAGAACTGAAGAATTATTAGGAACTGTTTTAAAGTAACAGAGGCCAAAACAAATAAATCAAGAGCACCCAAATTTCTTTTTAAACCTCTTGGCTATATAGTTCTTATAATTCAAACTATTGATGAAACCCTGAATATTTTGAACCTTATACATTTTCTCTTTCTTTCACATTTCTGATGTACCAATGCACATAGTTAATTTTCAGTTCTCCCTACGTAGATCTGCCAGTCTATGATATTTAAGTATTAATAAGATTCATAACATAGCCAGATGGGCAAAATAAAACTTAAGTTTATAAACTTAGAAAACTAAATATAAGCAAATCCAATGGGAGTTTCATTATGACTTAGAAAGCATGTGTATCCTAACTAGGTCTTTTGTGTTTTCCACAATAACTGTAGATTTAATTTAATAAATTTGGCAACTGTAGTTGGAAACGATTACAATCTTTAACGTATGGAGTGAAATTTATCCTGAAATGTCTATTAAAGAATTAAATTTAATATCCCTCGGTACACGCACTGATTTCTCAAGAGTGCACTTGTGGTTTATACGAGCAACACAGCAAAGCAAGTTGTTTGAATCAAGAAGCATGATTCTAGCAAACACTGGCTGCATACCTAGCATGTTCAGAGCACGGTGTAATTAACAAGTCACATAAAAAACTAAACATGAAATGTAGTTCTCTAGTCTCCCAAGGCTCTCTACCAGAAATTAATATCAATATCAGAATATTCTCATGAATTACGATGAAAGTAAGCAAACGCTACCTTGGATAGACCTTTAGAGAAAGGATAACACTGGAGTCCAGCTGCCTTGATATAGTGAGACTGTGAAATAGTTAGCTGAGCAATAGTTTGTAAGCCCATGACTTCTCTGATTATCTGACTAGACTTTTAGAAAAACCTGCAGAGAAATTGGGAAATCAGGACAAAGTAACTGATTTTATAAGTGAGAAAGAACTAGCTGGAGTTCAGAAATACTTATCAGTTGGTTTTACTATTCAAAACCGATTAAGCACATGTCAGAAATCTTCCTTTTTAGAACAATGTATTTGGAGTTGTCAAAATAAAAGAAAACAGATCCTTCAAATATATCTCAAAGCTAAGGGTAGTTAATAGGATCTTGAAAGGAGGCTCAAATACATGCAGTTGGCGATGATTTTAAATTTTTATTCACCTCAGAGCATACCCAACAGCATGCCTAGAATGTGCAGAAAGGAGTTCTGAGCTAGAAGTCTTGAAATAGATGGACAAGCGTCCAGAAGTTAAGAGCAATGGACAAAGCCATTTCATAATAGTGGACTGAGCCTCAAATAAGAATAAATTTTCACATCTTGTGAGATATTTTCACCACTATCTTGGAGATGTTATCTCCTTGTGTGTATATGTAGGGATATAGCCTTAAATACTCCAAGTACCAAAGTGTAGTAACTCACAATAACCGCACCATAACCACCAACACGAATGAAGAATCTGAGTAGGAGATGGACACACCTAGAAACAGGACCGGGTTATCAAATATTACCTAACTTTGTTTTTATTTATTTAAACTATTTTATTTATTTACATTGCAGCCTTGGCTCCCCCTACTTCCCCTTCCCATAGTTCTTCATTCCATTCCTTCTCCACCATGCAACTGAAAGGATGCTCCCCCACCAGCCCTTGCCCATTTTAGGATTAAGCTCATTTCTCCCACTAAGGTCATACCAGGGAAACCTCTGCTACATATGTGTCAGCTATTATTTAATTTCTACACTATACTTCTTGCCCTTCAAGTGGCTTCTGTGTAAGATCACATACCCATGAAAATCAGAAAAGACAAACAGATTAGATTGGGGCACAGTTTTAAGTTTAGGTGCAGCCTCTGGTATTCCACTATACTACCAGTACCTCTTCCATTTTGGTAAATATGATGTACTTATGCAATTTTAAACTAATAAGTAATAAACATGGTTAACGAATATGAATATTAAAGTCATCAAACTTAGATATTATATCTCTTTTCAAACAGTCATAAGTGTATGTTTATGTCTGCACACACTTCTACTAAATGTGTTCATATATTCACATATTAATCGGGTCAATAATGGGATCAATATTCAAAGTCAGAAATAACTGTGTTCACAGTATATACTAATGAAGATTTTTGTCTTAACAGAAGCCTGATATAGCTTTCTCCTGAGAACCTTTGCCAGAGCCTGATAAATACAGAAGCAGATGCTCCCAGCCAACAATTGGACTGAGCATGGGGTTCCATGCTCCCCAGTGGAGGAGTTAGAGAAAGGACTTAAAGAGCTGAAGGAGTTTTCAACCCCATAGGAAGAACAACAATATGAAAACAAACAACCAGACCCTCCACAGCTCCCAGGGACTAAACCACCCATCAAGAAGTACACATGGACGGACCCATGGCTCCAGCCACATATATAGCAGAAGATGGCCTTATCTGGCATCAACAGGAGGAGAGGCTCTTGGTCCTGTGAAGGTTTGATGACACAGTGTAGGGGAATGCCTGGGCAGGGAGGTGGGAGTGGGCGGATGAAAGGATGGAGGAGTACCCTCATAGAAGCAGGGGCAGGGGTGGCATAGGGGTGCTCCAGAGGGTAAACCAGGAAAGGGAATAACATTTGAAATGTAACTATTGTGAAGGGTGTTGTTTCCCTAATTTCTTTCTCATCCCATTTATCCTTTGTGTAGAGAAAGGCCATTGATTTGTTTGAGTTAATTTTATATACAGCTACTTTACCAAAGCTGTTTATCAGGTTTAGGAGTTCTCTGGTGGAACTTTTAGGGTCACTTATATATACTATCATATCATCTGAAAATAGTGATATTTTGACTTCTTCCTTTCCAATTTGTATCCCCTTGGTCTCCTTTTGTTGTGGAATTGCTCTAGCTAGGACTGCAAGTACTATATTGAATAGGTAGGGAGAAAATGGGCAGCCTTGTCTAGTCCCTGATTTTAGTGGGATTGCTTCGAATTTCTCTCCATTTAGTTTGATGTTGGCTACTGGTTTTCTGTAGATTGTTTTTATTATGTTTAGGTATGGACCTTGAATTCCTGATCTTTCCAAGACTTTTACCATGAATGGATGTTGGATTTTGTCAAAATATCCAATAAAAAAGATTATTTACAAGAGACAAAAAGCAGTTATGCTCTCCCTATTGGGCTAAGAGCAATATTAAGCAATTTTCAAAAAAATATACCTTTTTGATACATAATTACACTATGGATAAAATAATTCACTCACGGTCTTTTGTGTTCAACCTTAAAAAAATAACTGGATAAACATTCTTTTAGACAATGGAAGTAATACAGCAGTTATTACAACAAGCAAGACTCTACAGACTTTATGGTCTCATCTACAGCTTTAAAAAGATTGTCTTACTAATTATTTATTAGATACATAGCATGCTCTTAGCATTATACTGAAGTTATAAGAAGTTTTTATATTTAATGTTAAAGAACACTCAGTATATTTCCTGTGATCACTAACCTTTAAGAATATTCAACCAAGTCATGCGTAGAGAAGAAAATTGAATTCCAGCTAATGTAAATAAATGGTCTAGTTGCCCTTGTGAAGAACTGAGTCAAACTCAGGTTTGTCTTACTCCAAAACTATGCTCTTGACTCTGCTAGTCTACCTATTTCTTGATTTAAAAAATTGACTCTAGTTACCCAAAGGAGATGTTGTGTTGTGGGATTAGATTTTCCATTTATTAGACAGAAAGCAACCAGGGGGAAAGAGATTGTATATAAATTTGATACGTAAATAAGTAAAAGCTGTTAAGGTAAGTGTTAAGTTATAATCCATCTGTAATTCATATGGTAAAATCTCAGGAATTTTCATTGAAAATATATCTCACATGGAGTCATTCTGAAAAAGGAATTTACCTTGTCGTGTTGTTTATTAAGGATGTGAACACTGCAGTTTCTCACAGCACGAAAGTCACATTAATTACTTTTAACTATTATTCAAGACTGTAAAACAAAATACATGTAAAAAATTTAAATTTAAAAATATTCACAATTTCAGGTTTATTTTATTTTAATTATTCTTTTTTTGAAAAAAAAACAAAAAAATAATTATTCTTAAAACTAAGTATTTCTTATTTGTTGTACCTAAACAATTTGACCATATTAAATAAAAGAAAAAAAGCTATGTATAAAATATTTCCTAAATAACAACTATGAAAAATATGGCCTGGATATCTACTCATTCATTCTTTGCTTCTGTCATATTGCTCAAATACTACAACTGACCTAAATTCTAAAAGGAAAAGCTAAGCAATGTCCTTCAACATATAATAAAGGATTACAGAATGTAATTCACTGAAATGGAAGATTAGAATATCTAATACATATGCATTTTTCTTCAAATGGATTTGTGAACACTTTGTGTAGGACACTGCTTTCAAGACATTGTATTTTCTTAATTTCTTTACTGGTGCTGGATGTCTTCCACAGAATATTTTATTTAAACATAGGCTTTCAGATACAAAGAAAAATAAAAAAAACTCAGACTTAAAATGCAATATTTCTTGTTTAAACCAACAGTTTCACTTTATATATAGCAGAATTGTAATGTCAGTATTTTATGAGTAGTGCATTAAATGAAAATAATTGTTTTATCACATTATAACTCATTCTTAATGCTCATTTCATTTCAGTCATAAAATTAGCCCTTTGCTGAAATACTTAACATGTGTGTAACTAAGATATTTCAAACTACATTATTTCTTTTCTGGTGTATTCTAACCCTCACTGAACATCATTATCCACAAAACAACAAAAACACTCACATATACATGCAGCCATACATACATACATACATACATACATACATATACATATATTTCATTATTTTTGCAAAAAAGCACAGAAACAACCAAAATAGATTGTTTGACCACTGATAACAGAAATCCTAAAATATAACATTATATTTCTTTAGGAAAAACTCTAAAAGCTCTTGTAAAATATGAAACTAATAAGTGTATCAGCAGTTACAGTATATGGAAATTTAAGAGTGTTAAGTGATTAGGAGAACAAATATCTATTAAAAAAACTATAAATAATAGGTTAAGGTTTATTTAGACTGCTTTTACTCACAAGACCTGCTATGAATCTTGATTTATGACTGATTTATAACACATTTGTTAGTTCACAAAAGCTTAATAAAATCTCATCAATCTCAAAATAAGTTTTTACTGCTAATTAAAATATTTTTACCTTATACATACTATAACCACTTTGTCACCAACAAGTTGGCCTGTCAACTTACGGTTTATCAGGTTCCCTCCTTTATAAAAGGGCTGCTCAGAATAAGGCTTTTCCATATAATACGATATTGGTGCTTATATAAAATGCATATATGCTGTATATTAATATAAGATATTTATATTTGATTGCCTCTGTCCAATTTCATATATGTAAATACTCTCAAAAGGATAAAACCTGATAAAGTAAGCTACATACGTTTTTAAACTTATATATCACAGTAGACAAATTATACAGGTTTTACCTAATTTTAATGATTGAATGGAACTTGAAATGTTCACTATCTTTACAGCTTTCACTGGTAAATTTTATTAGTTACTAAAGGCAGATATAAAAATGAATATAAAAAGAAGGCTTTTAAGAGTGTCTATAAAGTATATGTCAATAATAAAAAAGCAAAGGTAAGCCTACTCTCCTAATCCCCAGGAGGACTCAGAGATCCAGTGAATCTCGCTCATGAGTGTCTTCAGTTCCCCTCAGAAACCACAGACACTTAAGTTATTCCTTTATGCCCCAGAAGAATGAACAGCAACTGACAATGATGTTTCCTATTTCATAAAACTAAAAGAATCTATGGAAAAATAATACTAAAGGGAAGTAAGGAGAATTTGTGCCAAAATTCCTGGACCCAAAATTTAAAAGGAAAGACAAAGAAGGAAGATATAAAATCATGGAAGGACTTAAATATGTGTGCCTTTTCTTATTCAAAACAGTTGTTGAATAATACCTCTGCAATGGGACCATTTATAAATTGATAAATCCTACTTAGGTCCTAAAGAACCATAGAACTCACAGTTCATCACAAATGAGCAAAGTCTGAAGTAGCAAGAATTCTATTTGATCTGAAAGAGATCTCAAGTAGGAGAGGAGTGAGATACTTACTAACCCTCAAGAATCAGCTCAGGTGCTAACATTATGAACCATTTATTCTTCTGAATCAACCTTTGCTGTGGAATAATCACATATTCTTTATATTGTGTGGAATTTACATTCAGATTACATTTCTAGTCAATATGTATATGTCAATCAAATATTGGTTTACTAAGACGATGCTGTTCTTTTTATACAGTTAAACAAGTTTGACCTTCAAGTAGAATGTATTCTATAATTCTTATGGAGACAGAACCTTAGGTTTTCTATAGTGACACCTTCATATATATATATATATATATATATATATATATATATATATATATATATATGCTTCAAACTGGATGGGACTTGAGAGATAATACTAAATAAACAAAGGAGACACATACATGGAAAATATGAAGAACATCAACTAGAGAAAAAAAAAAGGCTCAGTCCTTGAAAACGAAGCAGTCACGTTGTGGCTAATTCTCACTGGTTTGAATCATGATTTAAATCAATGGTAGATCATAAAATGGAGGAAGAGAACTGGGGGATAAAAGATATTCTTAAAGGCATGGATACTAGATTTGATCTGTCAATGAAAGTATGAGGAGAGTAAGCACAGATAAAAGTTAAATAATTCAAAAAGGCCTCAGATGAAAGTAAATTATAGATTCATTTATGTGGCTTCACTTCTGTGTAACCTTATAACTGATTAATAGAAAACACTGAGTGTCTTCAGACAGGGACAACAGTCCTCATTCATATTTACTATCAGCCATGACTAAACTAAATAGTTTAAAAGTTACTCTAGCATATTTGGTTATAAAATTTTCTAATGAAACCCATGACTAAATGATGCCATATAACAAATGGCAAACATATTTAGAGAGGGTTAACAGTTACCACACTGAGCTGCAGTTATGAAAACAGAACCAAAACACCTACACGCAGAAAAGCTCATGTCAATATAGACTAGGATGCTTCACCAAGTCCCAATCCTGCACGAGGAGACAGCAAACAATGGCTGCTGAGAGTAGGACATCCTTCTTCTTCAGGGAGAAGCTTGCTAATAAGTTATCCGGTCTCAAGTCATCAGCCCTAAACAGCTGTGCATATGAGCAACACAAAATGAACTCAGCTCAATTTCAGTACATGCTTATGTGTAGAACAACATTTATTTTTTAAATGTCATAGATTTTAGAGCAAATGTGATGGTTAATACAGAAAAAAAGACTACATTTGTAGAGATTGTTACCTTCTTGTGTTTATAAAAGACACTAAATGAACAGAAGACAATAGTTCCCATGGATACAAAATTAAGAAGTAAGATCTTCAAAATGTGGCTTCTGGCTTGAGTGAGGTAAGTGTTCAGCCACAATTCAATACACATGGAGTGAGCTATGGTGTAAAAATAGGCTGAGTTGCCTAAGTCGTTCACCCAGGACTTGCATATCCATAGAGATGCAGAATGAAACCTCTATTATTAAATTCTCAGGAAATCAAATAAGTATTTGACTGCTTGGAAAAACTGAGACCTTAACATATTAAACTTATACTGCTCTCATTATTTCTGCATAAAATTAACAATGAGATCAAACATCTCTTCACTGTTCAACACATTTAACTCTTTTCTTTTAAGTGGAGGAAAAAGAGAACAGATATAAAATCAAAATGGATGATGAATTATCATAGTTCTTTATGATTTTATTTGTACTTATAAGTTTTCTGCCCTGGGAATGCGCACGAGTTGCCCAAAATAATAAATGTTATACATCCTCTCACAAGTGAAGAGGTGTACTTTGAAGTTTTCACAGGTACTAAGAAACAGCCTTACACAGGAGTGGACTTGGTGTCTTACTGCATCTGACTGCTTTCATGCCACGTATGGAATTTAGACCTTTAAAATATCCTGCCAAAATCCTAATGTTTAAAGTGTCGAGAAGAATAGATGAGAAAGCATTTGTCTAGAAAGTCTGAAAGCACAGAATATGTCATCAATATAATCCTTTAACATGCTCTGATGCAATCCACAGGTGACTTATAAGGCTAGAGACAATTTTATGCTTTTGGGAGATTATTGGAAGCCCATCAATAAAAAAAAGTAATAAATCCAGGAATTTTCCTCTTGTGCTCTCTCGCTCTCCCTCTCTCTCTCTCTCTCTCTCTCTCTGTGTTTGGGTGTGTGTGCATGTTCACAAGTGTGTCTGTCTCTCTATCTCTGTTTCTGTCTCTCTCTCTCTCTCTCATTCTCTGCCTGTGTGTGTCTGTCTCCTTTATTTTTTCTTGAGTTTTATGTTCTTTTTAAAAATTAACTAAAACTAATATAGTTTACAGATTTTAAAGTTAGACTATTGGGTTTAAACTCAAATTAAGCCAATCATGAATCTCTAAGTGCTACAAAATGCAGAATTCTAAATAAAGAAATTAAAGAAACATACATTGTAGAATAGTTGTGAAAGTTATGTGCATAAAGTTCATGGTTTAGGATGAATGACTACCAAAAAAGTAAGTTTTATTTGTTTTCAAGACAACAAAAAACACCAAAACCAGACATTTCCCTTGTTTTTATCAGTATGGTATTTAGATAAAATGTGGTAACAGTAATGATTTGAGTTACACTATGATGGAACCAAATTTAAAATATGCATTTATAATTTTACTTAATAACATTCTTACACACCATTAGTTTCTATAAAATTTCCTAACTTTAGAATAATCACTCATCTCCAGACAAAAAAAGACATTTAAGGAGAGTTCTTATCTTTATAGGCTCCTTAAAATAATAAACCAATAACATTTCTTTTTTTATTAGATAATTTCTTCATTTATATTTCAGGTGTTATCCCAGAAGTCCCCTATACCCTCCCCCCGCCCTGCTCCCCTACCAACCCACTCCCACTACTTGGCCTTGGCATTCCCCTGTACTGGGGCATATAAACATTGCTAGACCTAAGGCCTTTCTTCCCTAAAAATGGCCAAGTAGGCCATCTTCTAATACATATGCAGTTAGAGACATGAGCTCTGGGGGTTCTCATTAGTTCATATTGTTGTTCCATCTATAGGGTTGCAGACCCCTACAGCTCTTGGATACTCTCTCTAGCTCCTACATTGTGTTCTACCCTATAAATGATTGTTAGCATCCAATTCTCTATTTGTCAGGGACTGTCAAAGCCTCACAGGAGACAGCTATATCAGGGTCTGTTTCATTGCACAGTTTTCTTTAAGACATAATTAATTCAATTATAGTGACAAGATTGTATCTTTTAAAATGTACTATTTCTTTAAAGGAGACATATTTGAAAGAAAGATATTATATGGGCTTATAATTGTCTGATGTTATAATAATTATTTAATAAAAGCATAAATGGTGGAATTCACATAAAAACAAATAGTATCAAAGACCCATTTATTCCTATCCAGAAATATACTATCAAATACCACATGATATTCTAGATAATGGACAACTGCATGTTTTTAAATATGTTAAAATTTACTTAGTTGAAATTTTTCAAAAATAATTTGTCAAGGCTTAACAAAATAAATATTACCAAATTTGCAGATGATACAAGGAAATAATTTCTACTCTTTGTATTTATCTTAAAATATCCATCTTGTCCTATCTTATCTTTCTATATGGAATCTATATTATATTTGTAAATATTATATGTGGAAGAAAATAAACCTCTATAAGAGTTTATAGTTCAATTACTATTTATCATTGAGTCAAAAGGAAAGATAAATCTAAAAATCTTTACTAACATTTGTTGATGATAATGTATATAATGTTTTTCAGTGAGAATTTTATCAATGTAAGGTCTAGTGATCAGAAGTCTCATCATTTCTTCATATTTATAATAAAGAGAAATAGTTATCTATATGAATAACTTAAGCACACTAATATTCACTAAATGGAGATTTATGGAGCACTGGCTACACTTTAGCCATAGTAGCATTTGAAAGAATAAACAGAGCTGGTTTCTGCCTGAGAATTTTGTAGGACAGAAGAGCAAAAGAGCAAATTGTGCTGACAGGGCATAGCACATCGTATCAAGACCATAGTAGGAGTTACCTTGAAAGTCCTCAGCATAGGAATTACGGACACTTGGACAGAAGTGAATAGCATGGCAGAGAATCTGGCTGTGGACTCAGGCAGGAAAGGTCATCATGAGAAGAGTTGAACCAACGTGGCTATACCACAAAACAATAGGAAACCCTTCCCTCTAAAAGAGGAGAGCTTTCTATTTGTAATGGCAACACTTTAACTACTGAGAGCATGGCAGTCATGCTATCCCATTTGCATGTAATATCCTGATGGTCATTATTGAAGAAGACTGGGCAAAGAACTAGCCATCTAATCTGGTCCTACTGCAGTTACATACAGAGTACGTAAAGATCCTAGATTCAGGGTAAACTTTGGGAGACATTGAAAGGAAGAATTACTAGCAATGAAGATATGAGACCCAAATGTTACTTTAAAAATATAAATACAGTTTACTATCAACCATCAATTAAGTATAACCAAGTACCTAAAATGATTATCTTAATAAGAGGTTTTGCACATTTTACTTTTAGGTTATAAATACAAATTTATATAGATTATGCAAATTTCTCAATGATCATATATTTAACAATATTGGAAAAATATTTGTGATTGGAGACGGTACCTCAAATCTGTAACACAGCCATATTGAACATAAAAAGCAATAATTTTATAGATCTGCTTTCCTGAGTATCAATCTATATATAAGACATTTCAAGCAACCATTAAATGAACAATTAATATTTATCTACTGTGCTTAGCTCAAATGTTTAACAAATATAAATTTTATAAGATAATCTCTTAATTGATTTATTTGGTTATTAATATTTTAGGGTGGGTAGACAACAAAAATTACTAAGAAGTAATTTAGTAAAAATCTATTCATATTTACATGTACTTAGAATAAAAAGTACCACTCTTACTAGACATCAACAAATGTTGTCTAAATTTAAAATAATTCATCTGCTTGGTAGAAGCTGCTGTTTAGATCTTGAAGATACATCATTTAATCTCAATTTGAAAGAATATATATGAGATTGTGACAGTGAGCATTCATCTTAAAAATTAATCATGTACTTTATTATTTACCAAGTGCCTGTGTACTCACTCTCACTAGACAGGGTGTCTTGAGATTAGACATGGATTTAATGTATCTCATCACTATTCTAACATTATTAGATATGGAATCATAGATAAGACTTCTACTGTAATTTAGTGACAATTTCTTCTTTTTCAAAATACTATGACTTCCCCAGAGAGTTACTGCTTGGATCAGGCAAAATAATACGTATATGAAAAGATAAAAATCCAATATAATAGCTTACTTCTGGGTTGGCTGCTAAACAAGTATTGCTCTGTCTTTTCTGCCAAAACAGGTTTGTAGTTAGAATACTTTATAATGTTTTCTAGTTGTCTTTTTCTGTCATTAAAATATATCTGTACTCATAAATAGTACAAAAATATGTTATACAAGTTGCTTAAGGAACGCCTGACCATAAATAGCAAAATCTTCAGATAAAAACATAATGAAAAAATTAAAAAAATAGCAAAGTTAAAAAATAACCATAAATTATTAATTATAATGGTAAAAGGTCAAAATTTATAACTTATCTATATTATTCCTAAGTTTATACCCAAAGCACTTTATATTATCTTAGAGAGATATTTATTCCTTGTCCATATGCATTGTTACTCTGTGCCTAATATCTAGACAATGACATCAACCTGTAGGATCATGATTAGTTGAATGGATAGTAAAAATGTGGTATCTGAACGAAAATGAATTTTATTCATCATGAATTCCCTCCTGTTGACCAGACCTTATGTACCACAAGAGGACTAGAGGTTAGCAACAGAATATGAGTGTGCCTACTTCACCACCCTAGCACTACCTCCACCTTTGCAGGCTAACTCAAATTGAGTAGCTCAGTATTACAGTATTATCTGTCCCTGGCTTAGCTCAAGCTATGTAGTTCCTTCTCTCACCTAACCTGAGGCACATTAGAACTTCATAGTAGAGGGATGCACACATACACACACACACACACACACACACACACACATACCCCAAAAGAAAATAAAACAATGCAAAATCAAAGAAAGAAGTCAACGTCTCCAGATAATATTACAAAAACAATTATTATGAAAAGCCAGCAAAATTTGAATCTTTAGATTCATGTGCTTAATTATAGTGTCTATAAAAACTCTGAAACTAGACAAATATCATTGTGTCCTGGATACATTTATGGGAGGAAGATACCAAGACATAAATAATGAGAAAAAAAAATACTGGGGTTGTGATGAATTAAAGGAAAATGGCCTCCATATGCTCAGATATTTAAATGGTTGATCCCTAGTTAGTGGAGCTGCTTGAGAAGGATCAGGAGGTATGGTCTTGTTAGAGGAGATGTGTCACTGGGTAAAAGCTTTGAGATTACACTCTCTTGTACTGTTCCACTGCCTTGTCTGTCATCTTGTGACCATGATGACCATTTACTAACACTCAAAAGTTTTGTGCAAGCCGCAAATTAAATATTTTGTTTTATAAGAGTTGGTGGCACACACCTTTAATCCAAACACTTGGGAGACAGAGGCAGGCGAATTTCTGAGTTTGAGGCCAGCCTGGTCTACAGAGTGAGTTCCAGGATAGCCAGGGCTATACAGAGAAACCCTGTCTCAAAAAAAAAAAAAGTTGTCATGATCATGGTATCTCTTTTTTTTTTTTTTTTTTTGGTTTTTTGAGACAGGGTTTCTCTGTATAGTCCTGGCTGTCCTGGAACTCACTTTGTAGACCAGGCTGGCCTCGAACTCAGAAATCCGCCTGCCTCTGCCTCCCGAGTGCTGGGATTAAAGGCGTGCACCACTTAACAGCAATAGAAAAATAACTAGGAAAATGTAAGATTTTAAGCAGGAGCAGATGTCCATGGGTGTGATGATTGGCTGAGAGGTTAGGGTTAAACAAAAGCAACTGTGTATGAAAAAGACATAAGATATGTTGTGGATGGCTCTGTGCTGCTTGTATTTTTATGTTAATTCTGCTCTCCTGGGAGGGGTTGTCTGGAATGAGTAACGAGTCACAAACTTAGGTGGCTTCTAGTGAAAATGAGTAATGAGTAAAGGAGCCAATCACTGGGCGAGTAGGCAGGACCTTTGTATTGGATGAAGGAAGAGAGGAAGCAGGAAAGAGTTAGGTCCTTTTGGAATGGGGACAGCATATGGGTAAGATGTAGCTGCTAGAGTTTCTGGGTATTACAGCAGGTCAGGAAGAATTCACCACCAGAGGAATCAGATTTTAATAAGGCGTACAAGATTAGGTTTTAGTTGTTGCACCCAGAGAATGAGTTACCATTGTTTCTGAACTAAGTTTGTGTTGCATTTTCCTTCACACATCCGCTCATCTGAGTTCAAGAGTAAAAAGTACTGAGGCAAAGCATTGGTAGGCCTTGGGGGATTTGAAGCATGGGGTTGGTGTGGTAACAAGCCACCAGTGGGAACCTAGCGAGCTGAGTGGAGACTGTGGAGTTCTGAGTCAGAGTCTCCATGAGATGAAAACAGGTTGGCCATTGCCTGCCAGTTCATGGCCCCCCAGGCCGTCAGGGCAGAGGCACAAGCATGGGAACGAGACAATTCTTTTTTTTTTTAAATATTTCTCACAACAATGATAATCTGTTATTTTGCAGACTAATAACTACAATACTAACTAATCAGTCAAGAAGTGCTCACTTGTCATATCGTGGACTAAGTTTTATAGGCGTAACCAAATGTTCTCTGATTAGATTCAGAGACCAAGTTCCAGGAGAGCAGTATAAATGTAGTCAAAAAATGGCTGAGGGAGTAACAGGCTGAGATAAGGAGGGGCTTAGTGATTTTTACTAAATAGAATGTCTCCAACTGTCTTCTAAACATCTTTGTTTATACCCCCAGAAAACACCCCTCTTTGTCTTAATCAACACATCTTCTCAACAATGAATGGCACAGAAAGCAGACCCTTTGCTCTTCAAGGTGTTGAGAAAAAGGAATGAATGGCTGAGTGCTCAGGATTGAAATGACATTTATAGCATTTCCTCTAACGTTCAAGAAATGCTGCAGAATCAGAAACTGAAAGAATTTAAGAGCCAAAACATAAGAAGAAAACCTTTGAGAGAGTACCTTCAGGGAATGGCATAGCTATCATAATCATGAGCTCATAGTATTAGGTTTATACATAACTGAAATATCAAAAATGGTTTATGGATGTGAAATTGGCTTCTAGCCCTACCAATCCCTGCTGAAATACTAGCTGTGGTAGATTCTGAGGAAGGATTCCAACCCATAACACTCAGACAGCCTTGGCTAAACGCAGGGCTATTTGAACAATATAAAAACATGAAGAAGTTGTAAACAAGAGTCGCCAGGGTTTCTGGGGTGGGAAGAATATAAAGGGATGGAGTATGAGAGTAATCAAACTGTTATCTACATGCATAAGATTGTTTTAAAAACTTGTATTCTTCCTTTAGAAAGCTATGATGCTAATATATGAGTATTTGAAAAATTAACAAAAGAATAAGTTAGAGCATCAAATACTGGCAATGGAGACTAATTGACTCTTATGGAGCTACCTGCACAGTAAAATCATTTGTAGACCATTATAAAATGACATACATGACATGCATTACCATACCAGTAATCTGGGTCATCATTCGAGACATATGAAAAAAGGGTTCATGTAGAAGCCCCCCTGTTAGGTTCATAGTAGCTTTATTAATACTACTAACTAAAATCATCACAGCTGTGCTTTTAACAGGTGAATGGTTTACCCATGAGGACTGCACAGGTTTCAATCCAAAGAAGAAAGCAATGTTAAATGTATAACCTAATAAAACCACAGAAAAACACAATGAATGAGATGAAAAATTCTCAGAGGCTGCTGGTTTACAAATCTATTTACATAAAAGGTTCTTAAAGGACTGCTTTCAGAATTGAAGGGATTAAAGATGTGGTAAACTTTGGGGAAGAGAGGATGTAGTTAGGACAGGGACTCAATAGATCCTTCGGGTAGCAGAAACATTAAGAATTCTGAAAATAATAGTAGACAAAACCTACTCTGGTGACTTATCTCTCTCTCTCTCTCTCTCTCTCTCTCTCTCTCTCTCTCCTTCTCCCTCTTGCTTTATCTCTTTCTCACACACACACACATACACACACACACACACACACACTACACAGGCGTGCACAGAAACATGCATATATATACTCACACATATATTCATATATATTTGTATTAATAAAAACTGTACAAAACAGAATGACAGCAATGATTATTGCTAATGTCAGCATTTTGACATTGTTCCATTACGCTTCAGTTTGTTGGCTTTGAGTTAACAAGTCAACATGTACAAGGTAACCTGTGTGTTGTTTCTGACAGAGACTGAAGTATCACACCTAAAATGTTTCTGGAAACTTTCTATCGAAGATTACTGATGTTGTAGAAATATTATTAAGAAATCCTACCTGTATTACATAAAAAGTAATCACATTTGTCTTCTCCTTTCTCACGTCATTATTGATTTACCCAATTATTAATTAATTTCTTATTCAACAAATATTTTGGGGTAAAATTTATGTATCCAATTCACAGTGCCGTACACAGAGAACAAATTTATTTAGCCAACACATTGAGCTTTAAATGTGTCTTTGGGGAGTTATAAAAACTGAAGTGAAAAATAAATTATAAACAAGTTTAAGTAACATACATGTAAAAATACATAGCATGAGAGATATAGTATTTTACAGTACAAATTAAGAATTTAGCCTGGTCTATATTTTCATAATATATTAAAGTTGTAGTTTTCATTTTTTGTCTAGTGCATGATGGAAAGGCTAATGTCAGGGAAGGTGGAGTTATTTTTTAATAATTAACTGTAAAATCTACTTTCCTTTATTGTCTTAGATTTTTAAAAAAATAACTAACAAACATACTTTAAACCTCTCTTCTTCATGCCAGTCTGGATGGAGCAACAATTCAGAAGAAGTTTAGTAGTTATATTGTGAGCTATAAGCTAATTTTCTTAACATCATTTGTTTTTCTAAGTGGACTTCTCTTTCAAAAGATTGTTGAGTTTATATACCATATAACATCAATCAGTATTACTGCTAAAACTTCTTACAGTATCATAGCTTAACATCTGTTTGCAATAGTAGCATACATTGTTAAACATTGTGTCAACCTCAACATAGCCAAGTCACAGATAACAAATTAGTAATAGTAGTTTTAGTAGTAGTAGTAATAGAAGTAGTATAAGTAGCAGTAGATGTCTGATTGTATTCTCTTTTTTTTTTTCCTTTTCTCTTGAAAATTTATTTTAGCTCAGTTTTGTTTTCAAGCCCAGCTTGAGACTCAGAGGGCAAAGGACGATGGTCCCTTTCCCCAGTTCACTTAACTCAACAGTACTCCACTTGTATTGCTGAATATGCAATGCTGTTCTTGAGCAAGGCAAATGATAATTAAACTAGAAAAATGAGTATAGATTTTGGTTGGTATGGAAGTGAGAAGGTATAGGGAAGAATTGGCAAAAGGAAAAAATAATCAAATTATGTCATATGAAAATCTATTTTCAATTAATGCAAATTAATAAAAGAAAAACAGAAAAGAAACAAAAAACTGAATTCTAAAAACTTTCAAAGGAAAACACAACCCCACATAGTTTGAACTAATGAACACCAGAAATCTATATTATCAAAGAATGAAAAGAGTTAGCAAGTAAATACAATAGATTGTTCTACTTTTATCCTAATTCTGTTTGCTATCTTAAGCTTAGTATTTTGTCCCATGGTATATCCTATTTTATTTTTGGAGCTACAAAATAGGAATCTCTGAAATTTCATTCCATCTACTCATGTATCTTTACTGTAGATGACATTTAGGAGAATTTTGCCTTCGAATACATGTTAGAAGAAATATCTTAGGTCCTAGTAATGTAATGTACAAAGAGGAACTCTCTGTAAGTCTAAAGGAAACTACAAAAATAGGTTCTCTTTAGATGGAAAATATGACCACAGATCTGGAACGAGCATGCCCACTCACTCTGGGAAGATGAAATGACCAATTTCTTGTTGAAAATAGGAGCTGAACATATGGCTAAAAGCTGTATTAGAGAGCAAATTACTACTACTTACGTGCTGTTACAAATTGCAGATAAAAGATGATTATACATATTAGAGTTATCTAGTTTTCATTATAAGGACTAAATGATTTAAGATTATAGAAAAGCCAGGCTGAATGAAGAGTACAGGACAGGTCCATTAATGAAGCATTTACCTTTGTTGCTACCGTTAAAAACCTTTCAAGGGCTCATCCTGGGCTGTAACTAACTTTGCTTGCCATCTGGAATAATGTTTTTGATGTGCATTGATTATTGGTTCCAAAAATACCAATACTTGAATTATCTGGTTTTCAGAGTTTCTCTGTTACCATCCAGGAAAATAAAATTGCAGTTTCCCAAGGATGAAAGACAGACATGTCCAGGAGATATGGCTCTCTTCTCTGCCCATTCTTGGTTATCTTAGTTTCCTGAACATGCCAGACTGTCAACACCTACACCAGCCACTTAACATGTGCTCTTCTCCCTACACTCATTTTCCTACCTCATCTTGCAACAGGGCCTTTTTCCCTAAAATAGTTGGTGTTATCTTCATTTGGGGCATTCCCTGAGTTCCACTGCCCATCCTCCCATGCAAGACACCTTCTCTTTAGAGATGTAAGTATTCTTGAGCTTATCACACCATGGGAAAAAAATGGCTCATCTTTCATTAGAATAAAACTGCTAAGGAAAATGCCTGATTCGTCCCTGAATTAAAAATTGAAACAAAATAACCTGAATATAAAACTAAAATAACAGCAAACAACATTTATTGGGAGCTTATTAACTATCATGCTATTGAATGATGTTTTCAGTTATTTAATATTCTTATAAATCCAACAAATAATATAGCTTACTCCCATTTTCCCATCAACTGATGAAGCTTATGTACGAAAGGTTTAAATAAATTATGGTTACAAAGCTAGTAAGTGAGAAAGCCAAGGTTACATACATATCTTTCTCCATTGTAATACATTTACATTGTACTTAAATACATTTTGCATGTACATGTTTGAATAAATACATGTATACATACATATGTATGTGTTACATGTGTGTGTATGTGTGTTTATACATATACATGCAGAGATGGGCTTTTAGGGATAAACTTTAAATAGCAAACAAATTTACTTTTAGTGAAGCTGAAGTTTTCCTCCCAAATCAGATTTCATTCTACAAATGATCATTCCCCATTACTATACCAAGTATAGTTGATGTTAAATACATCAAATATTTTGTATTGGAAATACACACTTATCATTATATATCAGGTTAAGTCTACTAAAAATAATAGAAAATTAAGGTGGAATTATTCATGAGATTAAGTCTGCAGAATAATTGTGTGTATTCAATTAATTGAATGATTGGCATTAGGGGAAAACAACATATTTTAAACTTCTTCTCTTGATGTATTTGTTGTTGTTGTTGTTGTATAAGCTTCTAATGCATGCACTATTTTTATAACAGCCATCTCTAAGTTGCATGTTCTGGCATCACCTGAAGACCTTTCAAATATACTCACATCTGGGCAATCTTTTGCCAGTCTCCCTAGAAAAGTTTCTCATTTACCAAATGTGGGCTCAGTTCTGAGTAGTAAGGCTGATTTAAGTATCCTACCCTGCACATGTGATGTAAATCAGAATCTATCCCAGGTAAAGCAGTTTCTAGTGTACAACAGCAGACCACCAAAGAGTTTTGCTAGTCACACTCACCTGCTGAGAATGTGTACTATGTGTTGCTGGCTCCATTTTTCTGACACTGAATCACATTCATCAGCCTCCAACATGTTAAATCAGGGAATGATACAAGGAAACTGTGAATAATTACACATCAGTAACAAATGGACACCAGAATCACTGCTTTACCTGGGAGAGATTTTGACTTACATCACATATGCAGAGTAGGATAATTGTTACTCACAAAATTCAGTTGTCCATTTTGTCCAATCTGTATCTCACAAAAGCATCCCATGAAGCAGAGATTTCACTGGGGAATGATTATTTAGACTAAGTAACAAAGCATTTAAGTTTCATTTCAAATATTTAGTTATTGACAGAAACACCGAAAATAAATCTAGGCTTCATCTACAGAAAAGAAAAAATCTGATCCATTGTGTATTTAGAAAACTTTTATAAATATATAAGCTTTTCTGTAGTCTTGAATTTTTAGTGTTTGTGGATACAATCATCAGAATTAAAAGAAATAATATATCTTTATTATCATCAAATAGTATATTGGAATGAATCTTAATTGGATATAGATGGTTACTATAATTGTCTTTATGTTTATTGATTATTGATTAGTGTGGGGTCAAACGTAATATAAAACGGTTCCTCAGAAAATTGGACATAGTATTACCAGAAGATCCTGCAATACCTCTACTGGGCATATATCCAGAAGATATTCCATCTGGTAACAAGGACACATGTTCCACTATGTTCATAGCAGCCTTATTCATAATAGCCAGAAACTGGAAAGAACACAGATGTCCCTCAACAGAGGAATGGATACAAAAAATTTGGTATATTTACACAATGGAGTACTACNGGGGTCTTCAACCCTATAGGTGGAAGAATAACCATGAACTAACTAGTACCCCCTGGGCTCGTGTCTCTAGCTGCATATATAGAAGAGGATGGCTTAGTTGGCCATCAGTGGGAAGAGAGGCCCCTTGGTTATGCAGACTTTATATGCCCCAATACAGGGGAATGCCGGGGCCAGGGGGTGGGAGCGGGTGGGTAGGGTAACAGGGCCGGGAGGGGGGAGGATATAGGGAACTTTCTGGATAACACTTGAAATGTAAATGAAGAAAATATCTAATAAAAGTTGAAAAAAAACATATCCTACTGGACAGCATAATGTATCTCTAATTTTATAGCATTACTAATAATCACAAATACTTTAGTAAGTAACATTAAATGAAAAAAATAGAACATGTATATGGATGGACATATACTTTAACATGTTTATCTTTCAAAAGTTTTATTATGTTTAACTGATGCACAAAAACATAAATTGTACATATCCACATGTTATATGTGATTTTTCTATACCTGTAAATATAGTTTTGTAAAACATAAATCAGATTAATATTTCTCTTTAAGCATTTATTTTTTCAAAACTTTAATCCTTTCTTCAAAATCCAGAGTACATTCGCATTGTCTCTTTGCCCTACTCATACTAGAAGGTGTGACTAATATCTAAGTGGAACATAATATCTATTGAAGAACCTTTCTCCATATAACTTTTGTCTCTCTTTTTCTACCTGAGGTAACAAACATTCTACTCCCAACTTTAAGAAGGATAATGTCTTTAGATTGTACTTACATATTACATAATGGAGTATATTTCTTTTTGTGTCAACCCTTTTTTCACTAATCATGATGGCTTTTAGTTTTATATATAGTTCCAAAATAACAGAAATTCATTCTTTTGGATGTAAAAACCACATCATTATATTAATTTGGTGTGTTTTGTTTTGTTTTGTTTTGTTTTTCTTTTCATTTATAGATGCAATGGCTGGGTCCTAGATTGTTTCCATGTTGGGCTGTAATGCAATGTACTTTAGAGTATAAGGCAAACTTGCAACAGTGAAGGCAGTTATGCAATTTGATTCTCACACTTCTGTCCAGTATATTTCTAGAAATGGTAAATCCTCTTTCATTTTTGTAAGGACACATTAATTGTGAGAATTATGCACATACTGATTCCTTTCTGCAGGGTATTGGAGAAAGAATCAGAGCTTGTCAGAACCTGTCTTTATCAGTAAAGAATATCAAACAATTATAGTGATGCACTTAAAAGGTTCAAATGAGTGTATACCCATTGTTTCTTTTTCTCACACCAATCAAGGTAATTGTACCTTGTATTACAGTTTCTGTGTGCCTCTGTTCTCCTCTTACACTCCAAATAGACTGTTACATATGCAAATTCCGATGAGTTAACTTGTTCTATAAACTAGTGTAAGTGCACATGTTGCAGTGGGGATAGATAGATAGATAGATAGATAGATAGATAGATAGATAGATAGATAAAAAGAATAGATTTTAATTGCTGATCTGCATCAATGTAATAAACAAGACAATTCACCTGAAACTACATTATCAATTATATAAAGTATTTTTTTGTCAATAGAAACCGCCTAGCTACTCATTTTATTTTTTCCTTTTCCCAGTGTGAAGTCACATAGGGGTTTACATGGGTAAACATGCAATGTGTATAAGTGCTTGTGCAGACCAAGGTTTATATAGTAATCTTCCTTGGTCACACTTCACCTTGTTCTTTCCAGAAGGATTTGTCAACAAAATCCATAGTTTGCTGATGGACCTGGAAAGTTTCTTGTCTCAGCCTTCCCAGTTTACAATTACATGTCTTTCCTGACATCTATCAGGGTTCTGGTGCCCAAACTTCACACGTGTCTGATAGCAAGAGTTTTAATCCACATTCCCAATGGATTTACTTCTGTGAACTTATACACAGGTGATTGCATTTCCAGAAGGTGTATAGAGACATAGAATGCTTATAGAGACAGAGAAAGCTTATAGAAACATTACTTCCTCCTGATGGTATTGGGACTCTCTTCAGGCAGGGAAGCATTAAAGTGATAAAAATAGAGAATATCCTGGGAATCTAAAACCTTAGAAACCATGTGAATTGAATTAATCTTCTGATTCTTTGCATTTGTTATATGTTAGGGTCTCATGACTTAATATCGGTAAAATTCCTTCTCACAATAACACATATATTAAATAGGTACACCACTTTTTTTCTAAACATACACTTTTAAATATGAATACAAACTTTCAGGAGCCATTTAGTGGATTCAATAGACACTCATCACTGAAAATCCTGGGTCCTATTAGAAAGCCTTTAAATTCCCACAGCACTGTGACTTCCACTACTTTAACAAGCCCTTCAACTGTGCTTCTCGTGGAGGAATACTCAGCTGAATTTCTCAAATGGCAGATTTATTGCTCTATTAGTAAAAGCTTTAAAGTTTATACTTTCATTCTATATTCTTTTTAAATAAGAACTTTAAAAAAAACTAAAAATGATTTAATACATGCAATTTAGCAGGGTAAATGGCTTTGGAGGTGGATCTAGAGATATCCAAAACCCTGGATGTCCATCTACTATTTGGAAGGTGGTCTTTGCCTAAGAATTCTGAACTGCTGCAATAACGTTATATGGCTCTCAAATGCTTCACCCCAAAACAAGTATGTCCCTTTCTTTTTTATTAGATATTTTCTTCATTTACATTTCAAATGTTATCTCCTTTCCTAATTTCCTCTCCAAAAGTCCCCTATACACCCTCCTGCTGCCCAACCTGCCCACTCCTGCTTCCTGGCCCTGGCATTCCCCTATATTGGGGTATATAATCTTCGCAAGACCAAGGTCCTCTCCCATTGATGACCAACTAGGCCATCCTCTGCTACATATGCAGCTAGAGACACAAGCTCTGAGGGTACTGGTTAGTTCATATTGTTGTTCCTCCAATAAGATTGCGGACTCCCTTCATCTTCTTGGGTACTTTCTCTAGCTCCTCCATTGGGGGCCCTGTGTTCCATCCAATAGATGACTATGAGCATCCACATCTGTATTTGCCTGGCATTTGCCTCACAAGAGACAGCTATATCAGGTTCTTGTCACCAAAATCGTGTTGGCAATGCAATAGTGTCTGGGTTTGGTGGTTGTTTATGGGATGGATCCCCTGTTGGAGCAGCCCCTGGATGATCCATCCTTCAGTATCAGTTCTGAACTTTGTCTCTGTAACTCCTTACATGGATATTTTGTTACAGATTCTAAGAAGGAACAAAGTATCCACACTTTGGTCTTCCTTCTTGAGTTTCATGTGTTTTGCAAATTGTATCTAGGATGCTCTTAGTTTCTGGGTTAATATCCACCTATCAGTGAGTGCATATCATGTGATTTCTTTTGTGATTGGGTTACCTCACTTAGGATGATATACTCCATATCCATCCATTTGCCTAAGTATTTCATAAACTCATTTTGTTTAATATCTGAGTAGTACTCCATTGTGTAAATGTACCACATTTTCTATATCCATTCCTCTGTTGAGGGACATCTGGGTTCTTTCCAGCTTCTGAAACGTTTAAAGAAACTTCAAAGCTCCAATTTTAAGTAAAACTGAAAAAAATGGATTATTAATTCAATTTTATCTGATTCTACTAAAAACACAAAGCTGACAAAGTTAAAAGTTCACAATATTATTATTATTATTATTATTATTATTATTATTATTATTATTATTTTAGCTTTGTTTCTATTTCATCTGACATTTCACTAGATAGCATATTGAAATTATTTAAATTGGAACCCACAGAAGGCATCTGGCTAAAGATATGGGCCTAACTCATAGTTTGTGACCAGACTGGTTTGTCTAATGAAGTATGTGTTGTCACAGTAAATAGCTACATGCACAGATTTCTGTCTGGTTAGACATTTGGCTTGAAATAAACATTTAGAGCAATGAATCCAAATAAGAGTGAGGCCAAAGTTGCCTTCAACTGTGCCAACCTGATGTTAATTCAACTACAAGTAACATGCTTTTTTATTTTAGAACAAATGAATCTTTGAAACATGATCCATGAAACAGAAGAAATGGATGAGAATTTCACGACCTATCTGATGAGGTTATTAGGAGGAGGTCTGGAAGTGAATCTCTCTATCAACATCACTTACCCACTTTGGTATTCCAGAGTTGCAAGGTGTGGTCCAATAATTAAGAGAGGAAATTGTTTGTTTTTCAATTCTCGTCACTTAACTTACTAATTGCCTAGTTTACTAATAAGTTACAGATTATTCCTTTTCTGAAATTAGGCATCAGCTGCTTTGTTGGCATCAGAAATGCAGAGAAAACGAAGAGTACAACTGAGAATACTCTTCATAAGGCTCCGCTTTGCTCTATGTCACTTCTCTTGGAATTGTGTATGTTTACACTTGTAGATCTCTCATTATATAGAGATGAAGAAAAGGCATTTAGAATTTTGGGAGAATGGTATAGAAAGGACAAAACACACAGGTATTTGTGTAGGAATTATGCTGAATAAGAGAGCTTTCCAAATTCTTCGCAAACTTAAACATAATACCTGATAAACAACCTATTTGTGTATTTAAGTGCCATTTACATACTATAATCTCATGGAAAAAATACTGAAGAGAGCAAACAACAAAAAGTTCTATGGTATCTATGTAAGTAGCAATAGTGTAACTACTCCTCAAAAATAATAAACAAGCTAGTGTGTTTTGTATTTTGTATACAAAAGTACATGGTCATTTTCCTAGGAAACACATCTCAGTAGCTGCAGAGTTTCTTTCTATTCAAATTATAACATCATTTATGGAACCAACTGAGACAAGCTATGGAATTAGTAGATCCTATGAAAAAGGAAAAAGTTTCAAGATGATAACAACGAAGCACAGGACCCCTCAAAGTATAGGACATTTTGTAGCTACACAGACTATAGAACCCTGGAGACAAGCATGCCTGGGACATCAGCAAAGCTGTCTATTGACCCACATTTGTATTGCTAACTTAAATGACAAAGCAGGAGGCACAGTTAGTAAGGCATTGTTCTTCCCAATTCAACCCATGGACAGTTACTCTTCCACTGTGCCTACCTATACCTACTTATCTGCATCATCAAAAATGAGCAGGCTACTGAAGACAGGGCAGCAGGGGGAGAAGTAGAGGAATTAGGACACACAACAAATTCTCCAGTTGCCTGACTCAATAGGAATAGACAATGGCATGTCATAGTCACATCTAGGTTAGTTCCTTGCCTGAGAGGTCTGACTTACACCCACTGGAGTCTTGTAGGTACACCCATGCCTTAGATCGAAAAGATCTCATTTTCAAATTGTTACCTCCAATTTTCTAAAGGACAATATAAGTCTATAGACGTCTAAATTAAAACTCCCGAGTCTCATTCTGAAATCATACAAATTTGCATAAAGAATTCACATAAAATATGAATTATTATATAAAAATGTCACGACTAAATTTAATATTCTCACAAGAAACTCTTACATCATTATTAAAGAAATATGTGTGTGTGTGTGTGTGTGTGTGTGTGTGTGTGTGTGTGAGTGTGTGTGTTTGTATCTATGTGTGTATGTGTATGAATATAGCTTTAGTTTGGAACAAAAACTGGACAAGGAAATATAGCCTCAGTGTGGTGTACAAGCCCACCATAGGAGCAATAATTAATTTACCTTCCATTTCTTGGCAAGTAGTTTCATTCCCCCTACTTCTGTCATGTTTCAAAGCTTAACTAAACCCCAAGATAAGATCAGCATATTTAAATCATTAATTTCTGTACATTCAACTTAATTTGGTAAATGAGGCTAATTCCTATTGCCTTTCATCCAAACCCACATGATAAGATCATATCATAAAGTGTTTCCTTACAAAGAATGCACACCTCAGGAAAAATATACAAACTAAGAAAGCAGAGAAGCGATTTATACCTTAAAAGTCGTTTTCAAAGATTAGTATGCAAGAAAGATCAGGGAATGGATTTTATCTTCATTTTTGAGTTAGATATGAGCAGTCTAATTTGCAAGCTCATTTGAGGTTTCCAGGCTGCATTTCCAGTTGAAACAAACATTAAATTATTTTATTTTTTTTAGTAGTAAGTATTTGCAGTGGATTCAGTAAATCGGTTTCTTCAAAAAGGGAAAAATTATCAAGATGACTCAATTTTCACTCACTGAAATGCCTTAAATACAGAAAATAAACCTCACCATGGAAATGAGCAACTAGGTGAGTCTTCCAACAACAATGACCCATAGCGACCACAGCGGGCACTATTTAATATTTACAGTTTCAATGAAAAGTTTGTGTCCCTGAATATATAAAATCTGATCACTAATTTGTTTGTCCTATTCACCAGCGAGTACCTATTAATGATACAGGTTCCTTGCTAGGAAATTCTTCATTTTAAACCAACAGTAGTGTGATATACTTTCATGTAAGTTAGAGCTCTATTGAACCAGATGTTCATTTTTTTCCAGAATTTCACAGAAGCTTCCACTCCCTGTGGGTCCATACAAGAGGTGGGGTCTTAGGGTAGAGGCAGAGCTGGATGGGAAGGGGAGGGGAGGGGAAGGAAGGGAAGGGAAGGGGAAAGAAGGGAGGGGAGGGAAAGGAAGGGAGGGGAGAGGAGGGGAGGGGAGGGGAGGGGAGAGAGAAGCCAAATTGAATCAGTCAGTTCATCCAGGAATTTAATTCAGAACAGTTGGGTTGAATCAGCCAGTGAGAGTTGAGAAAGAACTAAAGAAGGTTCAGAAAGAACTAAGCTTATTCATCAGCAAGTCTCAAAGGCAGAAAACATTCTAGGCCTAGATAGTATTGTGTGAAGACTAAAAGCTTCCAGCACTAGGCCTAGGTTAGCAGACATAGGCAGTAAGCCACAGCAATGACAATTACATCAAAGGAATAAAAGTTATTGTTTCGGTTATGGGTGAATATTTTTCATTACTTGTAAGCTATTTGATATTTGACACACTTGAATGTATTAGACAACCTATCTACACCTAAAACTGAATCAATGTCCTATTCTATCGTTAATATATTCTAAAATGTTCTAAACCAGATGGTATTTTTTATTCCTTGTATTCAAACTCTATTACTAATTCTGGCAGAAAAGCTTTGTTGTATTTTGTGTTTTAAAACAAAATACTTATTTGCAGTATTTTGCCTAATACATTTCTTAAAAAGTTTGTGCTGCGCCAAAATGAATTCACTCTAAGTGCAGTTATAAAATCATATTTCTGAGTATATAATGGAACTTGAAACATCTGTTAAGTACAGAAAAGGATTCTGAGAATATCAGACATGCATGCTTTTCCTTGATACAGAAATAGGTCATTGTGTCACATTTTCATATTATTATTCATATGAAACCCAAATTTCATAAATGTTATAGATACCATTCCAAATGATTCTGAAAACATATTCATGCCGACTTATGTAGTAATGCATTCCTAAGCCCTGTTCTGAGAAGTTAAGTAAAAATTTCTTTATCTATTTAACATAACATAGAGAATAAGAGTACTGAATATCTACTGTAGCAGTTTATCTCCAACACATGGACCACATACATTTACCTAAATACTTCTGCAGTGGTGTGGCCAGTTTAAATTGCTAGTGCTTTTACTTGCCTCTTCCACAGTAAATCTAGGGACATGAACTCGGTTCCACCGTCTTTCAAGTCAATAAATTGAAGCAAGGGGCTGAAGCAGCCCTAGAGGCCTTTTTCTTTTTTGGGAATTTGCCATGTTCAGTGCAAGCCTTTCTACTTACTTAAATTCTCTCTATAGCTTGTTGAAAGATACAACCTAGTTATTTGTGAGGCTTTCCTCAAGTCTTCTAGCAAGCCATACTTCAGGTGTAAGAAAGAGCTGGTGCCATAACACTCAGACCTCCTTCAGTCTGTGCTCAGTCTCCTCTCTTCTCATCAGTTGCTCTCTTTGTTGGCACATGACAAGGGCATCCCCTGTTCTAATCACATGCCATAGTGATATATGTTTCAGTAACTGTTTATTGAAAAGTTGGACAAACGAATGAAAGCAGTGCTTGAACACTTTTTTCTTTCTTTCTTTCTTTCTTTCTTTCTTTCTTTCTTTCTTTCTTTCATTTTTGTTTAGAGATCCTTTTTGATTCTTAACATTGAAAAGATATCAATGGGCCCTAAACACCTAATTATTTTTTTTGAAAAGCTATAAAGGAGAGTCATATAACTAGTAATATTTATTTGTAATTCACAAGGATGACATTTGTGCTTTGCAAATGTTTTAATAACCACAGCAAACCACTATCCAAATGATATAAAAGAGATTATTTGAGTGGAATTTCGTAGAACTTGTGTCTACACATTAACATGTTCCTTACAAAACAAGTCTTTTCTATAATATGTAATAATTTACATATCTTTTTATTGGTTATTTATTTGTTTACATTTCAAATGTTGTGCCCCTTCTTGGTTTCTCCTCCGCAAGCGCCCTATCCCATCCCCTTCCCTCTTGCCTCTATGAGGGGGCACCCACACTCATCCACCTACCCACTCCCACATCACCGCCCTAGCATCCCCCAATGCCTCCACAAGGGACTTCCTCCCATTGATGCCAATAATGCAATCCTCTGCTATATCTGTAGCTGGAGTAGTGGGTCCCTCCATGTGTACTCTTTGATTGATGGTTTAATCCCTGGGAGCTCTGGTTGGGGAAGGGGGTACAGTTAGTTGATATTGTTCTTCTTATCAGTTGCAATTCCATTCAACTTCTTCAGTCCTTCCCATAAATCTTCCCTTGGGGTCACCATGTTGGACAATAAATCCTATATAGGATTTTATGTATGAAGAATAAAAGGTAAAATTATTGATCTCTCTCTATTCCATGTTCTAAAAATGTTCTCTAGGAAAACAGTGAGATTCGCAAATTTTCATGTAAATCTCTTTACACTAAGAAACTACTTTAATGCATTTAACCAACAATTACACAAATCCCATTCTGGTTTGTAACTAAATTGTCAAACAGTAGAAAATTATTCTCTTCATAATATACAAAAAAAAAAAATATTTCTTTGGGAATTGTCACTTTGAGGCATTGTCCTTAAGTGTGAGGATATACATTGTTCAGAGTAAGGAAAAAAATCAATGCTTTTCAAGAATATTTTTAAGAACCACCAAGTAAAGCAGTACTAAGTTGTGAGAATTAGAAGACATGGAGAGAGTACATGTGGATGGTATCTTTGTAGCTCTATTTTTGAAAGTATAGACTTTTGTCCAATATATAGCTCCAAGATAAAATTAAACTATGACCTAGCAGTATAATCTCAAGTAGGCAATGTATTTAGAAACACTCTCAGAAAAGTCTGATTCATTTTAACTCAAACTTATATTATGTACCCAACTCTAACTCCGAGTCAGGACACAGAATTCTCAGGGGCTCAAATGTGCACATAGAGTGACACATTCTGCGAAGGCAAATGATGAGGCAGAGAAGAGAGCAGAAATGTGCAGCTGTATAGGTAAAGGGATAATGCACTACAGAATTGCAGCAGAATCACAGTCACCACACACTTAGTGTCAGATCTCTGTTTCACTGATGGGATAAGGCGTCGTTCCATAAAATTTGGTTCATGCTGATGAATTATACTGAAGGATTTCATGCATCAAGATGGAAAAATTTTAAAAGTAAACTGAAATGTATGTGCATGTGTTTATAAAATCGCCTCATCTTAAAGCTGCAATGGTCACTTCAACCAGTATCCATAGTTACAATTCAACATTAATTAGACATTAATTGCTACCCACATGCAGAATAAGGTAAGTAATAAGTATATTATTGCATGGGCATCAACCCTAAAATTCCTTTAGCAAAGTCTATTCTTGTTAGCTTTAAAATTTAGCATTAAAGCATTAAAGAGTATGGGAAGTAATACACAATGCAAAAACAACCCTCGACTAAAGCATTTATATTTGGTGGGCAGAAACAGACACCATGTGATCTGAAACACTAAGCCAATCGTATAGGAAAATTTGCCTACTGTCTAGGTTTGTTTGTTTTTTTAATATAACAAAAAATATTGTCAAAGCTTTAATTATACTTTGGAATTATGTAAAAATCAGATAAAACAAAATTTAAAATAAATTCGCTAAAACCAATAAATTCTGGAATATGATCAATAATTTTTAAGAAACATTTAAAATTATGCTTTATTTCAAATAATTTCTTATC
Organism: Mus minutoides; assembly: GCA_902729485.2. Taxonomy (NCBI): domain Eukaryota; kingdom Metazoa; phylum Chordata; class Mammalia; order Rodentia; family Muridae; genus Mus; species Mus minutoides. The sequence continues at coordinate 2,298,565 of LR749588.1, forward strand.
ATGTTTGTCTGGTATTATTTGGATGTGAATATTGAAGTATTATTTGGATGTACAGATTGAAATTCAGTTTGACTTAAGAATCTCTTTATGGCTAATGCAGAAAGCAGGCCAGACTAAAATCTAATGTTTACTTAGATCTTAAAGCCAAAGACATAAAATCTGTTTTATTTCTAAGCCTATAGACAGTTTGGATGTGAAATAAATGTGTATTAAAGAATATCTAGTGATAGATTCTCTACCACTTTGTCACACAAGGAACAACTCAAAATAAATTAAAAGCTTGGCCATTCTTAATACCAATTTAAGAATAATTAAGTTGCTGAGAAAACCGCTGTGTGTTTAAAGTATTCTCGGTGGCAGAGTAAGTGCAACACCAACCCTAGATAACTGTGGTACTTTCTCAAATGAGTAGAATAACACCAATCTAGTTTTAATGGATTGCTATAAATGACCTGGCAATATAACAGATATATAAACTATGTGTCTGCATATACCCAGTAATTAAGATATCACTCAAAGGGTTGGAGTTTTTCAAAAGCAGTAAGAGGTTTATTATTTAATAGTCTGGATGTATTCATGTTGAATAAAGTCATAACTGCAATTGTGTCATCTTTATTACAGTGGGAAATAATGTTGATTCAAAGAAAAGAGTTTCCAAGAATTAATAAACTCTCATTAATAAGAAGCCCATCAGTCTGCTCGGTCTCTTTTCTTCTTGATGAAGACACAGCAAATGGATAATCACAGGCAGACATGATCAACAAGTACACACTGGCAGGAGAGAAGGGAAAAAATGAGGAGGGAAAAGAAAAAAATGTGGAGGACCAGAGAGAAGTTGGGAGCAATAGAGAGAGAGAGGCAGAGACAGAGGAGAAGAATAATATACTTTGTGCACCAAAGCAGAAGGAGAAGAAAGAGACTGAGCTATGCCTTATGATAAAAAGCTGATTTGGGTAACTAATGACCCCATATTTTATAATAATTATATTAAACATTTTGGTAATAAAACACAAATAAGTTACTAAAATTAGCTGAAAAGTTTCAAAGCTTTTTTTGGTTGGCTAATCAGTGTGATATCTTATTCATGATATTACATTCCAACATAAAAACAGAAAATATTGATAGTTTGTTTTCATCATTTTAGAGTTTATAAAGAATTTGGGTGTCATTTAAACAAGAAAGAAAATGTAAAACTTTGATTATAATTTTTAATGTCATAAAATATTTCTGAACACAAAAAGTTCAAAATATGAATATTGACTCAGAAGAATACTTTATGATTGCAATTAATCCGTGATATCAATAAGTCACATGATTAGGTAACTTGTACACTCTCTAGAATTTGATTTCTCTTTATTAGTGGACAGAGACATATGAAATATTAACTTTCATACTCAATAAGATTAATATTTAAAATAATGAATACCAAAGAAGAAATGCTGAGAGAAGAACAAAAGACGTGGACAATTATTATAGAACAGCTAACAACAGGTAAGTCACTTTCAAAAGATAAAGACCATTACAAATGCTTCTGTGTGTAGGGTGTGCATGTGTGTGTGTGTGTGTGTGTGTGTGTGTGTGTGTGTGTGTGTATGTTTGTGAGTATGGAACCTCGTTCTTTTTTCTCTAGTAATGATGTTTGCACTGAGTATCTAAGCTTAAATGCAATAATCTCTTTTGACTTTGTAACATTAACTATTGCAAATTGCAGGCACAGGATCAACATAATAGAAGTAAAAGCTGACTGGCTCACCCACAAAGCAATTGTGAGTCAGAGGCGTAGATACCATATTATAGCCAACCAACGCTGACAGATACCAACAGATTTGAACATATTACACACTTGTGCTTACCCAAGGGATAAATATTTTTTTAGTAAACATATACTTTTTCTGATTGAATCAACAGGATTAGGTATAAAAATGTCTTTGGCACTTATCTACATTACTTAATAGTATACTCTTGTAATAAATACCTGTTTTACAGCATTTTAGAAGGGAATCAATTTGTCATTCCATTCCATTCTAATGCCATAGTCCAACCCAGCCCAGAATGCATTATTGATATGGAAATGAGTGTAATTAGCAGGGTAAATGATCTGTTATTTATGATACTAGTCAGAGCAGTAAATCACCATCCGTTCACTATCATTGCTATGCAAATAGAAGGAGACAGTTAATGGTCCATGTGTTCAAAACAGGCCACTTGCTTGCTCATTTGCAAATGAAAGGCAAGGGTGAGAGTTTAAGGTAGAGATGACAGTTCATCATATTGTCACTGCTGGTGCTGGAGTTAATAAAGCCAACAACCAAATGATTCACCAGTTGCCCTGTCCTTTACCATACTTTTTTTTTTCCCCCCTAGAAACCTAAAGGACACTTTCAATCTCACTTTGAGTTCCTCAATTTGTACAAAAGAAACTGGAAATAATTGTGAACAAGCTCAGGGTTTGTAGTATAAGAGATAATTTTTATATTGTCTTGGGACAGTATCTTATCATTCTCTATTTATAAAGTAAAAAATATCATTATTAATTATAGAATTCACTTGCCTTTTCTGAAAATAGACTTCATTCTCTCAAACAGAGAAATTAGCAATGATTAGAGCACCAAGGTGTGTGTGGAAGGGGGAGGAGGATTAGAGGGCTTTAGGGCTTTATTGGCAACCATTGAGTATGCTAAAAGAAGTTGCCCTATCCTTTGTTGTTGTTGTTGTTGTTGTTGTTGTTGTTGTTGTTGTTGTTGCTGCTGCTGCTGCTGAGTTTTCTAGGGACTGGAGCATGTGAGGCACTTGAGTGCATTAGCTACAGGCCAGTACCTACCTAGTGATACATGCACAAAAGTGAAAACCAGAGGAGGGGGAGGATTGAGGGACAGCAGCCTTAGAAGGCAAACTTCTTTGCATTCCAGCAGATCTGGAAATATGTAAAAATGTGGGGGAGAATTACAGAATGGAAAGGAAAAGAAATGCCTAGATGTTAGAAATGTGCTTGGCAGACAGAATGGCATTAGACTCAGCCAATCTGAGCTACATCTCTGTAACTGACAAATCACATATATGAAATCTTGTTTATTGTTATTTTTATTACAAGATATAGATTCAGGAGTGACATGCAAACTAGCCATTATACTCTGCTGGTTTGTCCTACACCATTATACTTAAAGCCAGCAATATTTTTTTGTATGCAATAACTATGTTAAGAACCTATACCAAGGTTTCTGTGTGTCTTAAATTTAAATCAAGTTCAAATAAATAAGTAAAATAAAACCTAGAAGCCATTGTGAGTTTAAATTAGGGGTGGGTGAGAGGTCTGCAGACATTTCAGAGAGGAGCATGTCCAGTCCTGACAACATTGTTGGAAATGGCATGCTTGGCAGAAAGAGTTTGTTCTCTCAGATTGTTGGTCTCCTAGCAGCCAACTGATGAGACATTCAAGTTGGGATAACTTGAGGAATACTATTATAAAAGTTACTAAATGTGAAGATGTGCCTATGGAAACCACAAGGGACAGAGTAGAAACAGGAGCAGCTCATAGCACTATCAGCACTGTCCACAGAAGACAGAAAGCCGGAAGCGAGAGAACAGGGGATGCTGGTAGACCGAGAGTCTTCTGACTCATGGTAACCTTCTGTGCAGTATATAGACCAAGAATATTTCACAGAAACCGGGGGAGCATATTCCCAACCTCACTTTTCTTCCTCACTCTGTTTCCTGCTTCCTAAATAGACCAAAGCACAAGATCAACAAAAACCACAAAGAACAGGAGAGTCGGTTGCTCTCATAGGCCACCTTGCATCAACTGGAACAGAAAATCAAGGATTCCTGAGAATGTATTGAGACTGAATCTTCACAAGTCATGCACATACGAGAGATATCCTATGTATGGAAAACCACAATTTCTCAACACCCTTTGCCTTCATTATTTGGTATACCCCACATTTCTTGTATTGGTTACTTTTAATTGTATTATTTCTCTTTTTAAAAAAATTGTTTATTCACTTTACATCTTGACGGCAATGCCCCAGCCCCATCCTTCTACTCCACTCAGAGGGAAGCCATCCCTGCCACACATGGATACCAACCTGCCCTAGCACATCAATTCACAGCAGGACTATGAGACTCCTCTCCCACTACAAGCAGACAAGGCAGCTCAGCTAGGGAAAAAGGATGAGGGAGGCAACAGAGTCACACTGACTCTGGGCCCCAATTGTTAGGGGGCCCACATAAAGAAAGAACATGGTGCACATCTGACACATATGTGTAGGGGTCTAGGTTCACCCTATGCATGCTCTTTGGCTGGTGGTTCAGTCTTTTGTGGGTCCCCCATTGGCTCAAGTTAGTTAACTCTGTAGGTCTACTTGTGGTTTCTTGACCCCTTCTGGTCCCTCACTTTTTCCTCAGACTCTCCCACAAGACTCCCTGAGTTCTCTCCGGCAGTGGCTTTCTACATCTGTTTCCATCAGCTGCTAGATAAAGCCTCTCAGAGGAGAGTTATGCTAGGTTCCTGTATACAAGCATAGCAGAGTATCATTAGTAAATTCAGGGGTTGGCTCACTCTCATGGGATGGGTCTCAAGTTGGGCCAATCATTGGATGGCCATCCCCTTAATCTCTGCTCCATCTTTATCCCTGCATCTTTATCTTTTGTCCTGTAGGCAGGACAAAGTTTGGCTTAAAGGTTTTGTAGGTGGGTTGGTGTGGTGTCCTTCTTCCATTTTTGGAAGTCCATATAAAGTTCGCAACTCCATATAAGGATGCTTTTATTTATTACATGAATGTGTGTTTGCTTGTAAATGTTTGTGTACACCATGTATATATCAGTGCCTGTAGAGGCCAGAAAAGAACATCAGACCTGGAGTAATAGAGTTGTGAACTACAAAATGTGGCAACTGGGAATTGAATCTAGAGCAGCAAGTAATCAGTCTTACCCAACAGGTCATCTCTCCAGCCCCTGATGGTTAATACTCTCAACATGACAGGATTTAGAACCACTTAGGAGAAAAAAATTTCTGGTTATGTTTGCATGATTTTCTAGATTGTTTTAATCTAGGAGGGATGACCTAGATATAGGCAATATGCTTCCACAGGCTGTATCTTATACTGACTATTGAGGAGAATAACTGAATTTGATTTTTCATCACTTTTTATTCCTGTTTTAATTTCCTGGAGGCAAATTAAATGTTCATCCACTCTATGCTCCTGCTGTCGTGTTTTTGCTCTGTGATGGACAGTACCCTCAAACTGTGAGCCAAAATATATCCTTGCTCATTAAGCACTTTTCTGAAGTATATTTTCAGAGTAACTTTTAAAAAGATAATCAATATAATATTTGTCATCTATTGTTCCATATATTTTATTCATTTAGGTGACTTTTCAGACAATATGAACTTTAACAAGTCACAGGCTTTTAAATTGCTCACAGTATAATTTTCTCGGTGGATAGGACATGTGCTAATAATCATAGAAAGGCAAACCCACTGTCGCTTTGTAATTTCACTTTGTTTCTATTACTTAGATCACTGTCTCCCTCTCTGCGTCCCCCTCCCTGGACATAGGAGGGATAAAAGCTCAGATGGCTATAATAAAACAACAATGCTTATATTTCTTATGAAGGGTAAATATAATTAGTATTTAGTAAATTGTATACTGGATAATAACTGTAAATACTTTTGCTGCCTATAGGTAAAATTTAACACTGCCATGTTTTGTGAAATTCACGACTGGATGCAATTTGCTTTGAAATTACTTTTATTCAAATTAATTGTTACATAACCAAATTCACTACTGCAATCAACTAAGCTCGGTAATCTTTCTCTGAAAGAAAAATGGGCACTTTCTCCATACATGATGCTGCTGGCCTGGGGATCTGCGAAGAGTTAAATAAAACTTCTGTAAATACACCTTATTATTATTATAAATATTACTATTAGGCGACATTAGACTTCAACATGTCTAAAAAACCACCAAAAGCAGTAATTACCAGTTACATTAGCACATCGAGAATTAGTTGATAAGAATCAAATTAGGTTTTAAAATCATCACTGCAAATTATAGAGCTCTACTTTCATGAAACACATTTTGTATCATTAACGCACAGAAGCTGTGGAGGACAGATCTTTATTTTTACATTTTATTTATTTATTTATTTGTTTGTTTGTTTGTTTATTTTAAGAATGGCCTCTCAGAGACCTAATTCTGCTTTCCCCCTTCACTCAGGAATCACTCTTATAATTAACTTGCTCCATTTCTTCACAAGTTCCTCAAAAAGATGGTGAGAATAACCAAGGCTCCTCTCATCTCAAGCCATCTCAGAGTCTCACAATACAAAGCCATTCTTGGATTATGGAGCTTTGGTTTGGGGTGGGAAAGTGACTCATTAAATATAAATGCAACATCCTAACATTGGGAGTTATGTGCTCTGTGTGTGTGTGTGTGTGTGTGTGTGTGTGTGTGTGTGTGTATGTTGAGTTTTCACATATTTTGATTGAAGCATAGTATTCCTGTATATTAACATGGTTAAACATGATGTTTAGATACATGTCCACACTGGAAAGTAATAAGCTAAAGTTAGTTGGTATAGGCGTCCCTTAAAGATCCTTAGTTCAGATTCCTTTCTTCTGTTTGAGTTAGACAGGATTGATTACAATACTGTTATGTGCCTCTGTTCTGCTAGGCCACATAACTCCTAACTTATAATTTTCAATCACAAACATTGTACCTGTTGATTGATTCCCATATTCTTTTGTCCTCCTCTACCCAGCTCTTAGAAACCACTAGCTACTATGCCTTCAACTTCTATGAGAGCAACTCTTTTTATATTCTACATGGGACTGAGCTCTTGTGATAATTGTCTTTCTTTGCCTGATTAATTTTCTGTAATAAAATGTCTTTGAGATCCATCCATGTTAACGCAATTAAAGGATTTCATGCATTATTATAGCTTGATAACATTCCATTGTGCATAGATGCCACCGTTCATTTTTACATCTCTGTACTGTTCTTTCTATACCCTGGCTACTGTGAATAGTGCTACCACCAACACACAAATGCAGGGAACACTACAGCATTTTGATTTTACTCAACTCATATTTTGCTAGTAATAAATGTAAAACCTTCCGCCAGAGGCCCATGTGTTTGAACACCTGATGATGTTGCTTTCATGAGAGGTTGTAACCCAGATGGAGAAAGTGGGACACTCTAAGGCAGCCTGGCACCACTTAATAACCCAACCATGCTCTCTTATCTACCTAAATATTAGCCATCAACCTCCCATGCTCCTACTCTTGCTGCCTCCAACCTGCTCAGTGCTATACTTACCATTCTGGACAGTACTCTCAAACTGTGAGCCAAAATAATTCCCAGCCTTCAGTTGTTTCTTGTCAGCTAACTGAAGAATATAATGAAAAGTACTGACACAGGTGTAAATGGAGCAGTGACTCACAAGCTCAGGATAGGTGCGACTGTAGTTTAACATGAACTACCATTTGGTTGCACAACGCTGCACTAATTTGCATCCCCACCATCAGAGTGTAAGGGGTCTTTCATTGGTAGATAGAGTAGCATTTATTGGAAAATAAATTATAAAACTTATAACTTACAACAACGATAGTTTTTCCCTCCCTACCCTGCTCCCCAACACACCCACTCCTGCTTCCTGGCCCTGGCAATCCCCTGTACTGGGGCATATGATCTTCACAAGACCAAGGGCCTCTTCTCCCATTGATGGCCAACTAGGCCATCCTCTGCTATATATGCAACTAGAGACACAGCTCTGGGTAGTTTTTATAATAGAGATTATTGAATAACATAGTTTTTTATCTATTATGGATCAGAAAGTTTATTTAATTGCAATATAAAGAGAAATGCTGTCTCCTATTAGTTTAAAAACATTTAGTTTTACAAAGACAGATTATTAAAATGAGAAAGTTCACAACTCGTTTTAAACTTTTTAACACTAGAAGTTAAACATGATATCTGGGAAAAAGCAGCAGTGCAGATCCATCGGTTTTTACAGACAAAAATTATAATATTAAGACATTGACATATTACAAAACTTTTCAAATGTTTTTGTTTTATTAAACCCACTCAAAGATTTTTACATTCTTCAATCATACATCAAGTTTTCAATAAGAAAGACTTATTCAAAGCCAGGCGTGGTGGCACACACCTTTAATCCCAGCACTTGGGAGGCAGAGGCAGAGGCAGGCAGATTTCTGAGTTCGAGGCCAGCCTGGGCTACAAAGTGAGTTCCAGGACAGCCAGGGCTAAACAAAGAAACCCTGTCAAAAAAAAAAAAAAAAAAAAAAAAAAAAAAAAAAAAAAAAAAAAAAAAAAAAAAAAAAAAAAAAAAAAAAAAAAAAAAGAAAAAGAAAAAGAAAAAGAAAAAGAAAAAGAAAAAGAAAAAGAAAAAGAAAAAGAAAAAGAAAAAGAAAAAAGAAAGACTTATCCAATGGGCGAGAGGGAACAACAACAACCCCCAAAACAACAGAAACAAAAAAACAAAACAAAACAAAACAATACAAAAACCAGGGTTTTTACAAAAGTATAGTCAACTCTCCTGCTTTTTGATCTGTTTACAGATGGATACCTAGTAGTAAAGAAAATATGTCCATGTCTGAAAACATTATCTATTATATATTGCATATACAGTAGGTAAGTAGGAAGGTATGAGAACATTGAAAAAAAAACAACAAACCAAGCACTTCGACCTCTGTAAGCTTTGTGGGGAGAAGTGAGTGACTTCTTCAGTGGCCTGTGTGTTCTAGACTCTCATTCTGTGCTTAAGAATGATTGTGTCATACATTTTAGCTGTGTTTAAATGAGAAAAGGAATCCCAAAGAGATACTTAAAACTTCAGGATCATTTCCCTCTTCTCAGCTGTTAAACTGTCTTTCAGCAAACCAATATTTCATGAATATTGAATTAAGCAAGGTAACTCAATCACTTGGCTTTCTGTTCCAATTACTGTACAGGTTTTTAGAAGTGATATATTTTTTAAATATTTTGTCCTTATGCAGGAGAATAAACATTCCATGACATGAGTTCACAGTGTGGCTCCATGGCTGTTCAGAACACTTTCCTTTGTATTTCTATGGGCCAAGGTCAAATATTCAGAAGTTTGATTTCATAATTCTCACAAGTACAGGAGTTTGATTTCACATGACTGGTTATGCCTTGAGTCAGAGGTTCAGGGAAGCCTGAGACACTGTCAAATGAAAACATTTTCCCATAACTTCTTTAGAAAATGTTTAAAAATATTCTATACCCCCACGATGTCAAAGACAGGGTGAAAAACGAGATTTCATATTCCCCCTATATTATGCATCTATCACATACACAAGAAGAACTGTTTGAAAGAGAAAAAAACAATACTCCTGAAACATAATCTAAAGTGACTTAGGAATATTGGTGGAGGAATTACTAAAAACAACAACAAAAGCAAAAGAATTGGTTTAAACTATGGCTTAGAAGCAAGAGAAGATCCTACGCATTTACATACATATGCATATATGTAGATACAATTCACTTCACCTTTATCTTCTCTAAGTGATTTAAAAAAAAAAAAAAAAAAAAGTTCTGCAGTCTCCTGTAATGTCCTTTTTTTTTACCAAGAAATCATGGCTACCAATGTTTACTGATCTTCTAGAGGACTGACTTGAGCTCTCAGCACCCATATCTGGCAGGTCACAACCACCTCTCACTCCAGCCCCAGAGGATCCCAATGCCTCTAGCCACACACACACACACACACACACACACACACACACACACACGGCTTTCACACATACACGTAAAAGTGAAAATAGCTTCTTAAAACCTTCAGCAAAAGTCCACATTTCTCTCATCTAAAATATGCTTGAAACATTTTAAATTCAAAACTTACCATCTAATTGGAACAGTTTACTGTTTATCCATCCATTTTTTATTACATCAGAACATTTATTCTCGTAGGAACATAATTTTACTGCAAGTTTAGAAGAGAAAATATGAAAAACACGAGTAGGGAAAATTAAGACAGACGATGCTCATGTATCAGCAGGGCCCTCATGTTCTCATCCTCTACCCTGGCCCCAATACCCAAGAGAAACCTCTCCTAGCCACATTACCACAGATACAGCCTCCAAATACTGTTTCCCTAATTAAGAGAACATTAGAGCAATTGACCTCTCTTTGAATAATCTCCAAGCCTTAGCACTATGGCGTAATGTCCAATTTTGTCACGACAATAAATCCTGGGCATCACTTATAGATGGAAGAAAACAAAAAATAAATAAAAATAAATAACGTAAAAAGCTGCCATGTGAATATGTGCTTATTCTGTATTCACAGTGTGGTACTAACAAAAATGCTAAATTGTTGATATCAAAAGACTCCTCCCCATTAATTATAAAGTAATTAACATGAACTGTCATTATTCTCTCTACCAGCAGTAAGTAGAATAAATAAAGATCAAGATTTCAACAAGTCTGTGCTTGTTGGGATAACATGTATAATGCTACTGATAAAAGCTGACATTTATGGAGCACATATAAATTCCAGGCTCTAGATGCAATATTTTCTAATTTGATCAATTTGTCTCTTAAGATAAATATTAATATTGTATATAAGGTAACAAAGTTATGAATGTATCCTTCATCAAAGGTTTTAGGTTCTTAATATTGCACCTTTAATACTATATACATCAGTTCAGCACTCATAAGTTATTTCCAAATATTCTGCTTAGAGGAATAAAAGAAATAATGACCCTTTAGAATGCTATGGAAACTTCTTAGATATTTTATAACTTAAAAATCCTTCTATTTTTTTAAGACTCTCAATAAATACGAAATTTACTTTATGGCTCCAGCCAAAAACAAACAAAAAATAGTTATAAACATAAAAACAAAAGCTGCATCATTAAATTCCATTAATCATTGGATATAGTACAAAGGGCACCGTAAAATGTTGAATAAATTATTATATGCAAATTCTGGGGAAATTTCAGTGAATACTCATAAATATATAAAAAAGCACGCCATGATAAATAAAAATTAATTAGTAAATTATTTTAAGCTATTAATTGATTATTTTATTTATTATTTATTATTTTACTTATTTGTTTTAATTTATTAATTTATTAATACATTAGTAATTAATTAATAAATCTTAAAACCAAATTGAATCTATCCATCAAGAAGCTAAAAACTTTACATCCCTCCTAAAGCATATACTGAAAATAAATAATTATGCACTGTTTGACACATAAAAGACAGAAAAATTAGAGAGCAGCATTATCTCCAAGAAGCCATAGATGGTAGTCACCAACAGAAATAGAAAGTGTGTTAACATAAAATACTCAGCTGACATAACACTGAGAAATGATCTTAGGTGAAGAAGTGTATTAATGAACCTCAAAAGTCAGAAGAATGAAAAAGAGCTATTTCTTAGTATTGCGATTGTGTTTCCCTCTCCAAGAATTCATTTCTTTTCCCTGCAGCCCCATTTCTCTAAATGTTTTGCAACTTCTATATAATAAATTTTATACAAATTCCCTTTGCAATTTTGGTCATACAGAGATAAAATACATAAGTGAATTACATACATTTTCAGCTTAGAACAGAAGCTAAATTTACATACTAATATTCAAATCACATTTGTCTGTAAAATTTCAGTCAGTAATTCCCACAAGCATAACTGGAGTGGTCAAGCCTTTCTCAAGAAAAAGAAGCTTCCATATATCTAATCTAGAAATGATAAATAGTTTATCATTAATAGCAGCTGACAAAGGATAGAATCTGGCAAAATATCATTAAGAACACAGTAGATAAAAAACTCAGAAAACATGTAAACACTAAAGTAAAGCCAACAACAACAACAACAAATGTTTTGAAGTCGGAAAAAGAGCATAGTTATACACAATTTAATACCTAGCATAAGGCTCTAGGTTTCAAGTGCATGTAGGTATTAGAGTCCAGTCACTCAGCTAACCATAGACCTCAGAGGGGAAAATATCAAAAAAGGCTTCCACAGAAATAGAGCAAAGAGCAAATCTAAAGTGAAAGAAAGCTTGCATGACGACCCCTCCTTGCTGGTCTTTATTCTCCACTTACCCATATTACAAACAGTTGTTAAACAAGCTTAAGCCTGGAAAGAGGACCCAGGTAGATCAGCGCACACAGAAGTCTGCTGGAAGTTGATCCAGTTCTGGGTCATGGGCTCTCACTCTCAGGAGCTTTCCAGCTCCACAATGGTGTACCAAAGGTAATATTATCAGCTGAGGCAAGAACTGGTAATAAATCACATGGTGGCTTGTGTAGCAATTTCTGAGGTCTAAAAAAATGATACTAAGTACAACTCTGGTTTTTGTTATTGTTTCTGTTGTTGTTTTTACCTGATAAAAGGCAATAGAAAAGACCCACACTTTAAACTGTGCCTCTAATGTGCTTTGGAACATTTAGAAGAGTCCAGGTGGCTGTACCATGTAAGTCTTTGGGAGATAACCATTCTTCCTTCTGTCCTCTTGTCCACACTCTTTTACTTGACACTCGGAGGTGATCTCCAACTGAAAGTGCACCTTTCTCTGGTTCTCTTTGCAGCTTGCACGGGAGACTCCATGATCAAGTGGACATCAACGTTTTATGCTTTCTTCTCTAGCATTTTCTGACATGCTCTCTGTGCCCTGGAAAGACTACACTGCAATAACTATAGTTTCTGAAACACACAGTTGTGTTTCTTTCCCCCATGTGTCTGTCTCCAGTGGTTTTTGAATTGGCATGCCCCTTTCTTTCTTCGTATGATTAGGTAATGAGTTCCTGGAGACTTGCCTAAAACCACAACCCCTTCTGCAAGCCAGTCTGACATTTTACAGTCATTTTTTTATTTCTTTAAGGGACTGATTCTTTTACTCATTTTGTTTAATGACATCTGGGCATAAGTTTAACTCAGTACAACGTCTCATTTCGTGAGTTTTTGCTATGGTTTGCAGGGTTTCATCTAAGAGTCTAATGCCACAGAAACTACTTATTAGCATCACTTAAAGTCAAGGAGAAAACAAGCTTGGGAACCAGGCCTAGACTCTATCAATTCTTACATTACTTGCTCTGTAAACTTTGGTAAGTTAGTAACCTTTTTCCAACTAAAATTCCTACTAGAGGTTGAAAAGCAGTGGGCAGAATCAGCCTTAGACTGAAAGCCCAAGGTTGAGGACAATGCCCCAGGTTTCCTGCGTTTGTTTAAATATCTTCTTTGAACAAGATATACAATATTAGATGGGGACTGTATGTCTTTTGAACAATTAACTATGTTTTTAACCAACATATGTGTTTGCATAAGCAATGTGTTGAGTTGCTATAATCTTAGCATATTGAACTGACATGACATAGTACTGTATACAATAAAAAATAAATAATATTGAGGAAAATTAATCACAAGATGTTTAGAAAATATGAAAAGCCTACAACAGAAAAAAAGCTTTATATTTCTTAATGTTTTCTAAAATTGAACACATGCGTCTTGATTTTTCTTTCTGTATTAATAGTTCTGACCAAACAAACCTTTATTATTATACCATGCACAAACCAGAAAGCTTAGAGATCCCTAGAGACTAAGCATAGAAATAAATCTGTTTATTTAAAAAATATTCTATAAAGTATCATTCATAATCTCAACAGTTTAATAAATATTCTTCTTACTATTCTGGGTCCACACACATATATGGTTTTACCATAGTGCAGGTACCATTCATGTTCTCTGTTTTGTACTGCAGATTATATGGATTTTCTGAACTTAATGTACATCTCACTTTAGCACTATATATTTTTTGTGTTTCCCACAGGATATGTTTCCTGTGCTAAATTGTATATTTCGCTAAAATTATATGTCAAGTTTATTTCATCAATTCCTCATTAGTAAATATTTAGAAAGCAATGGTGTGGTGACTCTTAGAAACTGGTAATCATTATTCTTCTGAGCACACAGGAAAAACAAATCTTGCCTTCCAGTACAGGTAGCCATTTAAAGGAGTGGTGACTAAATGTTTTGCTTTCCCTAATGCATTTTTTCCTGCACAGTTTCCTGTTGTTTTGGGAACCCGAGCTAGCATAGGTGAGTGTCCCAATTAGTGAGGATTACTTATAATCATTCTAGAATGGTTTCAGTCAAGTGTGTCCCATTTAAAATACAGTTAAACCACAATGTATCAGGGACATGCATCCAATTCTTTATGGAGCATTGTTAAGAAATTCTTAAAGAATAGTGTATCCTTAAATATAAACTATGCAAACAGATTTTCTAAATTGAATATATCTAACACCTTTGTCACATACCATATTGCAGTAAGAATAAATAATTACTATAATCTCAACTTATTAAAATAACATTATTTAATAAATATGGCTATAATAAAGAGTTAACTGACTTTTCAAAAGATAAAATAGTACATCCCACACAAATTTTCTAGTTATTCTTTTAATTTCTCCTTCAAAGAACTGTTTTTTTTGTATATGAGATACAGAGAAAGAAAGAAAGAAAGAAAGAAAGAAAGAAAGAAAGAAAGAAAGAAAGAAAGAAAGAAAGAAAGAAAGAAGGAAGGAAGGAAGGAAGGAAGGAAGGAAGGAAGGAAGGAAGGAAGGAGAAGCAAAGACCAGAGGATTCCTTGTGATTGGCCTGTGTTTTACACTGTAATTAATTCCCATGATAACCACAATCCTAGAAGTTAGACAATACTCCAATGTAATGAGTAAGTATATTTTATTACCAAAATGAGTCTAAATAAATATTAANGAAGGAAGGAAGGAAGGAAGGAAGGAAGGAAGGAAGGAAGGAAGGAAGGAGAAGCAAAGACCAGAGGATTCCTTGTGATTGGCCTGTGTTTTACACTGTAATTAATTCCCATGATAACCACAATCCTAGAAGTTAGACAATACTCCAATGTAATGAGTAAGTATATTTTATTACCAAAATGAGTCTAAATAAATATTAAGACCATGAGTAAACAAAGTCATTATTTGAAAGTTGTGATTATGTACATAGAAAAACTCTAGAGAGTCCAGTCAAAACTTAAAAGTAACAAAATATCTCACTGTTTGGAAGGAATAAGACAAATGTGCAGAAATCAACAGGTTTCCAGTATCAAGATAAGCAGGAAAACACATTCATTGTCAACTGCATATCCAAAGACAAATGAACAAAATAAAAATGTTTACAATTTAATCTATAACCTTTATTGAATAAATAGAACTGAAGAAAGAAGTATCCAAATACAAATGACTTAACACTGTAAACACTCACTCACTTCCTATAAATCCATATAGTAAATGAACTTATAGGCAGAATCTTAGAACCAACCAAGACAGTAAATAAATAAATAAATAAATAAATAAATAAATAAGTTCAATGACATCATTCCTGTTGATATTCTGCTATTCTCATTCTCCAGTTGTCATGAGAGATGTTTCCCTCTGAAGCTGGTGGGAGTAAGTACGGAATCTACAGCCACACATTATGCAGAGAGAGAATCTGAAGTAGAATTCTCCATTGGGTGCCCCTCCTAAGAGACAGGTTGCCCTGTGGAAGAGACGGAGGAAATATTCTAGAAGTCAGAGGAGATTGAGGACTCCAAGAGAACAAGGCCCACAGGGTCAACTAGGAAAGGCTTTCATGGGCACACAGACTGAAGTGGTAAACACAGGACCTGCAAGGACCCTCTACATATGTTCTGACTGGTAGCTTGGTGTTCTTATGGGATGCCTAACAGTAGGAATCAGTATATCTTTGATTCTTTTGCCTGCTCTTGGGACACATTTTCTTCTGTTGGATTGCCTTGTCCAGTCTTGATAAAGGTCTTTTATGTTGACTTATTGCATCTTGTTTTATCCTCTTTGGCTCTTGTCTCTAAGGCTAGCAATGTTCTGAAAAGGATACAGAGAAGGTATGGATCTGAGGAAGAGGAAAGATGAGGAGGAGCTAGGAGGTGTAGTATGTGGGAACTGTGGTCAGGATATATTTTATGAGAAAATAATCAACTTTCAATTACAGAAAAAGAATCATAATTTGGCATTGGGGTTTTACTAGAGCAGATATGATGTTTGAAAGATTGAAATTATCATTAAACCATTAGAAAAACTATGCATGAAAATTTATTTAAAGTAGGAAAAGTTAAACACTGTGACTAGCCAATATCCATTGACTTTCAAACTGCCCAACTCATTGTACTTGATGTCTTATGTATTGTTATAAGATTATACTAGGTCTTCTAAGGAAAAACTCAGCTCTTCAGAATATATGATTATTGACAGGCAGAATTACAAATATCACCCTTCATGAAGTAGAAATCAGTGCTATGGAGAATTTTATGTTAAGCTCACTTGTTTCAAATTCAAACCTGAGGCTTCGGATTGGAATTGAATTATTCATAAGATTTTCTTATAAAAAGGTACAATTAAAATACGATGCTTTCCTCTGTAGTCTCTAGGGCTTATATCCGGGTGTCCCAGTTACAAGCCCACTTTCAATGTATACAAACACACAAGATATTTTAAGAAATTTTACTGTGTGTTTTAACTTTAGTTTTCCATTTTGCTATGTTATTTTGTGTGCTGAGCAGAGATGATTTCCAAGGGAGAGGGGTGTATAAGACAGGCATGTGAGTGAGATTTCAGGATGTATTCCAAAGAAATGTCAATATAATTAAGAAAATCAAACTACTCATAAACAACAGTGAAAAGATTTAGGTTGACCTCACTTCTGTTAATCACTCACAGTGTTAGAAAACATTGCCATTTGTTAACTGTAAAGCAAAAGAACAAATGGATAGACTGTACCCAGTCATGTGTATAATCCCCCCTTGGTTGTTCCCAATAAGTTGCATCACAGTGGGAATGTGGCTGCCTCTGTCTGTAGTCTGTAACATATAAAAGGTATTAACCTTCTATAAAAAGAAAGGGAAATACTGAAAAGAGAGAAAGCAGCTTCTGTTTATACATAAACAACAGGCATTGGGGATTCAATCCTGCAACCTAGGAGAAGCCAGAGAACCAAACTAATGAATTTAAAACCTCAGAAATCTGTGTGCATGATTCAATTATGTGAAAACGGCTATTAAAACATCTCTGACATAGCATCACTGTATTTGCCTTTGCCCTGTGTGCTATCATTTATGCACACAAGAATTTAGTCATTACTCTAAGTATTGTTTGGCTTTTGTTGGCTGCCTGAAACTTTAATCCCCCGATGCTCCCAGGTCCTCCTTCCACTTATATTTTGACTCTTGTAGTTACAGAGGCTACATTGGTTTTTCCTCTTCCATGTTTAGCTTTGTGGCCTAGAACATTTCTCCAAATGAATACATTTGAAGTAATATTTTGTTTCCTATTTCTGTTTAAGGTTAGTATTATTACTAAAGCTAAAAGGATTTTTTAAAGAGTGTAGTTTACCCCGTTTTCCTGGGAATCTGGAATTAAGATTTCTTTCTGAAAGGGCATTACCTCTTTACAGTGCCAAATCACAGGGCACCATCACTGTGTATTATCTTGACAGAGATTTACATGCAGCTTAATTTTATCTTAGAAGTTTAATTTGTCTATTATGTGATCTAACATATATTAGTCCAAATGCAGCTAGTAAAATTATTTCACCAGTAATGTTAGATATTACCTGACATCTGAAATTCTGATGAAGAATGAAAATTTCAAATAACTCTAGTCACTTTGGGCAAATTCTGACAAAAATACACACTATAAGATGTCAAATATATTTAGCAGAAGGCAAAATCAATCTAATTCAACTTTTTCTTTAAAAAATATAGATTATATTTACTTTGAGAACTTTCTCCACTGATATAGTATAAATTTAAATTACAATTGATAGTTTCCCTAATAAAATTTTAATGTTTCACAATTTTGTCAGTGTTTTATTCTCCCATGTCATTTTTAAAATTATTAAAGCTTCTATGTAGTCTATTATATATTTGTATAGAAAACTGGGCATGGGAATATAGCATCTCTCTCTCTACCCCCCCCCTCTCTCTCTCTCTCTCTCTCTCTGTCTGTCTCTCAGCTAATAAAGTTTAACTTGGTATTAAAATTAACACAAGCCTAGTTTATCTCCTACAGTGTTTTAATAACCCAACCGTGCTACAAACAGAAGTTAAAGTATAACCAGAGATCACTTATTTAAGGAACTTTACAAAATTAAAAACTTATTAACTTCAATGTCTGAAATAATGTCCCAATATTTTCCAACAATTAAGCACAGCTAAGCCTCAACCATGTAGCAGAATACTATACTTCAGACTTAGGCACACATTCCTTTCATTTCCGTCTAGTTGCTACAGGGCACAGCTATTCATATCTACAAAGCCTGCTGGATTTACATGTGAGGGGAGACTGGGTTGAGATGAAGGTTGAATCCCAGAAGAAAGCATGGAGCACAATAGACCAGAACAAGGGGGGATTGTGTGTGGCACCTCTCTCCTGCACTGCATGGGCTGTGTGTAGCCACTTCTTTTTCGGATGTTTGTCTGGGCAGTTACTATCAACTCTTTTTGATAGTGGCAGGGAAAGATGTCAGGGGTAGGGTAGGAAACTATGTGTGGAATGAAGGGGAGGGTGATGGGAAAAAATAATTCAGGAAGGTGCTTTAAACATACAGTCTCATTGACCTTGCACATTTTGTTCACGCATATACTCTCCAACACCCAGAAAGATTTAAGGCTTGTGACAAAGTCAGCCTTCTGAAAAGAATAAAGAAAAATACTCATGAGCCAAGAAAAGATTAAAATCAGTAACAATACTGAGTCGGCCTCTGATGCCTTTGTATAGGGAAGGGAAAAACATAATCACAGTTTTAAACTGACAAATGATTTCCAAGTACTACATATGCCCCAGATATGTGAGTGAGTATTAGCTAAATCCAAAAACAAAGTAATCTTTCTCATTTGATTTGTAAGTCAGTAAAACTTAATGATACTTCACGATGTCTTTATAGGAATTCATGGCAACTTGCTATGGTGAAATTAAATGTGAGTATTTAATTGAAGAAATAAGAATATGATGACATTATATTCATTGGCTCATTTAAAATTATTTACAATATAATACATAGTATATGTATACATACATATATTACAGTGTGAAACATGCCCTAGGTTTGCAATAATTTGCTATATCAAATATTTTCTGTGACACACATCCAAGTACTGAATATAATAAAATGATAGACATAATTTTTAAAGATATCAACTCTCATTTCCAGGACAAATACTAATTCATTTTCCCCAGAAAAATGATCAGTAACTGCTACAAATACATTTCTTAATACAATATTATTTCTTGTAGAAAATATCTCTAATTTACATTTTTAAATATTGGAAAAAAACATGAGAGTCTAAGATGATTAAAAAAAAAACAAAAAACAAAAAACACATGTTCACACTCCCCATCTTCAAATAATTGGAGATAAGTATTCCCATACAGATAACAGAAATTACGGGCCAATGATATGGTTCTGTGATTGCCCAGCATGTATAAGGCTCTGGAATGCATCCCTAACTCTGAAAAAGAGGATATGTGAGTAGATAAATGTATGGAGAGAGAGAGAAAGAGAGACAGAGAGAGAGAGAGAGAGAGACAGACAGACAGACAGACAGACAGACAGAATAAAAAGAAACAGGATTTATACTCATCTGACTAGAGGACTAAAATCTGCTGTGAAGGCAATGGAACCTTGAAAAGGCCAATGGCATTAAAATATCAAGTCTCCAACTCTACAGCCGTTAGTTTCTCTGTCTTCCTCTCATACGTTCCCTCACAAAGACACCAACTCTGAAAAATCTGTTATAAATAAGACTTGCCATGTTCTAAGCCAGACAAAATTCCATCATGGTGGAGGAAATTGGGCATGAATTTACACTCATAGCTTCTGGGAAATAAAGGATCAGTTTCCTTAAAGGTGTGGCCCCTGGTAGTTTGAACATGATCCAATGCTTGGTCACACACAGCATAAATTGTACTCAAAGGGTGGTGTTTTGTTTCTTTTGTTTTATGAGAACCCAAAGTTGACTCAGGTAGATGTTGCTGGAGAGTAGAGATTATGATCAAAGCACAGTGTATGAAATGCTCAGATAATTGGTATGTCCCAACTACACTATATATATATATATATATATATATATATATATATATATATATATATATATATATAGTTTCTTATTCGCTTTGCATCCAACTCACTGTCCTCTTCCCAGCCACCCCTTCCCACAACCCTCCCCCTTGCTTCTTCTTTGTCTCTGAATGTGTGGGAGCCCCCTGGGTTTTCCCCTATCCTGGCCCATCAAGTCTGGAACTAGGCCTCATTGTACAATTAGCTTTATTTATTTTTAGGGGTTTTTTGGGAGCTTTCTGATAAGTAATTTGTCATCTCTAGGAGAGGCAAGTTTGAACTAGATTTTCTTACTTCCTTACAGTTTTTCTATCACTGATGATGCTTGGGTTATTTCAACGAATAAAATGTACATATCAAAGAAATACATATAAAAATTCTTGAAACAATCAAGGAATGTAAGTGTAGGATTATGGATTTTTTTTAATGTGTAGGACATTTAAGCTCAATTTTCCAAATTGAGGCAAAGTATTCAGGAAACCATTTTTTGTTTGTTTGTTTGTTTGTTTAAGTATTGCATTTTTTTTCAAAAACAATTTTTATTAGATATTTTCTTCATTTACATTTCAAATGCTATCCTGAAAGTCCCCTATACCCTCATTTTTTAAAAAATATTCTTTACAAAGACAAATAAAATGAAGTCAAACCTTCTGTCTGTCCTTAGATTCAATACTGTATTCCTTAACTTCTATGATTTTACTATGGTGAGAATCAGGAGGGAACAATTTCTCTTCTTTTGTACTAGGAGACAGATAAATTTAAGACAGTTTTTCTTTCACACAACCCCAAACACGCTGTCAGACAGAGTGATCCCATGAATACTTAGTGAGAAGGGGTCGATGGGAATAGCCACTTATTATCTGCAGATTTTTCCCTCTGCACTAATAGATTTCAAAGAATTTGTGGATAAACCACGGGCACTGTTAGAATCTGTATAAATATAAACAAAAAATACTTTTGATTTGTGAGTTTCTGTGGGGAGTTGAAAATTGTCAACAGTAAATAATATTTTATCTCTTACTAAAACAGCTTAATGATCTCATGAGCCTTTCATGAGAAATCTTCATTCACGTAATTTCCACTTCTAATAGATATAACAACAATGTGTTAAGAACCATGTCTCCTGCATTAGTCATAGAGGAGAGAATGGAGCAGCAACATAATCAGCTACTGTGAAAAGCATACTAACTGTCTGTCCTTAGCAAGTTGCTCCACTCTCCAGGTCTGTTTCCATGTCAACAAATAAAGCAGTCAAGCTCAATTCTTTAGATTTGCTTCGAATCGCAGCTATCTGACTTACTTACTCTGCTTTTATGTTATGAATCTCCAGGAGCAGGATCATTTTCTCAGCATTCATTGTAGAAAAAAAAAAAAAGAAAACATGTAATGCACATTGAAAAAAGTATGAAAAATGCAAAATTATGTCAATAAAGTGTAATACCCTTTGCATAGGTGAATCTGATCTAGGTAAAATATACTAGGGCAATACTTGATCACTCATCATTTGAGGCTAAATAACAACTTAATGGAAGATGCTGCCATGTCTGCCGTTGTGACCCTGGTATGTTTATGTGAATGAGAATATACTATCATTCATATTTAACCTCTTCAGAAGTTCAGTCATCTTCAATGGGTTTACCTCTAGCAAACACTGCTTCCAATGATGTGTTGTTCCAATCATTCAATTCTTATTATTTTATACATCCTTTGGATTTGTGCAACCACGCATGTTCTGATCATTCCCAAACCCATCACCACAAATTCTCAAACCATCCCAAGCTCTAGCCTTGTCTCTAAATCACTCTTACATCATTAGCTGATGTATTTGCGTGGATATTGCTAAGCACAGCAAAATTTGAATGAGAAATTGTTATCATTATTTTTATAATAATACCTATACTCTCATTTTCTCAGTTTCCATAGAAGGCAAAAGTCTCTAAGCCACCAGGGGGACTTGGAGAAATGATAAAACCATTCTGTACACCACTGTTCACTGTGGTTATCACCAGTACATAATAGCTGAATATAGGAACTACAGCCAAGTGAAAAATTGAATGAGACCACAAATCTTTGATTTTTATTCACCAAAAAAATAAAAATGCTATCTTCTAATTAACTATCAATATCACTAACAAAGAGGGATAAGAGAAAGACAAACTATGGAAAAAAGATTCTACCATAGCAGAGAAAGAAAACGTTATACCTTAGATAGAACGTCAACTTATGTTTTTATTTTTCAGCTGAAATATAGTCAAGTAATGTAGCAATTTCTGAAAGCAAAATTACAAAGCAGCAGAGAGTAAATTTTCCATTTTTTCATGTAAGAAAAAACCCAATATGAAGCAATGTACTGTTGAAAATATAATGATTCTTTCCTCCTGTATTTACCAAATGTTTATTGAACATATCTGATGCCTGGGGGATCACTCTGGGTACCAGCTCTGAAGAGGGAAACGAGAGGCATCATCCTTGGCCTCAACTGTATTTAATGTTTCCCTAAGCCACCTTTCTCCGTTGTTTTAAAACTCATGTTTAAGTCATCCTTGAATGAGAACTGAAAAAAAGAAGGAGGAGGAGGAGGAGGAGGAGGAGGAGGAGGTGGAGNAACTGTAACTTCAAGTAATGACTTCAGAAAAATTCTTCTAAGTACTTAGTGCAGGATGACCCTGTGATAAAAGAATGGCTAACATATATATTAAGACCAACCTCTACTGCATGACATTTAAAAATCACTATAAGCAGACTGCCTTAGAGCTGTCTATCACGGGAGCTATAAATGAATGTAAGGCATTTGTGGAGAACTAAGAGTGAGGGGGAATAAAGTATTAGAAGAAGTACAGGGGAAGAAATAGAAATCAGTGTGCACTGATTAATTGTTACTGAACTGCACACTCATCTGATTGTTCTTAAGTATAAAAGGACTGAGTCGGCTGTTTATAAATATCGTGGTCCTCCTCTCATTATTTATCTTCTCATTAAAAAATAGGACTGATTAATCATGAAGGTTAAGAAACAAATATTCTGCTATGAGACTTTTTTAAAAAAATGCAAAACTGACTCATAATTAAAATAACAAAAACCACAGCATCCTTCATATTTATGATACTGTTTTTTTCAGAGCTTCTAAAGAGAGGAAGTTTTCATTTATAATTTGTCAAGACATGTGAATAGATACCTTTCCTCAAAAAATAATCATCAGTATTGGATTCCATAGTATGTGAACAAATGGAAAAATTTTATTTTATTTTTCCTAGTAGAAACATACAATAAATGATGGTCCTTTTTTTTTTCCACTGAAGCAAAGTATCCTATAATTTTCATGTTTATACTTAAGCCAAGCTTTCACTGTGTTTATACTCCTAAGTATGCACACTTCATGTGCCAATGTATTTACAGTTCACAGGAATTCCAATTGACCAGTCACAGGAATAGATAATAAATTCCATTATGTCATCTTTAGGTATGCATCTTTGGGTATGGAAATGGGAAGGATGTATTGAAAATATCCTAGTAACCTGTAATGACTCACTATAAATGAATATTTTCAGACATGTGTGGAAATCATCCCTGAATTTATTTGCTGTCTTAGGTTAAGGAGGAGAAGTTATCCTGTTGCTATTTTCTTCACTTATGGCAGTATATATATATATATATATATATATATATATATATATATATATAAGTATTTTCAATCTACAGAAGAGGGGGAATCAAAAAAAAAAAAAACTTCAGATTTTAGTTTTATAATTACTACATATTTTTGTCTAAATTTTCTGACCTTAATATACACAGTTTAATCCTTCTCTGGGTAACTGTCCACATTTTCTTTAGGTAATTGTAACTCCATCATTCTGGAATGTTCTCAATCTTGGTCTTCCCTGACAAGTTATCATCAGAGCCTCCTTCAGAAAAGGATATCCCAAGCAATACACAGAGGTCATCCTATGCCATTTTAGTGGTGTCCCTGCTGAATGTCTTATGCCATTCTCAGGATTAATGTCATTAAATCACTACCTCACATTTTTATTAGCATAATTTGGTTTAATTATTTCTAAAACCCCTTTTTTAAACAACCATATTATAATTCATTCAACAGCTTCTAGACCACTGTTTTCTCCCTGAATTCCCTTTTTATTCACTAGAACTTTTTGAACTAAGACATTTACCAGAGAAGAGTATAAATTATAACTTGACACATAAGTAAATATCCAGACATAGAATTATTTTAAAATTCTAAAAATTTTAATTATCAACCCAAATAATGAGAACATTTGGATCTTACATTTTGGAAGTAAGGTAATATCAATGTTCACTTTCCCTCAAAATTCTTCAATATTATTGTGCAAGTTTACTACTCAAGTTTTAATAATAATGTAATTTTTTATATACAACATACCAATGAGCTAACAAACTATCTTCTTTTAAATTATAATCTATCCAGCCATTGTCCCTTCTTGGCTCAGTCATGTAGCTCTGGTTGGTCTGGAACTTACAACCCTACCTGGGGTGTCTTGAAACTTCTAATCACTCAGCACCAGCCTCTCCAGCACTAATGTTAGAGATGTTAACCGAAACAGCCAGTTCACACAGTACTGAGCACCCGGCTCAGGTCTCAAGAATGTTAGGGAAGTATGATACTGACTGAGTCAGATATCCAGAACAATTAATTTTAACACATATTTCTGGTTATGTACTCTGTCATATACAGAGATATTTGCTAAACCACATTAAAAAATAGAGTAGAAACATTTGAAGGAAAATTATGAAAAGGGAGAAATATCACAATTAATGACAATATCTCTTGAAATTTGCATAAAACGGCAAATGAAAAAAAATTTTATTAAAAAGAGTGAGTAAGCCGGGCATGGTGGCGCATCCTTTAATCCCAGCACTTGGGAGGCAGAGGCAGGTGGATTTCTGAGTTTGAGGCCAGCCTGGTCTACAGAGTGAGTTCCAGGACAGCCAGGGCTACACAGAGAAACTCTGTCTCAAAAAACAAAACAAAAAATAATAATAAATAATAATAATAAATAAATAAATAAAAATAAATTTTAAAATTTTTTTTAAAAAAGAGTGAGCAATTGGAAAAGCTAGTGGTAAGAAAGTTCTCTTCAGTTGGGTTTTTGGATATATGTGGGGATATCATGTGAGACATGTAGACATATCTTGTAAACAGCAACAAAGAAGAATATTCAGGCAGAAAGAGTTACAGACAAGATAGTATGTATGTTCTTAGCTAAAACCCAAGTAATCCAATATGGCAATATTTAAAGCTGAACAGACCATAAATAAATAAATAAATAAATAAATAAATAAACAAACTGGTAGAGGTGTAAATTAATATGGCCAGTACAGAGAAATATATTGTGGTTTCTCAAAAATAAATAGATAAATAGTAAATATCCCATACAATTCAGCAATCCCACCCAGAAGAAATGAACTCATCATGCCAAAGAAATAAATGTTTTTTTCTTGGTGGCCATAAAATTTATCAATAGATAAAACAAGATAAAATATCCATAAATAATAAAATATTATGGCATCAAAAAGAGGAATATATATGGAATTCAAAGACAACATATTAATTAAGACAGATTAAAGAATAGAAAAACTGCCACCATTCTCTCTCATGTGGAAAAGACAAAAAGGTTATGGACCTGGTGTTAGGAAATGAACAAAGGGAGCATGGCTCTCTTCAATTCACTATGCACACATGTAGAAAAGCAGTATGTGTCCCATTAATATGCACAGTTAATACAGGTAATCTAAAGTGAATTTATAAGAAATTAATTTTGCATTGAAATGTGAACAAAATATCATGAAATGAAGGATGAGAACCCATGTCCACTCATTTGGACTTGAGTATCTAGGAGCTGCAACTTATGTTTAAAGACTCATATAATCAGATCAGTACAGGAAAAAAAAATTATTCAGGGACAGTGTAGGATGGCTGCATGGTTTGCTCTATGGTTAACACTTCTGGCTACTCTTCTACAGGATATGGGTTTCATTCATAGTACCCACATGCTCACTCACAACAGCATGTTCCAGGGTATCCAACACTCCAGCCCGTGTGAGCACTTCATGTGGTATTGGTGCAGGTAAAAAGTTCATGCACAGAAGTGAGGTAACCCAATCGCAAAAGAAGTCATTGGGTATGCACACTCTGATAAATGGATATTAGACCAGAAACTTAGAATACCGAAGATACAATTTGCAAAACACAAGAAAATCAAGAACGAATACTTCATTCCTCCTGTGAATAGGAAACAAAATACCCATGAAAGGAGTTACAGAGACAAAGTTTAGAACTAAGATGAAAGGATGGACCATACAGAGACTACCCCACCAGGGGGGGATACATCCCATAATCAGTCATTAAAATCAGACACTATGGCATAGGACAGCTAGTGCCTACTTAAGGGACCCTAATATAGCTGTCTTGTACAGAAGTGGATGCTCATAATCATCTATAAGATGGAACACAGGGCCCACAATGGAGAAGCTAGAGATAGAACCCCAGGAGCTGAAGGGGTCTGCAACCCTAGAAGAGGATCAACAATATGAACTAACCAGAACCCCCAGAACTCGTGTCTCTAGCTCCATATGTAGCAGAAGATGGCCTAGTTGGCCATCATTTGGAAGAAAGGCTCCTTGGTACTGCAATCTTTATATGCCCCAATACAGGGGAACGCCAGGGCCAAGAAGTGGGAGTGGGTGGGCAGGGGAGCAGGGAGGGGGGAGGGGAAAGGGGACTTTTGGAATAGCATTTGAAATGTAAATTAAGAAAATATCTAATAAAAAATTGGGGAAAATGTGCTTTTAAATTAAAAACTAAAAGAGTTTGGGATCTGCTGTTAAGATCTACCAGTGTGTAAACAATAAACTACTGTGGTAGTTCCAGTTAGAAATTGATTAGAGCCCAACACAAATAAATAAGGCAGTGGAAGTTAGGAGGGATAATGTGGGTGAGGAGGCTGAGTTTGAAACCTGATAGCATCCTTGAAGGATGATGAAAATGAGGACTAAGGCCTTGCAGGCCAAAGGAGTCAGTAATAGGGATAGAAAAGAGAAACCTCTTTATCATGGAAAACATATTTTATTTATGCCTCCACCAAACCCCTTCCTTAAAAACTCAAGGAACTCCATGGAAGAGGAGACAGAAAGAATGGGGAATGGAGAGGGGATGAAGGCCACCAGGAGAACAAAGCAATCTAAATCAACTGAGCAAAGCTCCTAAGAACTCAGAAAGACTGAGGCAGCAAGCGCATGGAGACACACATCTGCACCAGGCCCTCTGAGAGAATATTATAGCTTTTAGTTCAGTACACATAGGGGACTCCTGAATATATATGATTGGCTCTCTTAATCTTGTGCCTTTTCTAGGGGCTCTTTATTTTCTGTTGGCTTGGCTTGTTCAATGTCAGTATGATGGTTTTCATTTTATCTTAACTACATTTTATTTCCTTATGCTTTGCTGTCATCAAGAAGCCTGTTCTTTCTAATGTGAGGCAGAAAGAGAGTAGATCAGGAACAGGTTGGATTAGAAGGAAGAGAAACTCTATTCAGATTATACAGTATGAGAGAAGCATGTATGTTTAATAAAAGGGTAAAATAGGTATATTTTTTAAAAAAGAAAGTAGTTTTTGTTCATAGAATATTTTCTGATCATGATTACCTGTCTCCAGATTTCTCCTAGATCCTGTCTACCCTCCCAGCTTCTCAAAGAGAAGGAACACCCTAGCTCCTTTCAGAACTCATTATACAACACAGGTACATCATATGTATTCAAAGGGTAACAGGTCTGCAAACAAGGTACACAGATCTGCACCAGGTCCTTTGTGTGTGTATAATAGCTTCAGATCCTTCTTACCCTCCCAGCTTCTCAAAGAAGAGGAAAACCCTAGCTCATCTCAGAACTCACTGTATAGCACAGCTATATCACATGTATTCAAAGGGTAGCAGGTGGGCAAACAAATTATGTGCATCTTGGAGACTATCGTTCATTACAAGTGGCATGCTTTATGTCATAAGTTAGCTTCTACAGATAACTAAAATATGTAAATATTTGTAAACTCACACATACACACACCTACACACATATCTAGTGCACATACCAATCTCAAAATTATTGTGTTCATCTGATTCTAAATGGTAAATTTATTTCACCTGCCACAGAATATCCAAATTATATTCAGGTGTTAAACTTCGCACAAAAATGGACCCAGGCCTTCAGAAAGGAAAAGACTTAAGACTGAAAGTATTATTCTGCATTAATGTTCTCACATGTGGAAAAATGAAATATTATAACAAATACCCTGATACTGACAACCTAAGAGGCACAAACTAATTATTTTGTGTGTATCCCTAGATAGTTTCATTCAATTAGCTGCATGACTCAGTTCAAAAGGTGATTAATTGGCCTGTGTTTCGTAATGCAGAATTACCATCCCATTTACGATACATGCAAAAACAGCTGAGAAATTTAAATTTTGAGCTTAATCACCTTGTCAAAATATTAAAGAGAGAAATAAGGGGAAGGGTAATTGGCATGCAAACCCTTCCTGATAGGCAAAAATTTCCCACTGGCCCTAACCTAGGGCTGCACTCTGTACAGAGAACACTTGTCCATCTTCAGCCAGACTTCTGCAGGTGGAATGCAAAAGGGCCTCCTTTGCTTACCCACTTGGAAGGATTGAACAAGGATTACTTTTACCTGAGAGGTATCAGAAACCCCAGGAACTCTCGAAGTAACGATATGCCTTATTCTCCTGAAATCAATCATCTTAGGTTTAATTATAACATTGAAATGAAGATCGCTAGGCTGGACTTCTTTCAATTGCTGTGTTCTATCACTCAGTAGAATTTCTACAAATGATGAATACATATATTGTACATACTGAATAGCTAAGAAGTATGCTTTCTTTTCATTATTCATTTTTCAAAGATGAATACCTGAAAAGATGTCCTTTACAGACTCAATCTTAGCTGCTTCTCTTTGGTGGATGAGGACTGAAAATATCTAGGAAGTTCCAGCATAACAGTCATTTAAATGTTTCTGGATTTTCTTTCATTGTTGTTGCACCACTAAGCAGCTGTAATCAGTATTAGCAAATATCACGTGGGCATTTTTCTAAGACAGATACTTCCACATTTCAATATGGGAGTACCCGTGAGCCTGTCTGGTAATTCCTGAAAAAATTTCAATTCCTTTATTTTTGTCCACACTGTAAAGCTCACTTGCAAAGTTCAAATTCTTAAATGCCAATTAATAGTGCCACATAGTAATTCAATCTGATGCACTTGTAAGCACATATGTATTTTAACTATAATGACATGCACATATATG
The DNA here is from genome assembly GCA_902729485.2 of Mus minutoides. Classification (NCBI taxonomy): domain Eukaryota; kingdom Metazoa; phylum Chordata; class Mammalia; order Rodentia; family Muridae; genus Mus; species Mus minutoides. The sequence goes on from LR749588.1 coordinate 2,328,049, forward strand.
CATATGTTCATCAACACACACATTCACCTATATATACTAACACACATACACACTAAAAGGCACACATACACTGACAATTAGAAAATAATACTTAACACTTTCTATTAACAAGAACTTTCTAATCCTGAAAAGTAGATCAAAAGTAAAAGTTTAAACAAAATTAGTAATAGATTAAAATCTATTTTAAATCTTCGTATTTGAGATTAGCAATTTCTAAGTACAGCACAGCTATTTAAAAATTAGTAGTATGGAAGATATTTGACAGTTTAACACAATCATATTCAAATGGTATGCTAAATTATAAACTTGCTTGGATATTTTAAATTATTGTTAAATGATAGTTTTTACTTTGCCTAGAAAAATAAGATAAGATAAGATAAGATAAGATATTACAGCAACATTTTGCTGAAGGGACCCTGATATAGCTGTCTTTTGTGAGGCTATGCCAGTGCCTGGCAAATACAGAGGTGGATGCTCACAATCATCAGTTGGATGGAACACAAGGTCCCCAATGGAGGAACTAGAGAAAGTACTCAAGGAACTAAAGGGATCTGCAGCCCTATAGGAGGATCAACAATATGAACTAACCAGTACCCCCCAGAGCTCCTGTCTCTAGTTGCATATGTAGGATAGCCTAGTAGGCCATCAATGGGAGGAGAGGCCCTTGGTCTTGCGAAGATTATATGCCCCATTACAGGGGAATGCCAGGGCCAGGAAGCAGGAGTGGATGGGTTGGGGAGCAGGGCAGGAGGAGTGTATAGGGGACTTTCAGGATAGCATTTGAAGTGTAAATGAAGAAAATATCTAAAAAAAAAAAAAAGAAAAAGAAAGAAAATAAAAGAAAACTCGTCAACTGGGGACTAGCATGGAAATTTACACACCTATGTGACGCATTCTCATGCAAACCACCACATAGAATCTAGCCTCTACACTAAACAGTATATAGGACAGATGGAGAATTGTTAAACAAAGAATTCTCAACTGAGGAATACTGAATGGCTGAGAAGCACCTAAAAAAATGTTCAACATCCTTAATCATCAGGGAAATGCAAATCAAAACAACCCTGAGATTCCACCTCACACCAGTAAGAATGGCTAAGATCAAAAATTTAGGTGACAACAGATGCTGGTGTGGATGTGGAGAAAGGAGAACACTCCTCCATTGTTGGTGGGACTGCAAGCTTGTTCCACCACTCTGGAAATCAGTCTGGCGGTTCCTCAGAAAATTGGACACAGTACTACCGGAAGATCCTGCAATACCTCTACTGGGCATATATCCAGAAGATATTTCACCTGGTAATAAGGACACATGTTCCACTATGTTCATAGCAGCCTTATTCATAATAGCCAGAAGCTGGAAAAAACCCAGATGTCCCTCAACAGAGGAATGGATACAAAAAATTTGGTATATTTACACAATGGAGTACTACTCAGCTATTAAAAACAATGAATATATGAATTTCCTAGGCAAATGGATGGATCTGGACGGCATCATCCTGAGTGAGGTAACCCAATCACAAAAGAACTCACATAACATGTACTCACTGATATGTGGATATTAGCCCAGAAACCTAGACTACCCAAGACACAATTTACTAAACACATGAAACTCAAGAAGAAGGAAGATCAAAATGTGGACACGTCACCCCTTCCTAGAATTAAAAACAAAGCACACATTGAAGGAGTTACAGAGATCATGTGTGAAGCTGAATCAAAAGGATGGACCAACCAGTGACTGCAGCTGCCGGGGATCCATCCCATAATAAGCCACCAAACATAGACACTATTGCATATGCCAGCAAGATAGTGTTGAAAGGGCCCTGATATAGCTGCCTCGTGGAAGACTATACCAGTGCCTGGCAAACACAGAAGTGGATGCTCACAGTCAGCTATTAGATGGAACACAGGACTCCCAAGGAATGAGCTAGAGAAAGTACCCAAGGAGCTGAAGGGGTCTTCAACCCTATAGGCTGGAGAAAAACATGAACTAACCAGTACCCCCAGAACTCGTGTCTCTAGCTGCATATATAGCAGAAGATGGCCTAGTTGGCCATCATTGCAAAGAGAGGCCCCTTGGTCATGCAGACTTTATATGCCCCAGTACAGGGGAACGCCAGGGCCAAGATGTGGGAGTGGGTAGGTAGGGGAGCAGGGCGGGGATGAGGGAGGGTATAAGGAACTTACTGGATAACACTTGAAATGTAAATGAAGAAAATATCTAATAAAAATTGGAAAAAAAAAAAAAGAAATTGTCTCAAGGAAACAAGTATTGCAGACCTAAATCAGCAGACCAGTGCTAATTTCTAGATTACCATAGTGTTGAATCACATCTCATTTTTCCAAAACATTATCTGTATTACAATATTAAACTATAGGAACTGCATGCTCATGCCTTTCTGGGTGTCTCATGACTTCAAGTCCAACATTTCAGGTTCCAAGGTAGGATTACAGCCAGGAATTGGAGATCAGCCTGTGCTACAAAGAAAGTTTTGGGACTAGGCAAAACGGCAGGACTATTTCTTAAACAAAACAGGAAGAAGAAAAGGAGAAAGAGAAGAAAATGGAGGGAGAGAAGGAGGAAGGAAGGGAGGAGGGAGGGAGGGAGAAAGAGAGAGAGAAAGAGAGAAAAATGAGAACTTAGGGCTCACCATCTGATCTCTTATATATAGCATATCTAGAGTTTAAAAATATCACATCACCATTTCCTCCCCAGATGAAAACACCAGGCACTTTCCCTTGGAGTTTGTATCCCTAAAGGAAGAGCAACAATATCAACTAACCAGAGCCCCAGAGCTCCCAGGGACTAAACCACCAACCAAAGAGTACACATGGAGGGACCCATGATTCCAGCTGCATATGTAGCAGAGGATGGCCTTGTTGGACATCAATGGGAGGAGACACCCTTGGTCCTGTGAAGGCTTGATGCCCCAGTATAGGGGAATGCCAGGGCAGTGAGGTGGGAGTGTGTGGGTGGATAAGGGAGCAGCCTCCTAGAAGCATGGGAGGTGATAGGTAGTTTGTGGAGGGGAAACCATGAAAGGGGATAACATCTGAAATGTAAATAAATAAAATATCCAATTAAAAAATGTGGTGTCAGAAGAGTGGGCCCAGGCAAATACTTTGAGCCAAACGAATTGGCGTTACATTTCCACACTACTGTACACTTACTTTGTGGTACCTTTATCCCAAGGACATTCTGTATTGCAAATATAATAACAGCAATCTGAATGAAACTGTGACGTTAGAGCAATGGGACTTGCCTGTCGATCAAAACATAGCAACTGTAAAGAGATACTGTGTTTGGACAGCAGCTTGCTTAGCAGCACAAGCTTCCCATGTCCCTCATTTCCTGTTTACTGCTTTCTCTACATAATGGCTGTAGAGGTAAATAATCTCTTATAACTACCCGGGAGATATCATCCATCAGATGACACTAACATTTTAAAGGGTTTTTGTTTTGGTTTTTGTTTGTTTTTGTTTGTTTGGTTGGTTGGTTGGTTGGTTATTATTGTTTTGCTTTGGTTTGTTTAGTATTTTATTTTGCTTTTTGTCAATTTCTGGATTGTTTGTTTGTTTGTTTGTTTGTTTTATAAAGTACTACTTAGTTTGAAACTAACAGTGGTTTGTACATATTGTTAACAAACCTGCAACCTCTCAATGTCACCTATAATTAATTCAGTCTGATCGTGCATGTTTAATTGTTTTTCTTTCAGTTTATCAATGAATGAATGGATCAATCTCTTGACTATTGGCATGTGAAGGATGATTCTAATTTCTATTACATTCCCATTACTATTGTTTTCAGAAATAACATCAGTTTTCTTTAGATAGGCTCATTAAAATTATTTAATTATTTTTTAAACCAAACAGCTTTGCAACGTTTTCAAAACTTTTAACACATACCAATCCTTACCAATTCAATTACAAATTTACCCTTCAATAGCAAACAAGTTCACAATGGGCTGTATTTTTAACTTATACTTATTACATATCTACAAATAAATTACACATCTCCTGGCTATAGAGATGCCACCTGCCACTTCATTTTTTGTGGCTACCCTGACTAGATCAAGGTGTAACCAGCTTTTAGCCAGTT